>QXTE01000323.1:149716-481600 GCA_003942145.1 Platysternon megacephalum | reverse complement strand
CCCCCCCCCCCCCAACCCCTGCGGCACACACCCCCACACACACCCTGCGGCACACCCACCACCCCCAACCCTCGGGGTATACACTCCCCACTACCATCACCCGTGGCATACCCCCCATCGCCTGCGGCAGACACACCCCACCATCACCCGCACCCACATCAGACCCCCGCCCCGTGTCAGACACATCACCACCGGCACTCGTGTGCATCCCGGTGAGCAAGTCTCAGCGGAGGGGCGGAGGATTCGGGTGGGAGGGGGCAGAAGTTGCTTGCACAGGGTGGGAGGGGGCAGAAGTTGCTTGCACGGGTCAGGGTGGAGTCAGATTAGCAGGGCAGCTGGTGGGGAAGCTCGCCCTGCTCCTGGGTTGTGGACAGACAGGGCACTCTGCTCTCCAGAGCTGGCACATGGCACCTCTTACAAGGACTAGGGGAATTACAAACCTAAAGGAACAATTTTCTGCTCCCTGTAGTTTCGCCAGTCGCTGGCCCCGCGGATGAAAGGGAGGCTGGATTGTCCAACAGACGAGATACAGTCTGTTTACATAGGTGGCTCCCAAGAGTTAACTGCTCCTGTGTGGGCTAAGAGCCACGTGGCTCGTGCATTGAGATCCCAGGTTTGGTCCTGCCCACCAGCAACCAGAGCTGGTACTGCAAGGTGGCCCAGGCCCATTATCACAGTGGGCTGGTGTCATGCAAATGAGCACTGTAAAAAGACAGAGGGGCGGGTGAAATGTAAATGGTAACCACAAATGTGCTAAAAACAATCAAAGTCTGGATTTTGGAGAGAGACAGACAAAGAAGCAAACCAGCCCCACACCTCCCTGGGGAGATGTATTTGCAAAGCCATTCTTTCACACTGGTGCCAATGTTTGCACACCGAGCACATTAGCACCGTCTCAGTGGACAAGGCTTAATGGTTCCAGTTAAGAAGCAGGACGCGTTTCTCAGGAGGCTTCCACAAGTACAGTGGTTGTGGGTATCTCCTTTGCCTTCCAAAATCCACATTGGCATGCAGAGGTTGGCACTCACCAATGAAACCCAGGTTGTTACAGGTCCAGTGGACGCAGGTATTCATGAAGCCAGTGAAAACAGGTGCCATGCAATCCACTAATTAAGACATGCAAGGAAAGGCAAGATATTGGCCTTGTTGTAATACTGAGTGAGCAAAATTCAAGAAGATAACCTTTTACTAAACTTTAAATCCTATCAACACGCCACAAATCAAATGGATTAAAAAGGGGAAAGAAATTATACAAAAGCAGCTTAGAGAACTCACCCAAACAACCAATATTCTGTTAAACCTGCAGAGCAGCCACAGGAATGCTCGTATTTATCCCAGAGGCTCTGCCTTTATCCAAAGAAATCGGAGAGCAGTAGCTTTCGGGCGTAACTCAGTACAAAGCTCGGCGGACATGGCTAGCATCTTATACCAGGGGCCAGAGTCTGTTCTTCTGTCAGAGTGGGGTAAAGCCAGGCTCACTTCATTCGTTGCTGGACTCCCTCCCACTGTTTGGCCAGTTGCAGGAACCAGTCTCTCTTGGAGAGGGGAACGCACCTCACTAACAGGGTGCTCTTTGGCACATACACGGCTTGCCCATTACTTGTCAGGATTAAACCTGAACTCAGCCTCAATCGCTGATTTCGCTGCCAAAACTAACAGGGCTCAGGGATACATGTGATAGTCCCTGGGAAAGGTACTCCCCTCCCCCACACCGTCCCAAATCTGTCATTGCCACACACTCAGCCCCCCCAAACCTCTGTGGTTCCACACACACTCAGCACCCCAAACCCTGCTTGGTTGCTCACAGAGGCCCCTCTAAGTGCCTCTCCTGTCATGCAGCTGCTCTCCACAGGAGCCGCTCTGGCAGTTCACTGGCCAGCCTGGGGTCTTGGCTGACCATGAGGAGGAGCCTGGCACGTGGGAAACCTGAGTTCAATCCCCTGCTGTACCATAGAGGCCAGGGGTGACTCTGGGCCTCAGTTCCCCTCTGTTAATAGCATGGCCCTGCCTCACGGGGGTTGTGAGGATCACTAAGGCCTTGGCTACACTTGCAAGTTACAGCGCAATAAAGCCGCCCACAGCGCTGTAACTTACTCCCCGTCCACACTGGCAAGGCACGTACAGCGCTGTATCTCCGTGGATACAGCGCTGCTTGTACTCCACCTCCCCGAGAGGAATAAGGAGAATTGCGCTGACGCTGCTGCGCTGCGGCGCCAGTGTGGCCGCCCAATGCGCTCTGATTGGCCTCCAGAAGTATTCGGCAGTATCCCACAATGCTTGTTCTAGCCACTCTGGTCATCAGTTCGAACTCTACTGCCCCGGCCTCAGGTGACCAACCGTCAGACCCACCCTTTATATTCCCCGGGAATTTGAAAAATCCCCTTCCTGTTTGCTCAGCCAGGTGTGGGGTGCTCTCAGCGAATCTTTCCAGGTGACCATGCCTCCACGCGCCAGGCAAGCCCCAGCATGGAGCAATGGCGAGTTGCTGGACCTCATCAGTGTTTGGGGGGAGGAAGCTGTCCAGTCCCAGCTGCGCTCCAGCCGTAGGAATTACGATACCTTCGGGCAGATATCAAGGGCCATGATGGAAAGGGGCCATGACCGGGACACTCTGCAGTGCAGGATTAAAGTAAAGGAGCTGCAGAATGCCTACCGCAAAGCCCGCGATGCAAATGGCCGCTCCGGTGCTCCCCCCGCGACCTGCCGATTCTACAAAGAGCTGGATGAGATACTTGGGGGTGCCCCCACCTCCATGCCGAGCACCACCATGGACACTTCAGAGCGGGGGGTGGAGGAGATGGAGGAGGAGGAAAGCGGGAGTGAGGGTGCTGGGGCGGTGGGAGACACCCTGGACTACCTGGGTCCATGCAGCCAGGAGCTCTTCTCGAGCCAGGAGGAAGGTAGCCAGTCGCAGCAGCCAGTACTTGGTGGAGGACAAGCAGAAGAGCAGGTTTCCGGTAAGCGGCTTTTCTTTTTGGGAAGGAATTTTTTCGGTGCGGGCTCTTTGGGAGAGGAGGGTTAGGGCTGCATGCATGCCTAGATGTGGAATAGCGCATTGATGTGGTCTATCACATCGCGGTAATCGGCCGCGGTAATCTCTTTGAAAGTCTCATCCAGAATGTGGGCAATGCGCTTGCGCAGGTTTCTTGGGAGAGCCACCGTGGTCCTTGTCCCAGTCAGGCTAACGTGTCCGCGCCACTGTGCCGCGAGGGGCGGGGGGACCATTGCTGCACACAGGAAAGCTGCATATGGGCCAGGGCGGAAGCCGCATTGCAGTAGAAGACCCTCCCTTGCTTCCCAGGTCACCCTCAGCAGTGAGATATCTGCCAGGATGGACTCCTGTGGAAAATGTGGGGACAGTGTTCAGTGTAGGTGCCCCCTGCAGCTGTTGGCTCTCCCCAAGGCACAGAAACCCAGAGGACAGTACAGCCATGAAACAATCAGTCCCCCTTACTCACCATTTTGGGGCTCCCGTGGGTTATGTCTGCTCTCTTTGGGACGGGAAAATTATGCTACTGTGTACACTGTGTGTGTGCCCTCCTCAAGTGCGGGGGAATCATTACTCTGTCTGGTTTAAACAATGCTGCCTCTGTTAAGTGTTGCATTTTGCCTTTACAGATGCAACCTTGAGATCTCAGCCGGTTCAGAGACTGCAAAGACTCCGGAAGAGACCGCGGAAAAGCAAAGAAGACATGCTGCAAGAAATGATGCAGCTATCTCTTAAAGAGAATCAAAAAGCACAGGAGTGGAAGGAGAGAGAAAGCAGGATCCGCCCGGAAAATGCAGCGCACCGGCGGCGAAGCACGGAGCATCGGCAGCAAAGCACGGATCGGCTGATAAGCATCATGGAGCGCCAAGCAGACTCTATCCAGGCGCTCGTAGCCATGCGGAGCACTACCACGCCCGCCCCCCCCTGCAGCCCTTGTCCCAAAACTCTTTCCCTTGTGCCCCCATGTCACCTCCAACCCACTTTCCCCAACGTGCGGGTTCTTACTGCCACCAGCTGCCTCCAACACCTGTAGCTTCACCACCCAGCCCTGAAAACTACGACCCTTACCCTCTGCACTCAACCCCCATCACCATGCAGTACAGCCATCCTGAAGTGCAGCACTCATTGCACAGCACTCCAGACAGGACATACGCAAATCTGTGATTGTACCGTTCCCCACCCCACCCCCTTGCCCTTTCTGATTCCCAAACAGTTGTGTTTCTTTTCAATAAATGGATTTTTTGGCTTTGAAAACATTCTTTATTATTGCATAAAGTAAAAGATACCTTAGCCCAGGAAAGAAACAGGCACTGCAAATCAGCTTAGCAAACACAGATTCCTACTAACATTGTAACCACTGCACTTCACTCCCGTGCAGGGCACCAGACATTACTGCTGGTTTTCAGCCTCAAATTGCTCCCTCAAGGCATCCCTAATCCTTGCAGCCCCGTGCTGGGCCCCTCTAATAGCCCTGCTCTCTGGCTGTGCAAATTCAGCCTCCAGGTGTTGAACCTCGGAGGTCCATGCCTGACTGAATCTTTCACCCTTCCCTTCACAAATATTATGGAGGGTACAGCACGCGGATATAACCGCGGGGATGCTGTTTTCGGCCAAGTCCAGCTTCCCATACAGAGATCGCCAGCGGCCCTTTAAACGGCCAAAAGCACACTCCACAGTCATTCGGCACCGGCTCAGCCTGTAGTTGAACCGTTCCTTGCTACTGTCAAGGCACCCTGTGTAGGGTTTCATGAGCCACGGCATTAACGGGTAAGCGGGGTCTCCAAGGATCACAATGGGCATTTCGACTTCCCCTACTGTGATCTTCCGCTCTGGGAAAAAAGTCCCGGCCTGCAGCTTCCTGAACAGGCCAGTGTTCCGAAAGATGCGTGCATCATGCACCTTTCCGGGCCAGCCTGTGTTAATGTCAATGAAACGCCCACGGTGATCCACAAGCGCCTGGAGAACCATAGAGAAATACCCCTTCCGATTAACGTACTCGGAGGCTAGGTGGGGTGGTGCCAGAATAGGAATATGCGTCCCATCTATCGCCCCTCCACAGTTAGGGAAACCCATTTGTGCAAAGCCATCCACAATGTCCTGCAGGTTACCCGGAGTCACGGTTCTTCTGAGCAGGATACGATTAATGGCCCTGCAAACTTGCATCAGCACGATTCCAACGGTCGACTTTCCCACTCCAAACTGGTTCGCGACCGATCGGTAGCTGTCTGGAGTTGCCAGCTTCCAGATTGCAATAGCCACCCGCTTCTCCACCATCAGGGCAGCTCTCAATCTCGTGTCCTTGCGCCGCAGGGCTGGGGCGAGCTCATCACACAGTCCCATGAAAGTGGCTTTTCTCATCCGAAAGTTCTGCAGCCACTGCTCGTCATCCCAGACTTGCAGGACGATGTGATCCCACCACTCAGTGCTTGTTTCCTGAGTCCAGAAGCGGTGTTCCACGGTGCTGAGCATGTCCGTGAATGCCACAAGCAATTTCGTGTCATACGCGTTACGCGACTCGATATCATCGTCGGACTCCTCACTGTCACTTTGGATCCTAAGGAATAGCTCGACTGCTAAACGTGACGTGCTGGCGAGACTCGTCAGCATACTCCTCAGCAGTTCGGGCTCCATTTCCCGCAGACTGAAACGGAGCACACAGATTGCGCTGCACAGAAACCGTTGAAAGATGGCGCCAAATGTGGATGGAAACACAGGGATTGCTGGGATGTGAAGCGATGCATCACGGGGCGTTGGGACAGGACCCAGAATGCCCCGCATCCCCCACCCCCTTCCCACAAGCCACGGCGCCAGAATGGAAAGAGGTGCTCTGTGGGATAGCTGTGGGATAGCTGCCCATAATGCACTGCTCCCAATGCCGCTGCAAGTGCCGCTAATGTGGCCACGACCATGCGCTGGCAGCTGGCAGTGTGGACAGACTGCAGAGCTCTCCCTACTCAGCTGTACGAAGGCAGGTGTAACTCACAGCGCTGCACATCTGCCAGTGTAGCCAAGCCCTGAGGCTCTGAGGGGCGTAGACGCTTCAGTAATAGGGCCGTCTTGGTATCTCGCACAGAGAGATGGGCTGGGTGATCAGCTGGTGAAGGGGTCTCTTGTCATGCTAACGCCCTGCACTGTAAATCTGTTTTATGCTTCCCTTGTATAAGGGCTGCAGGATGGGACATGCCTGTAGGGAGCCAAGCACAGCGGGCGTGAGGCCTGTAGGTGCTGCCACATTATAAAGGGCGAATAACTAAAGAGATAAATGTTAGTTCTCTGCACTACCTCCCTAGGCAAGTTGTTTCAGAGGCTAATTACCCTCAATAATGAGGGTGAGCGCTGATAGAAGTGATCGAGTCGATACAGAAATTACATTGTGAGGTTCTCTGGCCTGTGTTACACAGGACGTCAGACCAGATGGTCATAAATTGTCCCGTCTGACCTGAAAATCTATGAATCTGCTCCCAGCTCTCTCACATATATATTGTGCACACACACGCTCACACACACACACGCACGCGCAGAGTAGCCAAAATTTCCAAAGCTAGGTGCCTACGTTTAAATAAGTCCATATTTAAGCACCGAAGTAAGAATTACCTGGTTTACAGAGGTCTGGTATCAATGAAAACTTTGACTAGAATATAAGATACTTGAACAGCCTCACATTCCCAGTATTCCCCACTGACGTGTTTGCAAGTTTGTGTACGATGAGAGAGAAATGACACACCGTAAAGGGATTAGAAAGATTATTTTCCTTTCAATGAGACACTTATGGCCAGTGATCAGCAGAGCTGGCAGCAATGTCAGCAAATGTTGCATTACAAAATGTTTGCAATCTCCAAGTTCTTTCCAAATCCAGGGCACTGAAAAGAAGACGAGAAAGACTTTCAAGATCATTAAGTATAAAATCCCCAGAGCGATTTTTCCTTTCATGCAAGTCTGGATGTCGCCACTTTGCAGTTCTTTAGCCTGGCAGAGAGGAGAGCCCACAGGCACAGTAGAGATCAGTGCTAACTTTAGTCCATCAGTCTCCTATTTAACTGTCACCCTTCTGCAGATCCATCTATCTCCTTCTTGTTTTCCTCACTTGCCCTACAGTCCGTCTCTGAAGTGTCCGGCTACATAGTCTCCATTGCCTTTAAAAATTGTGTAAAGGTGTCTTTATGCCCCCATACATCCCTGTGTTATTCCCCACAGAAACCTTACTGTAACCACAGTAACTGAGTGCCACCCAGGCCATCTGCACATTAACTTGATCATATTAGGCTGTCTCATTATCTTCCTTCATCAGCTGCCATCATACAAATCGGGTGCTATGTTACATGCCAGAGAATGACAGCATCTCGCCCGGCACAGTATTACAACCTGCAGAATCTGATTTAGAATCATAGAATATCAGGGTTGGAAGGGACCTCAGGAGGTATCTAGTCCAACCCCCTGCTCAAAGCAGGACCTAATCCCAACTAAATCATCCCAGCCAGGGCTTTGTCAAGCCTGACCTTAAAAACCTCTAAGGAAGGAGATTCCACCACCTCCCTAGGTAACCCATTCCAGTGCTTCACCACCCTACTAGTGAAATAGTGTTTCCTAATATCCAATCTAAACCTCCCCCACTGCAACTTGAGACCATTACTCCTTGTTCTGTCATCTGCTACCACTGAGAACAGTCTAGATCCATCCTCTTTGGAACCCCCTTTCAGGTAGTTGAAAGCAGCTATCAAATCCCCCCTCATTCTTCTCTTCTGCAGACTAAACAATCCCAGTTCCCTCAGCCTCTCCTCATAACTCATGTGCTCCAGCCTCCTAATCATTTTTGTTGCCCTCCGCTGGACTCTTTCCAATTTGTCCACATCCTTCTTGTAGTGTGGGGCCCAAAACTGGACACAGTACTCCAGATGAGGCCTCACCAATGTCGAATAGAGGGGAACGATCACTTCCCTCGATCTGCTGGCAATGCCCCTACTTATACAGCTAAGGAGCTTAGGAGAATCCTGCTGGTGAGACAGAAATGAAAGGGGAGAGGACACTGTATGGGAGGCTCTGCGGTGCTGGGTCTTCTGTACAGTCACTCCTGCAACTGTGAGATGTTTGGGCATTTGACTAATTTACCGGAGCGATTTCAATGTACGGAGAGGCGAGTTCTGCTAACTATCGTAAGGGATACAGGAGCAGAGCAGTGGCCCAAGGGTGTGTTATGAGCTCTGATTAAATCTTGACTATTCTGCAACTCCTCCCCACCCCCGCCCCCCCAATTACCAGCAATGCTTGTGAAGGTTTATAAGCCGTGGCCAGCTCTCAGTGGGTGGATGGCAGTTGCTGTTTGACGTCGCCGGCGCTGGTCCTAGGGCGTTAAGGCATTTCTAAGTGTGTTCTGTTGCAATGCCATGTGGTGTCTGGGCACAGAGCTTGTTGGAGTGGGTCGGCCACTTCCCGTGGATCCCACTTTGCAATGCGGCTAATGGAAAAGGGAAAGTAACTCCCAGTGCAACGCAGGTCCGCGGCCCGGAGCAAAGAGCCCAGCACCTGCTGCAGTGCAACGCAGCCCCTCGGCCCGGAGCAAAGAGCCCAGCACCTGCCGCAGTGCAACGCAGGCCCTCGGCCCGGGGCAAAGAGCCCAGCACCTGCTGCAGTGCAACGCAGGCCCTCAGCCCGGAGCAAAGAGCCCAGCACCTGCTCCAGTGCAACGCAGGCCCTCGGCCCGGAGCAAAGAGTCCAGCACCTGGCGCAGTGCAACGCAGGCTGTGACGAAGTGAGAATGTCCTGTGGTGTTCTTTGGATACTGAGGGGGAAGATTGCCGGGGAGCTGCTGTTTCATGTCCCTTCGATAGCTCGGTTGGTAGAGCGGAGGACTGTAGAGGGACTGCCTGCATTGGGGAAGGGAGATACCTGAGCATGTAACATGAGAACCCAGGAGGGGGGGTGGAGGCCAGGTAACACCTTTGACTGGGAATTCGGACAAAGGAAAAGGCTGGGGGAGGAGCCGTGGGGGAAGGGAGAAAGGAGACGCCTGGAAGGGGTTTTTGGGAGTTCTTGGAAGCTGGATAGAAATGAAGAGGGAGCCTGATGGGGCTTAGGCTTCCCAGCGAGGCCGGGGCCTCCCTGGGCCCCCCAGATGGACCTAACTAAAGGGAATCCTGTTGTCTGTACTGGCAAGACCTGTTTTGGACTGTGTTCCTGTCGTCTCAATAAACCTTCTGTTTTACTGGCTGGCTGAGAGTTATGATGGATCGCAGGAACCCCAGGGGTGCAGGGCCCGGACTCCCCCACACTCCGTGACACAGGCCCTCGGCCCGGAGCAAAGAGTCCAGCACCTGGCGCAGTGCAATGCAGCCCCTCGGCCCTGAGCAAAGAGCCCAGCACCTGCTGCGGTGCAACGCAGGCCCTCGGCCCGGAGCAAAGAGCCCAGCACCTGTCGCAGTGCAACGCAGGCCCTCGGCCCGGAGCAAAGGGCCCAGCACCTGCTGCAGTGCAACGCAGGCCCTTGGCCCTGAGCAAAGAGGCCAGCCCCTGCTGCAGTGCAACGCAGCCCCTCGGCCCGGAGCAAAGAGCCCAGCACCTGGCGCCGTGCAACGCAGGCCCTCGGCCCGGAGCAAAGAGCCCAGCACCTGACGCAGTGCAACGCAGGCCCTCGGCCCGGAGCAAAGGGCCCAGCACCTGGCGCAGTGCAACGCAGGCCCTCGGCCCGGAGGAAAGAGCCCAGCACCTGCTGCAGTGCAATGCAGGCCCGCGGCCCGGAGCAAAGAGCCCAGCACCTGCTGCACTGCAACGCAGGCCCTTGGCCCTGAGCAAAGAGTCCAGCACCTGCTGCGGTGCAACGCAGGCCCTCGGCCCGGAGCAAAGAGTCCAGCGCGTGGCGCGGTGGGATGGAGCGTCGCGGTCGGGGGCAGCGGGCCCAGCACCTGCTGCGGTGCAACGCAGGCCCTCGGCCCGTAGCAAAGAGCCCAGCACCTGGCGCAGTGCAACGCGGGCCCTCGGCCCGGAGCAAAGAGCCGAACACCTGGCGCAGTGCAACGCAGGCCCTCGGCCCGGCGCAAAGAGTCCAGCACCTGCCGCAGTGCAACGCAGGCCCTCGGCCCTGAGCAAAGAGCCCAGCCCCTGCTGCAGTGCAACGCAGCCCCTCGGCCCGGAGCAAAGAGCCCGGCACCTGCCGCAGTGCAACGCAGGCCCTCGGCCCGGAGCAGAGAGCCCAGCACCTGCTGCAGCGCGACGCAGGCCCTCGGCCCGGAGCAAAGAGCCCAGCACGTGCGGCAGAGCAATGCAGGCCCTCGGCCCGGAGCAAAGAGCCCAGCACCTGCTGCAGTGCAATGCAGGCCCTCGGCCCGGAGCAAAGAGCCCAGCCTGCCTGCTGCAGTGCAATGCAGGCCCTCGGCCCTGAGCAAAGAGCCCAGCACCTGCTGCAGTGCAACGCGGGCCCTCGGCCCGGAGCAAAGAGCCCAGCACCTACTGCAGTGCAATGCAGGCCCTCGGCCCGGAGCAAAGAGCCCCGCGCCCGCCGCAGTGCCATGCAGGCCCTCGGCCCGGAGCAAAGAGCCCAGCGCCTGGCGCAGTGCAACGCAGGCCCTCGGCCCGGAGCAAAGAGTCCAGCGCGTGGCGCGGTGGGATGGAGCGTCGCGGTCGGGGGCAGCGGGCCCAGCACCTGCTGCGGTGCAACGCAGGCCCTCGGCCCGGAGCAAAGAGCCCAGCACCTGCTGCAGCAGCCTGGGGCGCTGACGGTCAAAGGGGAGAGTCCCCAGGGGCGCCATGTTCACAAGCTGACTCTTCCCTGCGGGTTATCAGTGCTCAGGCTGCCTGGGGGTAGCGGTGCTTGCACAGAAACAGCTCCCATATCAATGTGCTCTTAACAGACGCTTCTCATTACTGGAGCTCAGAGGAGATGCCCTGGGTGTGTGTGTGGGGGGACGACGACTCTCGCAGGGCCAGGGGCATCAGCACACGCCTTTCTCAGCACACTCAAGTGGCAGCCAGGTGAGAGCCTGCACCCTGAGGACACTGGAGTGGGAGCTGGCATATTACATATAACCTGCCAGGCCCCTCACCACGCTTATCTCCCCTCCCTCATCTCCCTCCACTTTGTCAGTATCTTTCCCGCAGTGTGGTGCCCGGACATGAACGCCGTGTCCCCAGGGCTGTCTCACCTCAGCCGTACCCACCGAGGGGTTACCCCCGGCCCGTGTCGGGAAGGGGCGCCCCTGAGTACGCAGCTAGAAACCGCTCTGGCTTTTCTTAGCTCATCGCAGAGTCATGCCCTATTCGCTGTGCAGTGTCACTCCTACGTCTCTGCTGGCACTACTGCTCCTTAGGTGCGCTTCTCTTGAATAGCCCCAATACAATAGCTAGTCTGTCGCCTTCTGCCCATGATTTAACTCCGTCCCTGTGCGCTGTTCCTCTGTCCTCTCTCAGTCTCGTCTCTTAGAGGACTAAAATGGAGCTCCAGGGATCTAGGAGCTCGCAGACAGGCTAATTTCCTTTTCACCAAGCACATCCCTCAGGACTTCCCCTTTCAGGACACCCAGGATCTGCACCTATAGCAAGATCTTGGCTTTCCCAGTGAGTTCACCGGGCTGTGCGTGCACGAAGGGTCCCTCCGTGCCGGCCGGAGGGCAGGCTCACGTCCCGCCTTAGGCTACGAGGGCAGAAGGTGGCTCGCTGTCTCTCCCAGGTTCTGGGATCCCAGAGGTTGCTCTGGTTCTCTCCCGCTTCCCCCGCAAACACCACCCAGCTGGACGAAGGCCTGTAAAGATCCTGTCACCATCCCCAGGAAATGGGGGAAGGTGCTGCCCTTTGGAGTTAGGGTTGCCAACTTTCTAATCCCACAAAACTGAACTCCCTTTGCCCCGCCCCTTCTCTGAGGCCCCACCCCTTCTCTGAGGCCCCACCCCCTGCTCGCTCCATTCCCCCTCCCTCTGTCGCTTGCTCTCCCCCACCCTCACTCACTTGCTCATTTTTATCGGACTGGGCAGGGGGTTGGGGTGCAGGAGGGGGTGAGGGTTCCGGCTGGGGGTACAGGCTCTGGGGTGGGACCAGAAATGAGGGGTTCAGGGTGCAGGAGGGGGCTCCGGGCTGGGGTTAGGGTGTGGGGGGGCAGGCTCCAGGTGGGACTTTGGGTGCAGGAGGGGGCTCAGACCTGGGACAGAGGGTTCGGGTGCAGGAGTGGGTGAGGGGTGCAGGCTCCGGGAGGGAGTTTGGGTACTGGGGGGTGCGGGCTCCAGGAGGGAGTCGGGGGGGGCTCAGGCCTGGGGCAGGGAGTTGGGGGGCAGGAGGGGATGCGGGCTCCAGGTGGCATTTACGTTAGGAGGCTCTCCAGAAGCGGTGACATCTCCCTCGGCTCCTTGGTGCAGGGGCGACCAGGCAGCTCTGCGCAGTCCAGTTCCCATTGTCTATGGTTCCTGGCCAATGGGAGCTGTGGAGCCGGCACATGGGGCGGAGGCAGCGTGCGGAGCCCCCCGGCCACCCCTGTGCCTAGGAGCCGAGGCACATGCCACTGCTTCTGGGAGCCGCGCGGAGGTGGGCAGGGAGCCTGCATAAGGCCCACCGGACTTTTAACGGCCCCGTCAGTGGTGCTGACTGGAGCCGCCAGTGTCCGTTTTCCAAAGTACGTTCTGGTCGAAAACCAGACACCTGGGTTTGTATCTGGGTTGTGGTTTTACATAACTCCTGCACAGAGCTGGGACACAAATACGTTCCCTGCCCTCGCCCAGCCACCGGAGCGAGGTTTCCTGGCTTACTGCACTTTTCAACTTCTAAAAATCCAGGAGAACAGCCCCCACCCCAGCCCCAGCCCCGCCCCAGCCCCAGTGGGTTTGGTGTTTGATGTTTGGTGTTTGAGCCCGGGTGCAGGAAGCTCATACCAGAGTCCAGTCAATCACCACTAACACAGATACCCCCAGATGAAAGCCAGACACTCACCCAGCCGCTGTCAGCAGCCCTCCGTATTACCCAGGCTGCCCCACCTCGAAGGGACGGCTAGCGCCCCCTTGGGGCAGAGACTGTAACTGAGCGCTGCGTGCCAGCCAGACCAGTCAGGTCAGTATCTGTGCAGCGTGCCCTTGCTGTACATGCAGGGCCGGTGTAACCACTAGGCGAACTAGGCGGCCGCCTAGGGCGCCAAGATTTGGGGGGCGCCAAAAAGCGGTGCCCAAAAATTTTTTTTACACTATTGCTGGAAAACGAATGAAGAAAGAAAAGAGAAACGTCGTTGAACTTGCATTTTAACTTGTCGTTCTTCTCTCGTACATTACAACCATAGCCTACACCAGCTCTGCGCTGCGGGCACAAGCGTACTGCTTCCCTACGGTACAAAGTGGCAATGACGTCGTTTTTCTCGTTGCGCGCCGCCGTTACCCGTTCTGACAGGCTGGTTACAATGCTACGTTTACTAGTTTTCGGAGGTTGAGGGTAACTATTTTGTTGAGTTGTTTCAGATCTAAGACTCTGGCAATTGCTGCTGCATCATTTCGCTAATACTTTGTGTCAGTTGTGTATGTGTGTTAAGTATTTGAGTGTATATGTTTATCATGTGCGACTATGCGTGTGTAGGTTGTTGAAATTTGTCATATTGATATTGTCAGTTGTTGTTGTGTGACGGAGTATCCGCCATTCTAATTTTATAAATGTTATTAATAACAATAATTGGATATTCTAAAGGTAGAATAAAATGTAGTAGATTTTGATATGAAAGAATGAAGGAAGGACGTATACGTGAACAAGGCCACATTACGCAGTATAAGTTTATAATAAGCGATGCTCCGGGGGGAAAGGAAGGGGGAGGGGGGGGCGCAAGGTGGAAGTTTCGCCTAGGGTGCAAAATATCCTTGCACCGGACCTGCTGGACATGCCATTCTTTGGTAAATTCAGTATCACAAACAGACCTGGATTTTGCAGCATCCAAGCTGGGCCCAGGTCGACAGGCCTCAGAACTGCCTGGGGCTGAGGCAAAGAACCATCCAGACTCAGGCTATAAACCCTCAGCTCCCTACAGGGCATTTTGGCTGCAGATGAGAGACCCTGGGAAGTTTAACCCGCAGTGCAGCCGGGCGTTTCTCCCAAAGAGCGAGCGAGTGAGCAGCAGTGGGAAGGGATGTAGGTGTGTTGAATTGTCTGTGCATGCAGAGAGCAGGGCCGGCACGGAGCCAGAGGGGCCAGACCCAGCCAGAGGGAAGGTTTGGCAGTTAGCAGCACGGCGGTTAGAAAGCTGCCATCATGGGCAGGCAGGTCAGCGCGTCTGACACTACCTGGGCCTGAGCTGAGGCTGCCACCTCTGAGGGACAGAAAAAATGGCACAGGATGATCCTGGGCCCAGAAAACTGGCCGGCTGGCCGGGTGGACTGAGCACCTGACCGATTTCCCGGGGGAGCATCCTCAAAACGGGACAGTCCTGGGTCCCCCGGTCAGCCTGAGGGCGCCAGCCAGAGCCCAACATGGGGGAGCAGGAGTTTGACAGCTCATTGCATTGGGCTGATTGACACAAGACCTGGGGGGTATTTGCTGGGGGCTGGGCCCCAATTGTCTGTCATGCTTTGGGCTGGGGATTTGTCTGCAAGCTGAGGAGAGCCAGAGGGCGGGACGCTGCTCCTCAGAGGCAGCCACCCGGGTGGATTGGGACTGAAGGGCTGCAGCTTTCAGGCTCTGCGGAAGAGGGTGACCAGATGTCCCAATTTTATAGGGACAGTCCCAATGTTTGGGTCTTTTTCTTATATAGGCACCTATTACCCCTCACCCCGTCCCGATTTTTCACACTTGCTGTCTGGTCACCCTATTGCGGAATGAAGGTCACACGCATTCACGCACACACGTGGACACGCAGACACACATGCACATGCACACACACACACACGTGTGCATGCACACACTCACAAACGCACACTCACACACATGCACACACACACACACATGCACGTGCGCTGTTCAGGCCCCATTATCGACTGAGAAATCATCCCTGTCTGAAGGTCAGAGAGGCAGGAGCGTTGGCCTGTGCGAGCTGACGTGCAGACGGGAAAAGTGGCGCAGTGACGTTACTGCGCAAGGCAGATGTTAGACACGCCCCCGTTCATCCCACGGACCCTAGTGACTGCCACACCCCCAGGCCTGGCGGCAGCAGCAGAGTGGTGAGCGGCTGGGAAGACACACCCACAGATTTACTAACCAATGTCTTTGGGTTTTAAAATGACTTTAAATAGTGTTTACAATGGGCTGTGTGTGTTTTAGATCTTTGCTTCCTAAGCAATTGCCTGGAGGGTGACTGGAAGCTGTTACGAACACCCTCATTCAGGATTTAACCCAATAACCCTCAGGTTTCACCCAGTGTATTGTTTTCCAAACAGCCCTGAGAAGACAGCCCGGCCTGTGCTCCAGAAGAACGCCATGCGAAGGGACAGGAAAGGGGACGATCAGAGTGGTGCGGATTCACCCCATCAGCTGCTACACAAGGGGGTTGAGATTTGGCTCACTGCCCTGTTGCCTAAACAAGACAGATGCGGGGGGAGTAGTTTCCTTAAACAGCACTTGCTGCTGCTAATAGGCTTTAGATTATACCCGGCCTGTTTTTTCCTCGCCGGCTCTAAGTTGGGCACAATGTGAGATGCTCTTTACTCTCCATTCTGTGCAAACAGAACTTACGCACCCTGCAAAGTTTCAAAGCATCCCCTTAAATGAGTGGGAGCTACCGCAGCATAACTCAGCCCTGCAGGTGATGAAGAAAGCGGACTGGTCAGCAGGAGAAATCAAACTGCCTTTAGCCATTCATGCCCTACTACAAGAGACATGTCAGCTTGAGGCAGACAGGCACCGCAGAGGCACAATGCTACAGCTGCTTTGGAAATTCTCTCTCCATTCTAAAGTCCAAGCTGTTCTGCGGCTCCCAGACTTTAAAATTGCATTACAGCTGACATCCTTATCTGCAGTATCTAGCCAGTCGCTGGCCATCCCTGAGCTGAAAGCTCACTCCTTTTAGCGAGCTCCTGGGGCTGGTCTCCCAGGCAGCAGAGCTGCAAGGTAGCCCTCTCCTGTCTCAAGCAATTCTTCCTCACCTGCATTAGAAAGCCACGTGTATTTCAGCTTTCCAGCAGAACTCTGATTTCAGGTACGGGACTGTTGCAGCACCAGCCTGTTCTTACTTCCTGTAAGAGTAGCTTTGACAAGCAGTGTGGCAAGTGACAATAACGCAGCTAACCCCAAGCTTCTCCCTGATTACTCCGGCTGATCGCAGAGAGAAGGTGGTGAAAGGTGCAGGAACACGAAGGATGTATTGGTACTGATGGCCACTAGAGGGAGCTCACACATCTCCGCACTGCACCCCCCCTACTGGCGGCTGAGGGTTCAGTCCGTTACATCGTGTTTTGTTGCCGTTCAAAGGGACCTGGCACCGTTCTCTCAGACGCTCGTTATCGGGTGGCATTGCCTTGTCGGTGTAGAGTCTGCCCCCCACGCCCCGCCATGGCTTACGTTCCCCGTCCGCTCGAGCCCTGGTTTCCAGAGAGCTTCACCTCCTCCGTCCTGCTCTGGGAGCACCAGTGAAAGCAAAGCACACGCCCGGCGCTCAGGCCGGTGTGCGTCCTACCAGGCCGACCGAAACGCCACCCGAACCGAGGTCGCTACGCGGAGAGCCCCCCCGACCTTGCAGCACCCAGAGCAGGTAGCGCGGGGACTCGTCTGCCTCGGAGGAGGTGTTTGTACCCGCCTTGGTTCACCTGTAACCCTGCAGACGCGGGGCTGTGTTGTGGGTGTTCCCTGCTTTCCCCTTCTTCCTGGGGCCCGGCTGAGAAGCCGTGGGCCTGACACTCAGCAAGGCAGAGCTGCCACTGCTGGGTACCCCCCTCTGGAAATCTGGCCGAGGGGCCCAGTTGGGCACCAGAACCAAAGGTCACTGGAACGGGTTTCCCAAGGACAGCACTGGGAGCGCTGTCCACAGCATGGAGCCCTAAGACGTCGTCCCTCTGGGTCAGCCCTTGCCTGCGCTCCGGGGCTGGAGGCTCGGCCGCTCTCAGCCCATCACATGCTGCTGCTGGAGCCGTGAGGGGAGCTGGCCAGAGGAGCAGTGTCTGCAGCTGCTGCCAAGCCAGGCTCTTCTTCTGCCGTCAGCTGTGCTGCTCAGGTCACCGAGTCCCAGGAGGTGGTTTCTGCCTGGCAGCTTTCCCTTCCAGCCCTCTGCCACGGAGCCGTCCCCTCACTTGGGAAAGCTGTCGTCTTTGTGGAGGATCCACTCCGTGATGGTCTTTTCGAGAACCAAGTATAGCAGCCGGATCCCAGCGGTCCATTCCAGGTTTTGGGTTTGACGGGAGAGCGCGTTAGCTGCGAGCAGAGAAGCTGCGTCCATGCTGCGTTCTGGGAGCTGCAGGATTAAGGCAGTGGGCTACAGAATCTTACTTCAAAATGATCCCTGGGCCATTGCAGAAGCTCCCAATCTGTTAGGGCCCAACACTGGCAAGGGAGACGGGATCAAGCAGAACCAGGAAACAAAACAACAAACAAACAGGACCCAGAAAGGGGGGAGGGGAGGCGCAAGCTCTTTCTAGCGGTTGAATGTTTAGATTGTACGATGCTGCCCATGAGTCTCCCTGCCACACTGTGAGCAGCACTTTGCATGGCCTGTGCCTTGCTCCAGCAGCCAAGCAGCCGTGGCAGCCATTTTAAGTATGGCCTATACTCAGAACTGCACCAGGAAGTCTGAACACGCCTATCTTCCATTGAAAAAACAAACTAACAAACCAACACACAACAGCGTCCACGGAACATTACTCCCCCAGGTTCTCTGACAGCAAATCTGACAAGGGTCTACCTCACCTCCCATTGCTACACAGGACACTTTGCTGTACTGCAGCCTTCACTTACAGAGAAACAAATGTTCCCGAACATCCAGAGTTTCCTGGCCGTGCATCTCACCCCACTCTGGGACCCAGATGGGACACTGGCTTGAAAAGGTAGAAAATCTATTCCTGGCAATGAAGGAAGATGACTCCACCACAAACCACGGTGTGCTCCTACACTTTGCAGGAAGCATGGTGCACTGTATTTTTAAACATTGCCTGACACTGGGGCTAGCAAGGACTCTGAGAAAGCACAAACCACACTCACCAGGTACTTTAAACCACATAAAACATTGACTGTGAACAATATACATTCCTGCAAGCACATCAGCGAGAAGGGGGAAACATGAGCGAGTATCATGCTTGCCTATGTTGCCATGTGAATTCATGTGAGTTCAAAAATATGGCTCATGAAATAAGAGGGTAGGTAATACGAGGATGTTTGACAGCTAAGCTGAGAAGACAAATTCTCCAAGATCCCCAAATGATTTCGTTGGAATACTGGACACGGCTCGGGAGAACGAGATGTCGGAAACACATGCTCAACAGATAGAGTGAAGAAACTTGGCAACAAGTACAGAGACAGCCCGTGCACGCCACACTAAGAACTCAGTCAGGAATGGAGTGTGGCGTTCTCAATACGGTAACCAGCCGGAAAACTCAGGGTCCAGCCACAAAGATGACACACGTAAAAGGCTACACATGTGGAGGCTCGTACCCACACCAATGGGATTGCCTAGTAATAGGGGTTGTCTCTCATAGCTATGGAAAACAAAACCACTCTGCAAGAGTCTGTAGATCTACCATTCCCACACAGATTGAGACAAATTTCCAACAAAGATGTCAAGACTGAGTGAACACTGTTCAAGCTGACACCTCAGAATATGACAGTTTTTATGCCTGCGCAGTATTCCCCAAGAGAACAAAGTATTCTGTGCAGTGTTCCACCAGGATGCCACATCATCACATAAGGATATGAGGCTGAAATTCTAATTGACACTGGTGCATCAAGGAATATGCTGTCATCAGACACCTGTTGATCCATGCCAAAGAAACTGCTTTTACAACTGACAGCAGTAAAAACATACGCCTATGGAAATCCAGACTCACTACAACGTGTGGTATATTCTCGTCTCATTTTATATTTAAGGATAGGTCTGTTACCAGTCTGATGTACGTGGTGACTAGTGGCACAGATACACAGGACTGATTCAGATGATCTAGTAGGTTAAATCAACTCCTCCAGTCTCATGGGGACATGTTCAAAGGAATAGGAAACTTTGAAGGGACAGCAAATAAAATAGCACTTTGATAACATGATTCAGCCCATAGTTTTAACACACAGACACATTCCTGTTCACATCAGAAAGCTGGTGGAAGAAGAACTAGCACATCTGGAAGAGCTTGACATCACTGAGCGAGTGGAAGACCCCACACCATGGGGTATCCCTTACTGTAGTTGTCCAGAAGCCAAACGAACCAGGGAAAATCCAAATTTGCATGGCTACATGTTTACCCAATTGGGCTATTGAGCGTGAATGACATCACCCCCCTCTGGAGAGGACATTATTATAGATCTGAATGGAGCAAAAATTCTTCTTCAACCTCAACCTCACAACAGGATACCATCAATTTGAGCTTAATCTTGAGTCAAGGTAAATAACAACCTTCACACGGGTCTACACTGCTATAAACAGCTCAGTCTTGGCATTTCTTCAGCTGCAGAAATATTTGAAAGCATCATATGTGAGGTACTAGCTGGAATCCCTGAAGTTCTTAATGTGAGTGATGACATATTAGTATTTGGCACCACATCTGAAGAGCACGACACTTGACTAGCAGCTGTTTTTGAATGCCTGGAGGAGCAGAATCTCACATTAAACCCAGACAAATGTGAGTACAATAAACCCACATTAGAATTTTTGGGATACACATTCTCCAAAGAATGTGCCTGAGTGCATCCTAAGAAAGTGAAGGACGTACACAATGCCACTGTGCCCTGTGACGATGCTGCCTGTGGGAGCCAGCTGAGGTCACTTAATTAGGGTGAACTGCAAACAAAACGGGCAGACAGACCCCGAAAGCTGGTGGATATTCCAATACTTAGATTTACCAAGCCAGCACAAAACAGCTTCTGTATTACCTCACTGGTTACTTAGAAGTTCAAACAATGCAGTTCCCTTAAAGTGCCCAGCCTCAGGCCTCCATCCAGACACACAAGTCAGATATGATGAGATAAGATTTTCTGCAATCATCATCATATCTGACATGTGTGTCTGAATGGAGGCCTGAGGCTGGGTACTTTAAGGGAACTGCATTGCTTGGACTTCTGAGTAACCAGTGATGAGCAGTTGCCAAAAGTTCTTCTAGAAATAGGCCATAGGTTATAGTCCAATGTCCATAGTACAGGAATATTGGTGTTTAGCCATGAAAGCAACACGGTAGTGTGCCTCAGTTTCCCTCTTATACAGCACCTTAGGTTTGGAATGTCTTTTCTCCTGTGAAAAGTTCCAATACTGTTTACAGGCATTAACTGTGCAACATCAGCATTACAAGGCCTTTTAACATACAGTGTGTTCTCATGTGTTCCTTTCAACATGTTCAAGGGATTTTTCAAAAGATTAGGCACATTGTACATTTTTACAGTTCTTGGTAATAGCAGCACATTAGTTACAAAAATTACCATTAGCAACAACAACAAATTAATTTGCAAATGTCCATCTACAACAGCGGCTCTCAAACTTTTCTACTTTTTTATATATTTAACACCATTATAAATGCTGGAGGCAAAGCAGGGTTTGGGGTGGAGGTTGACAGCTTGCGACCCCCCATGTAATAACCTCGCGACCCCCTCAGGGTCCCGACCCCCAGTTTGAGAACCCCTGATCTTCAATCATGTTTGTCATGCCACACCTTTGGCTCAATACTATTGGGGTTTTGGCATTTTAGGGTTACCCTGTGGCTTCCCTTTGCAAAATTAAGTTCTCTCTTTCCTCCTTGTCCTGAAGGATTAAACCCTGATTTCTCTTGCTTAACAGAATTCACTGGCTGATTGGCCATGCTCTCTGTGCTAACAGCTATTAGCAAGTCTTTCTTCCCCCAGTCAGCCAGGTAATTTCAATCAACACAAATATTGACTTTTAAATTCTCAGCTGCTACCAATTTCAAGGCTGGACTCTGTCTCAAAGAGATACCACACAAATCCAAAGAGTCTGAGGGTGAGTTTGCTGGCTCTCCCCTGCATCCTGAAGCATTTAGCCATAAAGCTGTTCTGCTTTGAAACACCAGTAACCAAATCTGTCACCAGGCCCTGAAGCACAGATTGCTCACTCACAGAATCAGCCTGGAGACATTCCTGTTCCAACACCATTGGCTTCCCAACAAGCTGGCCAAACACAGCCACTTGGTCATATGCCCACAAATGGGAAGAAGGATAAAGGAGTTTGAGGCGCAAGTGGTGTTCTCGTCTATTCTCCCTGTGGCAGGAAAAGGCCAGCGTAGAGACCGTCGAATCGTGGAAGTCAACGAATGGCTACGCAGATGGTGTCGGAGAGAAGGGTTTGGATTCTTCGACAATGGGATGGTCTTCCAAGAAGAAGGATTGCTTGGTAGAGACGGGCTCCACCTCACGAAGAGAGGGAAGAGCATCTTTGCAAGCAGGCTGGCTAACCTAGTGAGGAGGGCTTTAAACTAGGTTCACCGGGGGAAGGAGACCAAAGCCCTGAGGTAAGTGGGAAAGTGGGATACTGGGAGGAAGCACAAGCAGGAGACCGCAAGAGGGGAGGACTCCTGTCTCAGACCGAGAAAGCGGGACAATCAGCGAGTTATCTCAAGTGCCTATACACAAATGCAAGAAGCCTGGGGAACAAGCAGGGAGAACTAGAAGTCCTGGCACAGTCAGGGAATTATGATGTAATTGGAATAACAGAGACTTGGTGGGATAACTCACATGATTGGAGTACTGTCATGGATGGATATAAACTGTTCAGGAAAGACAGGCAGGGCAGAAAAGGTGGGGGAGTTGCTTTGTATGTAAGAGAGCAGTATGACTGCTCAGAGCTCCAGTACGAAACTGCAGAAAAACCTGAGTGTCTCTGGATTAAATTTAGAAGTATGAACAACAAGGGTAATGTCGTGGTGGGAGTCTGCTACAGACCCCCAGACCAGGGGGATGAGGTGGACGAGGCTTTCTTCCAGCAACTAACAGAAATTGCTAGATCACAGGCCCTGGTTCTCATGGGTGACTTTAATCACCCTGATATCTGCTGGGAGAGCAATACAGCAGCTCACAGACAATCCAGGAAGTTTCTGGAAAGTGTAGGGGACAACTTCCTGGTGCAAGTGCTGGAGGAACCAACTAGGGGAAAAGCTTTTCTTGACCTGCTGCTCACAAACAGGGAAGAAATAGTAGAGGAAGCAATAGTGGATGGGAACCTGGGAGGCAGTGACCATGAGATGGTCGAGTTCAGGATCCTGATACAAGGAAGAAAGGAGAGCAGTAGAACAGAGACCCTGGACTTTAGAAAAGCAGACTTTGACTCCCTCAGGGAACTGATGGGCAAGGTCCCCTGGGAGAATAACATGAGGGGGAAAGGAGTAGAGGAAAGCTGGCTGTATTTTAAAGAAACCTTATTGAGGTTGCAGGAACAAACCATCCCCATGTGTAGGAAGAAAAGTAAATATGGCAGGCGACCAGCTTGGCTTAACAGTGAAATCCTTGCTCGTCTTAAACACAAAAAAACAGCTTACAAGAAGTGGAAGATTGAACAAATAACCAGGGAGGAGTATAAAAGTATTGCTCAGGCATGCAGGTGTGAAATTAGGAAGGCCAAATCACACTTGGAGTTGCAGCTAGCCGGAGATGTTAGGAGTAACAAGAAGGGTTTCTTTAGGTATGTTAGCAACAAGAAGAAAGTCAAGGAAAGTGTGGGCCCCTTGCTGAATGAGGGAGGGAACCTAGTGACAGAGGATGTGGAGAAAGCTAGTGTACTAAATGCTTTTTTTGCCTCTGTCTTCACAGACAAGGTCAGCTCCCAGACAGCTGCACTCTGCAGCACGGTATGGGGAGGAGGTGACCAGCTCTCTGTGGAGAAAGTAGTAGTTCGGGACTATTTAGGAAAGCTGGACGAGCACAAGTCCATGGGGCCGGATGCGCTGCATCCGAGGGTGCTAAAGGAGTTGGCCGATGAGATTGCGGAGCCATTGGCCATTATCTTTGAAAAATCATGGCGATCGGGGGAGGTCCCGGACGACTGGAAAAAAGCTAATGTAGTGCCCATCTTTAAGAAAGGGAAGAAGGAAGATCCAGGGAACTACAGGCCAGTTAGTCTCACCTCAGTCCCTGGAAAAATCATGGAACAGGTCCTCAAGGAATCAATCCTGAACCACTTAAAGGAGGGGAAAGTGATCAGGAACAGTCAGCATGGATTCACCAAGGGCAAGTCATGCCTGACTAACCTAATTGCCTTCTATGATAAGATAACCGGCTCTGTGGATGAGGGGAAAGCAGTGGATGTGCTATTTCTGGACTTTAGCAAAGCTTTTGATACAGTCTCCCACAGTATTCTTGCCAGCAAGTTAAAGAAGTATGGGCTGGATGAATGGACGGTAAGGTGGATAGAAAACTGGCTAGATGGTCGGGCTCAACGGGTAGTGATCAATGGTTCCTTGTCTAGTTGGCAGCCGGTATCAAGTGGAGTGCCCCAAGGGTCGGTGCTGGGGCCGGTTTTATTCAATATCTTCATTAACGATCTGGAAGATGGTGTGGACTGCACCCTTAGCAAGTTTGCAGATGACACTAAACTGGGAGGAGTGGTTGATACGCTGGAGGGTAGGGATAGGATACAGAGGGACCTAGACAAATTAGAGGATTGGGCCAAAAGAAATATGATGAGGTTCAACAAGGACAAGTGCAGAGTCCTGCATTTAGGACGAAAGAATCCCATGCACTGCTATAGACTAGGGACCGAATGGCTGGGCAGCAGTTCTGCAGAAAAGGACCTAGGGGTTACGGTGGACGAAAAGCTGAATATGAGTCAACAGTGTGCCCTTGTTGCCAAGAAGGCTAATGGCATTTTGGGTTGTATAAGTAGGGGCATTTCCAGCAGATCGAGGGATGTGATCATTCCCCTCTACTCAGCACTGGTGAGGCCTCATTTGGAGTACTGTGTCCAGTTTTGGGCCCCACACTACAAGAAGGATGTGGATAAATTGGAGAGAGTCCAGCGGAGGGCAACAAAAATGATTAGGGGGCTGGAGCACATGACTTACGAGGAGAGGCTGAGGGAACTGGGATTGTTTAGTCTGCAGAAGAGAAGAATGAGGGGCGATTTGATAGCTGCTTTCAACTACCTGAAAGGGGGTTCCAAAGAGGATGGATCTAGACTGTTCTCAGTGATAGAAGATGACAGAACAAGGAGTAATGGTCTCAAGTTGCAGAGGGGGAGGTTTAGGTTGGACATTAGGAAAAACTTTTTCACTAGTAGGGTGGTGAAGAACTGGAATGGGTTACCTAGGGAGGTAGTGGAATCTCCTTCCTTAGAGGTTTTTAAGGTCAGGCTTGACAAAGCCCTGGCTGGGCTGATTTAGTTGGGTTTGGTCCTGCTTTGAGCAGGGGGTTGGACTAGATGACCTCCTGAGGTCCCTTCCAACCCTGAGATTCTATGATTCTATGATTCTATGAAATCCCACTGAAGTTCATAGCCTGATAGGGCTTGCAAATTACCATGGCAGATTCGGTAATTTGCATCCGAGGGTGCTAAAGGAGTTGGCGGATGTGATTGCAGAGCCATTGGCCATTATCTTTGAAAACTCATGGCTATTGGGGTGACTGGAAAAAGGCTAATGTAGTGCCCATCTTTAAAAAAGGGAAAAAGGAGGATCCGGGAAACTACAGGCCAGTCAGCTTCACCTCAGTCCCTGGAAAAATCATGGATCAGGTCCTCAAGGAATCAATTCTGATGCACTTAGAGGAGAGGAAAGTGATCAGGAACAGTCAGCATGGATTCACCAAGGGCAAGTCATGCCTGACTAACCTAATTGCCTTCTATGACGAGATAACTGACTCAGTGGATGAGGGGAAAGCAGTGGACGTGTTATTCCTTGACTTTAGCAAAGCTTTTGATACGGTCTCCCACAGTATTCTTGCCAGCAAGTTAAAGAAATATGGGCTGGATGAATGGACTATAAGGTGGATAGAAAGCTGGCTAGATCATCAGGCTCAACGGGTAGTGATCAATGGTTCCATGTCGAGTTGGCAGTCAGTATCAAGCAGAGTGCCCCAACGGTCGGTCCTGGGGCCGGTTTTGTTCAATATCTTCATTAATGATCTGGAGGATGGCGTGGACTGCAGTCTCAGCAAGTTTGCAGATGACACTAAACTGGGAGGAGTGGTAGATACGCTGGAGGGTAGGGATAGGATACAGAGGGACCTAGACAAATTAGAGGATTGGGCCAAAAGAAATCTGATTAGGTTCAACAAGGACAAGTGCAGAGTCTTGCACTTAGGATGGAAGAATCCCATTCACTGTTACAGACTAGGGACTGAGTGGCTAGGCAGCAGTTCTGCAGAAAAGGACCTAGGGGTTACGGTGGATAAGAAGCTGGATATGAGTCGACAGTGTGCCCTTGTTGCCAGGAAGGCTAATGGCATTTTGGGCTGTATAAGTAGGGGCATTGCCAGCAGATCGAGGGACGTGATCATTCCCCTCTATTCGACATTGGTGAGGCCTCATCTGGAGTACTGTATCGAGTTTTGGACCCCACACTACAAGAAGGATTTGGAAAAATTGGAAAGAGTCCAGCGGAGGGCAACAAAAATTATTAGGGGGCTGGAGCACATGAGTTATGAGGAGAGGCTGAGGGAACTGGGATTATTTAGTCTGCAGAAGAGAAGAATGAGGGGGGATTTGATAGCTGCTTTCAACTACCTGAAAGGGGGTTCCAAAGAGGATGGATCTAGACTGTTCTCAGTGGTAGCAGGTGGCAGAACAAGAAGCAATGGTCTCAAGTTGCAGTGCCGGAGGACTAGGTTGGATCTTAGGAAACACTATTTCACTAGGAGGGTGGTGAAGCACTGGAATGGGTTACCTAGGGAGGTGGTGGAATCTCCTTCCTTAGAGGTTTTTAAGGTCAGGCTTGACAAAGCCCTGGCTGGGATGATTTAGTTGGGATTAGGTCCTGCTTTGAGCAGGGGGTTGGACTAGATGACCTCCCGAGGTCCCTTCCAACCCTGATATTCTATGATTCTATGATTTATTCTGAGATTAGCCACTATCACACAGATCTGAAAGCTCTTCCCAGGAAAGATCAAATATGGATTTGGTCAGAGGAACATCAAAATGTATTTGAGGAACTAAAGAAATCCCTTCTCAGTGCTGTAGTCATGTCATATTTGATTTCAGTAAGAGAACTGAACTTTTAGTAGATGCCAGCCTGTTTTGATTAGGAGCAGTCCTCAGACAGGTTGACCTGAGTGATCAGATTTACACCATTGCTTATGAGTGATACTCTAACACAGAAAGAGGAGCTCTTCTTGTAGCATGAGGGATGGTTCCAGTTTCGTTTATACATTCACAGATGTCATTTCACGATTATGACTGATCACAAACCTCAACAATCGTGCTTTTCACCCACCAGCTCGCATCGAGCGGTGGATGCTCAAACTACAAGCTTATGACTTCAAAGTTATCTATCGGCCAGGAACGCATAACTGCTGACTGCTTCCCCAGGCACCCTAATCCCGAAACAGCTAATAATCGCAACACTATGGAGAAGGCAGACGCGCATGTAAAAGTTCCTCCTCCCATGCACCATTCCTAAAGCGCTCTTGTTACAACAAATAAAAACAGCTGCAGAGTCTGACAGAAGCTGGGAATGGGCGCCAGGGGATGGATCACTTGATGATTCCCTGTTCTGTTCATTCCCTCTGGGGCACCTGGCATTGGCCACTGTCAGAAGACAGGAGACTGGGCTAGATGGACCTTTGGTCTGACCCAGTGTGGCCATTTTTATGTTCTTATGTTCGTATGACATGTCTCCAAATGGTCATTAAAACCATTCAAAGAGTCAACAGAAATAACTTCTGTGGCACCTACAACATTAGCCTGCAATACAAGTTGTCCTAGAATTGTTTCCTCTTGTTAAAGGTGAACTTACTGTCATGGGCTATGATCTCCTGCTCTGAGATACAAGACTTGTTACTCCACGTTTGTTGTGGAATCACACAATTGATTTAGCTCACGAAGGTCACCAAGGACTGGTAAAAACAAAATCCCTGCTCAGAGAAAAAATCTGGTTCCCTGGGATCGATAGCCTTACTGAAACTCGCCTTAAGCCCTGCAGACTATGCAAGCAGCAGTTCCGGGAAAAACAAATCACACTCCTCCATTATAGGTATCTCTTCTGCCCATGTTTCTATTGACATAAGTTAGCATGGATTTGTGTGATCTCCCTAGGGGAAAACATTTACTGGTTGTTACAGATGACTGTTCCGGTTACCCAGAAGTTGAAACAGTCAGCACAACTTCTGCCCACACTGTTCTACCTAAACTAAACAAGATTGTGTCAGCCTATGGCATGCCTGCTGTTACTAAAACTGACCGTGGTCCTCCCCTTCAAGTCTTGCAATGCTCAGCTGGAAGAATACATTGGTTTCAAACATCATAAACTTAGTCTGCATTGGCCACAAGCTAATGGAGAAGTTGAGAGGTTTATGTGAACACTCAAAGCACTATGAATTGCTGCAGCTGATGGATTGGATATGAAACAGGAGTTATTTCATTTCCTTCGCAGTTATCGAATCACTCCCTGCTGTTCAACTGGCCTGGTGCCAGCAACTGTCCTATTTGGCAGACAACAAAATTGCCAGAAGCTGAGATAAGAGCTGATGATGAACCTCTCCATCAACAGGACAATGAGGCAAAGCTCATCATGAAAAAAAATGCCGACCATCTTTCAATGTGGGAGATGTAGTTCTTGTCAGAACCTTTCAGCCTCACAGCAAACTCTCTGAGCCTTTTTATCCTTACAAGTGCCGGCTGTGCTGCCGAGGCAACCCGTCTCTTGGGAAAAAATGAGACAAATTCGAAGAGAAACAATTTAAATTAATCAATTCTCTGTTGACTCACCATTTCAGTAATCTAGGAAGTCTGGTGTAAGCACAGTTCAGCTCCTGGCTTTCCCTGGTTGATTCTCCAGTATCCTAATAACAAACATTGTCACTTGCTATACCAGTGCTAATTGGGTATTGACAACACGTCTTAGAGCATAAGGAAAATTAGAAGCTCATTAAATGCATCATAGAGTCTCTTGCAAGCTATAGGGCTCCTTCAAGAGATAATTCTCTTTTTTGGAATCACTTCTCAAATTCCCATGAAATAAAGGCTAGGAAAAAGTCTTAGAGTAAAGTGAAAACAATCTTCAACTCCTCCAGAGACAGGCTGCTAGAGCTGGTTACGTTTTTCCGATGGACTCGTTTCCTGTCGGAACATGCTGTTTCATTGACATTGAAATGCTTTTACAGGAATTTTGACTAAATTTTCAACAGAAAAAGTTCAAAATGATTCAAAATCTACTATTTTATTTTGACCCATTTTGTTTAGACTTTGTTTTGTTCTGATTTGTATAATCTATTATAAATGTTATTTTTGTTACTCTCTTACATATTATCTTTAATATTTATTATATAATGCTCCAACTATCAAAACACTTTGTTTTGATAAGGTCATTCCAATGTTTACACATCAATTCTCTTCAGAATTTTGGTTCCATAACATAAATTCAACAGTTTGACGCTTTGTCCGGATTTGGCAGGAAAACAAAACTTTGAAATGTCAGAATTTCCCACGGGATGGAAATTCCATTTTCCAACCAGCCCCTCAGGTACCTATTGACACAGCTCTCCTAAAACCTGTCAACGTGCATCCCACTGAGGCCTATTTCCCTCCTAGGGCGAGGTTCTAAAAGGAGTGAGTGGCCAGTCAGTCGGAGCTGGCCCACGCCCACGGGCCCACTGCACCCTGGCATGTGTCTTGGAGGGGCCACAGAGTCCGTTTATGTGGATCCAGAGCCCCAACATACCTGCAGAGGGGGCGCAGACTGACAGAGGCAATCCTGGGGTTCCCAAGCTGCAGTCACAGCTGCAGAGGCATTGTGCTGCAGCCCTGTGGGCTGGGGAATCTAAATTCCAGTCCCCCACCCCCTGTCTCATGGAGTTCCTGCCCAAGCCCTTTTACACAGGACTTCATAGGCGCAGTTTGAATAGGGGTAGACTGTGTAAGGAACTCAGTGAGAACAGGGGGTTAGGGACATGTTCACCTTAAGTTGCTGGGTAAGCAGTACAGACGGGGATTTCTGATTGGATGGGGCCTGGTGTAAAGTCAATGTGTCAAAACAACTCTCAGAATATTAGTCAGTGTAAACTGGCATGCAGAGCTCCAGAATCCTGACTTCCTGTGTAGTTGGGCTTGGGCAGGATGTAGGTTCCCAATCTGCATGTCTGCAGTTGCTTCTGCATTACTGGAATTTGATTGTTTCCTGGAGATTTCCTAGTAGAGTCACCAAGCACTAATCTAGATCAAATCCAGGGGCCAGGCAACAACTTTAAATAATATCTTGGATGAGAGGGTTACACATGCCTAGAGGTAGGATAAGTGTGGTGCAATGTTTTGTCTCTTAATGAAAGTACCATCATCTTCTTCTTTCGCGTGGGACTTGAAAAGCAAAGGGCTGGCATTATAATTGCATTTTAAGATTTGAAAGCCATCCTACTGCTTCTGGGGTAGCTAGCTGGATCCCCCTTGTACCACCACTGTAACCATAAATGGGGCAGTTGTCCGTGGTGTGTTGCATGGTTTGTTCCTCACCACAGTCACAATTTGGTGATTCTTTGATTTTCCATTTGTGGAGGAAACATCCACACCTGTGTTGTCCAGACGTGATCCAGTCTAGTCCTCTGCTTATGGGGAAGGCAGAATCCCAGGACTTCCATTTACCATAATACATTTCACATTCATGTTTCCAATTCTATTTGACTGTGATATACAATATATCTCAGAACATTTCCTATCTTGTATTAGAGACCTCTGAATCCTACATTGTACAGTAAAATGAGAGCTGGGCAAAAATTTTCAGTTAACTTTTTTTTGCCACAAAATGCAGATTCATATCAACTGAAACATTTTGCACATTTGGTTTGAATTTGTTGAATTGTTTTGGTCAAATGTTTTAAAGAAAGAATCAAAATGTTTTTATATTTTCCAAATAAAATATGATTTTTCCAGCTTTCATTTCAAAATTTCCTTTTTATTATTTTTAAAAGGTAAAACCCTCAAGTGAAATAACATGCTTCGATTGACCCAAAACAATCTTTTCCAACATTTTGGTTTGAGGAAAAATTTTCATTTTGGGTTGACCCAAAACTATGTTTTTAAAAAATATATTTTTCAGCACAGCCAGGAAAATCAATTAATCATGCAGCTCTAATAGTAATTAATAACAAACAGGATAATTCTGGTGTCCTCTTCAATGTTCCCTTCTAGGTATTAGATTTTTGTGTGTCTTACATTAAATCACTAAATGCAAAAACGCCCATAGAAACACTTATTCTAGCGCACTACATGAAGTATGATTATAGGATATAATTAACAGAGTGTGACTGACTGAATTCAGGAAGCATGATAATACAGAGCATTTCAAATGAGGCAACACATTCTGACATCTCCCGTGTTTTTTGAAGTACCAAAGAACACAAGGAGGACAGAATAGCATACAATGTATGATTTTCATATTACAATTTAACTGATTATTTTGACGCAAGTGATTTCCTACCATCCCCACTGCAAAGCCCTCACCAGACCTCCCTTCTGCTGAGTTCCCCACAGACCCTTGAGGAACAGCTGGACCGGGGGATGCTGACACTGTGGCCTACTGGGAACCAACGTTCCTTCTAATTCTTTACATCCATGTGCGGAACGAATTTTGTTATGTGCACCAATAAGGAGGTGATGTGTGACACATCACCTTCATATTGGTGCACATAAAAAATTTATGTGGTGGTGGTGGGGCTGAGGGATTCAGAGTGTGGGAGGGGGCTCAGGGCTGAGGCAGAGGGTTGAGGTGCAGGGGGGTGCGGGCTCTGGGGTGGGGGTGGGCTGGGGATGAGGGGTGCAGGAGGGGGCTCAGGGCTGGGGCAGAGGGTTGAGATACGGGGGTGATGGCTCTGGCAAGGGGTGAGGGCTCTGGGGTGGAGGAGGGACTGGGGCAGAGGGTTGAGGTGTGGGGGGGTGAGCGCTCTGGCAAGGGGTGAGGGCTCTGGGGTGGAGGTGGGACTGGGGCAGAGGGGTGCAGGAGGGGGCTCAGGGCTGGGGCAGAGGGTTGAGGTATGGGGGGGTGAGGGCTCTGGCAAGGGGTGAGGGCTCGGGTGGGGAGGGCTGGGGATGAGGGGTGCAGGAGGGGGCTCAGGGCTGGGGCAGAGGGTTGAGGTGCGGGGGGGGCGAGGGCTCTGGGGTGGGGCCAGGATGAGGGGTTTGGGGTGCAGGCTGCCCAGGGGCTACGGTGGGGAGAGAGGACTCTGCCCAGGCCTCTCCTGCCGCAGCAGCTCGGGGTGGGAGGGGAGACGCCTGTGCCCGGCTGCGGCAGATCCGGTGGGACTGGGCTGGGCCAAGGAAGGGGCTCCTCTCCCCTGGCCACGGCAAGTTGGGACAGGTGCATGCTGGGACCAGCGGGGAGAGGTGCCGCACCCGAGCTCCTGCACGGGGTTTAATAGGCAGCTGCGCGGCCGCATGCGCACGCAGTTTAGAGGGAACCTAGCTGGGCACCACCATTTTGTTGGGATTCCCTCTTTGGCCTCTTTCCACTTGTATTCCCAAGAACTCAGTCTGACCGCAGACTTCCTTATGGAGGTGTTTTTAGTTGGCATCCAGCAGTGCTATGCTGAGTTGATTAGACTTAAAAGCAGGGGGCGGAAGCAGGATGCATCACAGATCGGAAGTTACACAGACAGCCTCTCCCTTCACATACATTTGATTGAATTTCCTAGACATTGCATTGCACATTGTGGGATTGGCTTGGTTTCTTTGTAGGAATCCAACCCTGTACAGCATGCGCCGTCCACCCACTGTCTGTGTTTGACCTAGTCTTTACCTGATCTTTACATTCTTGACGTATCTTGTCCATTGTAGATGGTTCTTCCCTTGTCTTTGAACTCACTGATTCATGTACCTGTCTTAGTGAGCACAAACATTCTGTTTTCAGTCTGCTGATCGATTTACTGCTCTTATCTCACCTTCCAAGAAATGAGACCTCCCCCACATTTAATTATTCATGTCAACATTTCTCTGTTCCTTTGCACCCTCCTGCCTCCCTCGGCACCCTGTTTTGCTAAGAATTGAGCTCTAAAGGCAAGGGACTGTGTACAGTTTCTAGCACATTGGGGCCTCGATCCCTGATGGGGGCTTCGATGTGCTAATGCAATGCACATAATTAACAACATCTCATATGAGGGGGAGACCTTAGGGCTTCCTTCATGAGTCAGGAGAGAGAAAACTCCCCGGAAAGGCCATTTCTTTGTCAAGCTCTCCACAGCTGTATTTTGTAATGCAGAGAGGAATGGGTCCTGCCCATACAGGCTTGTCCGTGATGATGTCTCTGAGCTAAAGTGGCAAACAACATCAAACCAAGAGAGTCTTTACTGTTCTAAGCAAATGGAGCTCAGCTCAAAGGCTGTGGCTCCCAGTAAGATGATAAATTCAGAAGAAACCATTAGTCTACAATTTGCAGTTACATGCCCACACTTTGCCACGTGTCCCATACCCACCACCACAGCTACAAAGGGCAGGAATCTCTTTGCTTGGGGTTGGGCTTGAGTGACATGGATTCCTGCATACGCTGTACAAACGCCGGACTGAATGAATGATTAGAAAGATGAATATCAGATAATTGATGCTAAAACGTCCCAGGGCAGATTCCAAATGACCTGTGAATAGTTGAGCTACAAAGGAAGAGGAATGGATGCTCTACTGCTTGCCAGCAAATCCAAGGGTGGGTTTCACTAGCACATCAATTTAGGCATGAAGTGGTCCTATGCGTCTATATACCTCCAGGCCCTACCTCGCTGCAATTCCTACCCCTCACTCCAGACCTTCGTTGATCTTTGCCGCACACAAGCATGATGTTCTCCCACTGTCAATAATCACGGCCCCCAGTGCTGAAGCTATGCAGGACTGAGGAAATGGTTCCTACAAATGGGCCATTCCTGCCCAGGATTAACCACTGTGAAGTGGCAAATTCATCTCCAGACTGGGAGCTGAGGGTGACATGGGAAGTGCAGGCTGTAAACCCTACATTCTCCATGGGCACAGTCTCACCCCTGCTCCTGTGCGCCCAGCACTGGTTGCCTGAGAGGCGCATGGGTACGTCTGGGAGGAGATGAATTCACCCTAGCCTCATTCTGGGGCAAGCACATCACCTAGGATTCCAGGTGGCACAACACTGGTACTTCCAAGCCTCTGTCACCGCCCTAATAACTAGCCCTCCTCCCATAACCCCCAGTGAGGTCCATTTGTTAATGTTTGTACAATGCAGAGAGCTGTAAGTGAGAATGGGTAATGTATCGTACATGAGTCTGGTTTTGAACACAGATTGAAGGTTTTATCAGACTAACATTCTAAATGAAGGATAAATCCTGCACCGAATTGTTGATCATGAAGTGATTGTTGGAGTAATAACAAGAAATGTTATTCAGGTTGAGGAAAGAAAAAAATATTAAAATCTAAACCAACTAACCAAACAACCCTCCCAAGCCCCCTCAGCCCCCCACTAAGTTGTACGAGAGCCAGCAGTGGCTCCAGGCACCAGCGCACCAAGCGCGTGCCTGGGGCAGCAAGCTGAGGGGGGTGGCCTGCCGGTCGCTGTGGGGGCGGCAGTCAGGGAGCCTTCGGCGGTGTGCCTGTGGGAGGTCCGCCGGTCCCGCGGCTTCGGCGGCAATTCGGCGGTGCGTACGCCGAAGCCGCGGGACCGGCAGACCTCCCGCAGGCGCGCCGCCGAAAGCCGTCTGACTGCCGTGCTTGGGGCGGGAAAATACATAGAGCCGCCCCTGACGAGAGCCAAAGTGTCTCCGATTTTTGCTGCACTTTTATCCCAGTCAGAGAACATCTTTAACCAATATTTCTGTTAGGATCCCATGTAAATGATATAAACTAGTTTCACTTCAGCACAGTGTTAAGGCAAAGATTAGGTCACCTGTGGTCAGACTAAGAGCTTTTTAAAAGGTCACCTACATAAAGAAAGAAACAGAACAAAGTGCTAAACAGTAAAACATCCGGTGAGGTAAAGGTTTGGTAGAGCAGATTCATAGATTCCAAGGCCAGAAGGGACCACTGTGATCGTCTAGTCTGACCTCCTGCATAACGCAGGCCAGAGACCGTCCCCAAAGTAATTCCTAGAGCAGATCTTTTAGAAAAATATCAGATCGTGATTTAAAAGTTGTCAGTGATGGAGGATCCACCACGGATCCTGAGTAAATTGTCCCAACTATCAATTTATCTCACTGTCAAAAAAGTTACGCCTTATTTCCAGGCTGAATTTGTCTAGCTTCAGCTTCCAGCCATTGCAGTGTGTGATACCTTGCTCTGCTAGACTGAAGACTCCGTTATTAGATATTTGTTGCCAATGTAGCTACTTACAGAGTAGGCAGAGGTCCAGGGTTTAATGATGGAGGCTTTGTGCTTCTCAGGAGGACCTAGGTTCAGGTTCCTTTGGTTTGGCAGCTGTGATGGTTTATGGCGTCACTAACCGTTAAAGCTCCAATCCTGACGCTTATCGTAGGCAAACTGCACCACTTGTGCAGAGTCCTTACAGCCAATGGGACTGTGCGTGGGCAGATCAGCCCAGCCACTGGGGCCTAGACTAGCCTAGGAATCTGCATTTCAGAACGGCTTTAGGTGTTAGGGGTGTCATGGAAGCAGCATGAGAAACACAGAACTATTCAGCCGCCTCAATAAAAGTGCTGCCTAGAACTTGTGCTGGCCCCTCTGTTGGGAGTGAATTTCACCCTAACAGAATTATGTTTACATGTTATTGTGCATTTGCTCTTCTTGATACCAGCTGTTCTCCTGTCCCTATTCTCATTCATTCCAGGTTGGGGAGGGTTATTGTGAGGTACGGCTGAGAGACAGTGATTGCATGAATACACAAATTCCTCAAACGTCAGTGAAACAAATCTAGGACCAGCAAAGGTAGCACAAAGAGAAGAAGGGAAATGAGTTTACAAAAGTTGATTTGTGGGAGATTTCATTCCATGGACATTTTGGAGAGAAAGCTCATCAAGTTCCAGGACATTCCCCACAGAAATTTCTTTCCATCCTCAGAACGAGAAGCATCAGTGAAAGTGCTACCACTAAAAGACTGTTTCAATATCTGAGCAAGAACATAAAAAAAAAAGAGACAAGTCTTTGGGCAATAATGAATTCCAATAATATTCTTGCTTATTATGCTGCTGTGGACTTCCCTACTCACATCATGTCTCCTGCCAAAGAAACCCGGTAGTTACAACCACCGAAACCTGTTTTTGTTATTAACACTAAAGAAGGGAGTTGAAGTTATTAATGTGGCTTGACAAAATGACCCCTTCTCCCCATATTCAGTATGGTATTGACACTGCTCACACCTGCAGCTCCCCCAGGATCCATTTCCATCTTTAGAGTTGCCCTTGGGATCTCAGAAGGTGTGTACAATTAGCCAGACACTGGATGTCACTATTGCGCTATACCAAAGAGCACTGCCACGGAACGACATTCATCTGGAAAGGAAAAGCTGGAGCTGAAATAGGGGTTTTCTTCATAGCTTGGCAAGGCTCTTCGGAGGGGTTGATCTGGAGAGCAGGACAAAGTCAATGTGACGAAGGTACTTTTTAGAGAGCACCAGCAGGGTCTACGCGGGGCAGGTAGAGCGACACGTCTGAGCACTCTGTTAGCGAATATGGGTTTTGGAGGGTCATCGTAAGTAGAAGTTGAGGCCAGGCCTGAGCTTGTGAAGTATTGTCAAGGGTTAATAAGCTTTGCTAATGGAAACTTTCAGTTAACACCACAACACACACCCCAGCTACAGCCTGTGTCAGTTGGGTGCTAAGGCGGAAAACAGTCTGATTTCCCCGAACGAAAACCAAAATGTTCAAGAGCAAGGGCCAGATTGGAACAGCTCCACTGCGCCCCTGGGCCAGATCCCCGGCGGGCGTAACGCAAACGGCCCCACTGGCGCCCCTGGGCCAGATCCCCGGCGGGTGTAACGCAAACCGCTCCACTGCGCCCCCGGGCCAGATCCCCGGCGGGTGTAACGCAAACGGCGCCACTGCGCCCCTGGGCCAGATCCCCGGCGGGTGTAACGCAAACGGCCCCACTGGCGCCAAGGGGCCAGATCCCCGGCGGGTGTAATGCAAACGGCTCCACTGCGCCCCTGGGCCAGATCCCTGGCGGGTGTAACGCAAACGGCCCCACTGGCGCCTGGGCCAGATCCCCGGCGGGTGTAACGCAAACGGCTCCACTGCGCCCCCGGGCCAGATCCCCGGCGGGTGTAACGCAAACGGCTCCACTGGCGCCAAGGGGCCAGATCCCCGGCGGGTGTAACGCAAACGGCTCCAGTGGCGCCCCTGGGCCAGATCCCCGGCGGGCGTAACGCAAACGGCTCCACTGGCGCCCCTGGGCCCGATCCCCGGCGGGTGTAACGCAAACGGCTCCAGTCGCGCCCCTGGGCCAGATCCCCGGCGGGCGTAACGCAAACGGCTCCACTGGCGCCTGGGCCAGATCCCCGGCGGGTGTAACGCAAACGGCCCCACTGGCGCCCCTGGGCCAGATCCCCGGCAGGTGTAACGCAAACGGCTCCACTGGCGCCTGGGCCAGATCCCCGGCGGGTGTAACGCAAACGGGCCCACTCCCGCCAAGGGGCCCGAGCCCCGGCGGGTGTAACGCAAACGGCCCCCCTGGCGCCCCTGGGCCAGATCCCCGGCAGGTGTAACGCAAACGGCCCCACTGGCGCCAAGGGGCCAGATCCCCGGCGGGTGTAATGCAAACGGCTCCAGTGTCGTCCCCGGGCCAGATCCCCGGCGGGTGTAACGCAAACGTGGATTCACCAAGGGCAAGTCATGCCTGACTAACCTAATTGCCTTCTATGATAAGATAACCGGCTCTGTGGATGAGGGGAAAGCAGTGGATGTGCTATTTCTGGACTTTAGCAAAGCTTTTGATACAGTCTCCCACAGTATTCTTGCCAGCAAGTTAAAGAAGTATGGGCTGGATGAATGGACGGTAAGGTGGATAGAAAACTGGCTAGATGGTCGGGCTCAACGGGTAGTGATCAATGGTTCCTTGTCTAGTTGGCAGCCGGTATCAAGTGGAGTGCCCCAAGGGTCGGTGCTGGGGCCGGTTTTATTCAATATCTTCATTAACGATCTGGAAGATGGTGTGGACTGCACCCTTAGCAAGTTTGCAGATGACACTAAACTGGGAGGAGTGGTTGATACGCTGGAGGGTAGGGATAGGATACAGAGGGACCTAGACAAATTAGAGGATTGGGCCAAAAGAAATATGATGAGGTTCAACAAGGACAAGTGCAGAGTCCTGCATTTAGGACGAAAGAATCCCATGCACTGCTATAGACTAGGGACCGAATGGCTGGGCAGCAGTTCTGCAGAAAAGGACCTAGGGGTTACGGTGGACGAAAAGCTGAATATGAGTCAACAGTGTGCCCTTGTTGCCAAGAAGGCTAATGGCATTTTGGGTTGTATAAGTAGGGGCATTTCCAGCAGATCGAGGGATGTGATCATTCCCCTCTACTCAGCACTGGTGAGGCCTCATTTGGAGTACTGTGTCCAGTTTTGGGCCCCACACTACAAGAAGGATGTGGATAAATTGGAGAGAGTCCAGCGGAGGGCAACAAAAATGATTAGGGGGCTGGAGCACATGACTTACGAGGAGAGGCTGAGGGAACTGGGATTGTTTAGTCTGCAGAAGAGAAGAATGAGGGGCGATTTGATAGCTGCTTTCAACTACCTGAAAGGGGGTTCCAAAGAGGATGGATCTAGACTGTTCTCAGTGATAGAAGATGACAGAACAAGGAGTAATGGTCTCAAGTTGCAGAGGGGGAGGTTTAGGTTGGACATTAGGAAAAACTTTTTCACTAGTAGGGTGGTGAAGAACTGGAATGGGTTACCTAGGGAGGTAGTGGAATCTCCTTCCTTAGAGGTTTTTAAGGTCAGGCTTGACAAAGCCCTGGCTGGGCTGATTTAGTTGGGTTTGGTCCTGCTTTGAGCAGGGGGTTGGACTAGATACCTCCTGAGGTCCCTTCCAACCCTGAGATTCTATGATTCTATGATTCTATGAAACGGCCCCACTGGCGCCAATGGGCCAGATCCCTGGCGGGCGTAACGCAAACGGCTCCAGTGGCGTCTGGGCCAGATCCCCGGCGGGTGTAACGCAAACGGCTCCACTGGCGCCTGGGCCAGATCCCCGGCGGGCGTAACGCAAACGGCTCCACTGGCGCCTGGGCCAGATCTCCGGCGGGCGTAACGCAAACGGCTCCACTGCGCCCCTGGGCCAGATCCCCGGCGGGTGTAACGCAAACGGCTCCACTGGCCCCTGGGCCAGATCCTCGGCGGGCGTAACGCAAACGGCTCCAGTGGCGCCCCTGAGATTTTGGCTTCTCCATTCAAGCCGTTGTTTCTGCAGCACTTTGCAGGGACTGAGGTTTGACTGTGAATATCCAGGTATCTTAGACAAGGGGCGGCTGGAGTCCGGTGGGCCCCACAGGGCTCGTTCCATTCATGCAGTGCTTCAGGCAGGCAGAGTAGCCGCTGTTCTGCCCTCCCACCCTTCACCCCTGCTCCCGGAGCACCTTAGGGCCCACTGCACGTCTCCATTCCTGGCTGTCCTGAGCTGGTGCCGATTTCCTGGAGCTATTGGGTGTAGTCGTCAGGTGAGGCTGCAGTTACTGTGTAGGGCAAAGCTTTTGTTTTGATTTGCTTTGAGATGCTAAACCCCATTCTCTCTCCATTCCACACCTGCGCTGTCTGCTGCACCCGGGGAGCAGGAGGAGAACCACACACCAGGGAAGGGGATCTAGAGACCATGAGGGGCACAGAGTAGGATTCTGGGAACAAGTGTTTCATCTCCTCAAGGCAGATACAAGCCAAGTGCTGGGTAGCTCCAAGCACCTCCTCATCCCACCTTCCACAGCGTGACCGTTACTAGACACAGGCTCCTCATTATATACCCAGGTGGGCAGCTCAGGAGTCACTCCGATTTGTAACTATCCCTGGCCCCAATCCTGCAGACACTCACTCACGTGCCTAACTTTGAACCAGTGACTGAACAGCCCCATTGACTTACATGGAATGACACCTTAAAGGGATGCATCCACCTAAGTGTTTACAGGATCAGAGCTAGACTAGCTACAGAACCAGAACAGTTTTCCTCACCCCTGGAAATCAGTGTAAATAGCTCTCCATTTGTTTTCCTTGCAATTGCTGGATTCAAAACAAATTATTGGTGAGTACAAACATTCTGTAGTTGTCTTGGGTCAGAAGGGGCAATCTTTACACACACAACTTCAGTAGTTTGAAAACAGTCAGCAGTTGCATCTGCTTTGTACAATAGATGCTTTTGGGGCACTGTGTTCATTCTAATGTAAGGCTTTTAACCTTGAGAGTGATTTCTGAATGCTAAAATGAAACAAATGCTGCTAAAGATAAGCTTTGCATAGGAGCTTGAAGAAACTGTGAATAATGAGATGAATGTTTAAACAGAGTTTCTGTCATTTTAATTCCCTGGGTTTTGAATTCATTGCATGTGGATAATTCCGGTGTACCAAGTCTAGAGTAAATAGTATAGCCATCTATGTTGGACAGTTGCATTTTATTTGAAAGACAAGACTTTCAGCAGTTTCTAAAATTGTTTTGATGGTTTATCTGCTTCCGGAGGGCACCTTCGCTTGAGGTTTGCATCGGGGGCATCTCCTGGGCCTCCTGGAGAAAAGCAATACCCTGTTTAGCCTTTGGAGCCCAGTCAGTAGAGACAATGTTGAGTAGTTGACTGGGCGAGAGAGAATCTTTAAACACGGGGCTTGTGGGGGAAACCCCACAGGTGCCCACAGACTCATAGAAATGTAGACACCACACATAAGTTTTCCCCCTTTTATCTTTACCCAGTGACTTTCAACTGGTCTGTCTCTCATCCTTCTGGACCCAAGAACAAATGTATATATTCTGAGAAAAACATAAAAACAGCCATGCTGGGTCAGACCAATGGTCCATCTAGTCCAGCATCCTCTCTTCCAACAGAGGCCAATGCCAGGTGCTTCAGAGGGAATGAACAGAACAGGCACTCAACGAGTGATCCATCCCCTGTCATCCATTCCCAGCTTCTGACAAAAAGAGATTTAGGTACACCCAGACAAGGGGTTGCATCCCTGACCATCCTGGCTAATAGCCATTGATGGACCTATCCTCCATCAACTTATCTAATTCTTTTTTGGCCTTTGTGATGGGTAATGGAACACCTTCTCCCTTTTTACCCTGCCTGTTTGATCCCCCTCTATACCAATATTACAGTAATGAGATTTATGTCACTGAATCTCCGTGATGCCAATTAAATGATAATTTAGCTGATGTATTAATACTTCCCGTTCTTCCTGGTTATTCTCCATACTCCTTGCATTTGTTTATGGACATTTAAGCTGTTGAGCAGATTCCCCCACTGATTTCCTCTTATTGCTCTTATGATCCTGTTGTAATTTTCCATTCCCCTCCTCCTCCCTCCCCCCCCCCCACCATCTAGCCTTCTGTTAAGGTCACCCTTTTAACTTACCTGTGAGCTTTTGTCTCCTGCCCCCTTTAAAGCCCTAGTTTAAAGCCCACCTCGCTCGGTTGGTGAGTTGGTGCGTGAAGATGCTCTTCTCCTTCTTGTCCAGGGGACCCCATCTCTTCTCAGCAAACAGCCTTCCTTTATTTCCAGTCTGAATTTGTCTAGCTTCAGCTTCCAGCCAATGGATCTTGTTACACCCTTGTCTGCTAGACTGAAGAGCCCCCATGTCAAATTTCTGTTCCTCATGTGGGAGATTCTAGGAGTATCTTTAGGTAAATTGAAATGTAACCCCCATGGAGATGACCTAGATTCCTGGGGCTCTGTCTGCTGGCAGCTCAGGGAGAGGCGCACTGTCCCTGGTGGTGGGGGGGGGAGCCAAGGCAAACTCAGAGTCTGCCCGGCAACCACTAGGGAGTGAGATGCCCCTCCGAGACAGGGAGTTCAGGAGAGGGGAGAAGCCATTTTGAGTCAGTCTGGAGCCAGCCAGGGCAAGGGCAGGACTGGCTGTGTGGGGAGCTGGGGAGTCCCAGGCCTGCAGGCAGGGTTCCCCCTGAGAACAGGCCTCTAGGGACCTGACAGCAGATCCCTCAGCTGGGCCTTTCCCTCTCCACTGATGACTCCCAGTTTGTAGCGTTTGCTGGGAAATTTCCTCAGCCAGGCTGAGTTCGCCCTCCAGCTCCCTAGGGGAGACCAGTCCCCACATGGTCAGCTCTGCTCTGGCTGCTAGTCCAGGGCTGCTGCTTGCTGGGAGTGTGTCTGGACGCTGGGCTGGGAGATGACAGTTTGGAGTTTAGTATAGTTGTATAATCTGCACCTTGAGCCCTGCACCCCTTTGTGGTGAGGGTAAATCCTGAGACCGACGCAGCCTGACTCCTGCCTGAGGAGGATCCCGGCCAGCAGAGATCAGCCCCTCTGCAGTGACCGAGGGGTCCAGAGTCAGCTCTGAACCTGAGGATCGTTCATGGAGTTTGTGAGTGCACCATCCTTTAGTTAGTCAGTCAGGGAAGGTGTTTGGGGGGCCCCCTACTCCCTGAACTGTGTCCTCAAGCCAGGGAGTGAGGGTTTGGGGATTTTATAACCTGCCGCATATTACACCTGTGGAGGGACTTACCACCTTCTCCCACTTGTGAGTCCTTTGGGCTGTACTGAACCCATCAGCCACACTGCTAAACCACTGCAGAGAAGAGATCGTGGTCATCGGTCATCAAGGGCCCCAACAAAGTACGCGTACCAATGGGACACTGATCTTACATTTGCTACCTCAAGTCACGTGACTGGGGAAATTCACCGGTATTTGCAGCGTGGGCACCGATGACCCTAAAAATAGTGTTTTACCCTGTTACGTATTTTTGTCTCCTGTTTAATATAATTATTTTGTTGAATATATTGTATGTGTTTGTGTTATTTCTTGGAAGCCTCCAACTATCTGGCAAGTAAGTGGGGGTTACCCTGTGGTTAGAGTTTTCCTCCTAAGCTGCCCTGGTGACCCTGCCAGGAAGGAGCGAGGGGGGTGGAGGCACCGCCAAATAAATTCATAGGAAAAACTAAACAAGATACACCCTGCTGAGTGGGTGGCGGGATCCAGAAGAACCCAGACCTGTCCATCAAAACCTGTAAGCAGATTGGCATTAAAGAAGGTAACCGGGTGGAGAGGGGGCACTACAAGAACATTTTAAACTAGATTATCCTCCCACTTTCACTGTTCATGCAGCAGCGTAACTCCGTTGACTTCCAGGGATTTCCTTCTCTTTTTCACCAATGTAAGTGAGATGAAAATCAGGCTCTTCAGTACCATGAAAAATTTCTGGTATTGTCAATGGTGGCCCTATTTTATAAGCACTGCCAGCATGTGAATGGGCCAAGTCCATCCTTGGCCTTACGCTGGTTTTACTCTGCTGACTCAGAGCTATTCCTGATTGACACTTGAGCAAGTCAGAGGAGGTGCAGACTCATTGACTCCATGGGGTTTGGTGCACAGCTCTCTACAGGTTATCTAGTAAGCACGGTAATGACATCATATTGTTGCCCTATATTTTCTTGGTACCACAGTGCACTACACTACACACCAGTGACAGGCAGACTCAAAAGGTTCAGAACCAAGTTCAGATCAATTGAAAGAAGCATCCAGAAGTTCAGATGCTTCTCAGAAATTAATCCAAACTAAGATGACCTCTTGAGGCTGGTGTTAACTGTAGAGCCCCATCCTGGCTGAGTCTGAACCCTGTCGCCGGTACTTCCTGCTGCTGAATGGGCTGGAAATAGAAAGTGTGAGCAGCATTTATAGTTTTTATGACTACTGCTTCCAATCTCAGTAAGAACTAAGATATGCAAGGGCCAGTGGGAAACCAGGGGAAAATAAAGAAAAAAAAGATTAACGGACCACAACTAATTCTAGACAGTGGTTGAGCTTGTGTGGGACTTTCAGATATTTATTTTCTAATTCATTTTACTCATCACAAATCTGTGTAAGATGCTCCCATACTATAAGAATGAATTAATAATAATTTAACTTGTTCAGTGTTTATCTATACTTTTGAAAATTCAATTACTTTATATTAAGGATCAATTTATAAATAGGTTATAAATGATTACTATCTATTTTAATACATAATTAATCTATAATTATAGGTTTTATAGTGCAACAGGTCCAACAGGGATCAGTTCAGGGTCCAGTTCTGTTCAATATCTTCATCAATGATTTAGATAATGGCATAGAGAGTACACTTATAACATTTGTGGAGGATACCAAGCAGGGAGGGGTTGCAAGTGCTTTGGAGGATAGGATTAAAAGTCAGACTGATCTGGACAAACTGGAGAAATGGTCTGAGGGAAAACGGATGAAGTTTCACAACGACAAATGCGAAGTGCTCCCCTTAGGAAGGAATAATCAGTTGCACACATACAAAATGGGAAATGACTGCCTATGAAGGAGCACTGCGGAAAGGGATCTGGGGGTCATAGTGGATCACAAGCTAAATAATGTTGTCACACTGTTGCAAAAAAAGCTAACACCATTCTGGGGTGTATTAGAAGGAGTGTTGTAACAAGACACGAGAAGTCATTCTTCCACTCTACTCCATGCTGATTAGGCCTCAGCTGGAGTATTGTGTCCAGTTCTGGATGCCACATTCCAGGAAAGATGTGGACAAATTGGAGAAAGTCCAGAGAAGAGCAACAAAAATGATTAAAGGTCTAGAAAACATGACCTATGAGGGAAGATTGGAAAAAAAATTGGGTTTGTTTAGTCTGGAGAAGAGAAGACCGAGAGGGGAAGTGATAACAGTTTTCAAGTACATAAAAAGTTGTTACGAGGAGGGAGAAAAAAATTTCTTCTTAACCTCCGAGGATAGGACAAGAAGCAATGGGCTTAAATTGCAGCAAGGGAGGTTTAGGTTGGACATTAGGAAAAACTTCCTAACTGTCAGGGGGGTTAAGCACTGGACTAAATTGCCTAGGGAGGTTGTGGAATCTCCATCATTGTTTAGAGCAGGTTGGACAAACACCTGTCAGGGATGGTCTAGGTAATACTTAGTCCTGCCTTGAGTGCAGGGGACTGGACTAGATGAGCTCTCGACTGGTCCCTTCCAGTTCTATGCTTCTATGATTCTATAACCATGGCTTATAACCAACTATCACACCTGCTACTGATGTGCTTATATCCATGTCTAACACATGGTGCTCCTACATGTGACATCTTTAACGGCATCTATAAATAATGTAAAAATGTAAGAACGGCTGTACTGGGTCAGACCAATGGTCCATCTAACCCGGTTTCCTGTCTTCCAACAGTGGCCAATGCCAGATGCTTCAGAGGGAATGAACAGAACAGGGTAATTATCGAGTGATCCATCCCCTGTCATCCAGTCCTAGCTTCTGGCAGTTGTAGGTTGAGGGACATTCAGAGCATGGGGTTGCATCCCTGACCATCTTGGCTAATAGCCATTGATGGCCATTTCCTCCCTGAACTTATCTGTTACACCCTTTGTCAATCATTTATAAGTGAAACCTTAATATAAAATCTGACTCAGAGTTCAGAACATAGGATTCATGACATTGAAGAGCAAATCTAGACAAATGCATATTGTTTGATGAACAGAGTTCCAGTCTGCTCTAACAGCTACAGCTATGCAAATAGTGGAAAGAAATTGTGCTATAAATATTCATTTCCAATTGAGAGTGAATTTTGATTCACACCATTTCATGACCATTTGGTTTTCACTTTCAGTGAACATTCAAAGCTTGAGAATTCACTCTCGTAAAAAGTTCTAATGAAAAGAAAATTTAGTTCAAATGCTGAAATGTTTGCCTGAAGCAAACTTCAGAGGTACATTTGATTGTAAAAAGAGTATTTTAAGATGTATTTGCTAGTTACCTCAGCCATCCAAGCAAGGAACAGAAACAATGCCAACAATAAGTAATTTTTTTTTGGTTTTTTTTTAGAAAGCAGGCATGATCACAAAATTAAACAAAGAGTAAGAATTTCTCTACATTTTATTATGTTGCCTCTGGACAAAACAACTCAATAGCTAAAACTTATTAAATTCAATTTTAATCAAGTGCCTTGCTAGTTATACAGCTCACTGAGTTATCACTTTCTTGAGTGCCACATTACTAAAGAACTTTAGCAGAACTAGAAACCCAGAGAAGAAGGGCAGTCTATGTTCTCACAGTTTCCGCAGCTTTCATTGATTCTTAAAAGGAAAACTGCATTGGTTGCTGCGGGCTAGAAAATCAGCCTAGGAAACTCATTCTCTGTCTCCTTCTCTTCTTTGGTAAATTAATGAGGAATCTCTTTTCCATTCCTCTTCAGGCAGGCAGTACATTGTCACCTTGCTATTTCCACATGAAGGAAGTGGCCTGAGAGTGGAGCAGAGCAGGATGTAACAGGACATTCATTTGGCCACTCCTCTATAGGTACTGATTCTGAAGTCAATGGCAGAGCTCCCATGCACCAAAATGGAGAGGAACCAGACTGAGAGAGAAAGAAGCTTTCCCTGGTGGATGAGGGGCAAACACATCAGTCCTGGAGACAAAGACTGAACCAAGAGCGAGGCAAGAAGTTAACCACACAATGGTGGGGTTGTTGTCTCTATGCATCCCAAAGACATGGCAGCTCTGAAATCAATCTCACTGTCTCTTACTTTTAACCTTTCTGGGCCTGATCCAAAGCCCATTCAAGTCAATGTGAGTCTTTCCGTTGACTTCCCTAGGCTCCGGATGAGGCCCTAGAACTGCTATACCGTAGGTCTGGGATTTTCAGCATGCTTCAGCTAGCCTCTTCCTCCACTTGCCTGGCATTCTGTGCAGCGTGAGCCCTGGCAGCCATTTCCTGTCTTCTGGCTCATCACAGACAGACCAGAACATGTGATGACTGAATGATCAGAGTGGCACACCCCCTGGAGTACTAGGGGCTGAAGGCTTTGCCATACAGCATGTCCTTCACGGGGTAGTTCACATATCTGCAATAACGTCTAGGATCCATGACTGGTCATACAGAGACACAGAGACATTCCTTTTTTCTACATGTGGTTATTTTTATTACATAATCTCAACTAGAAGAATTCATTCATTCATAGAATTCCATTTATTTTGCATGGAATATTTCCCACGCCTTGGATTGGGATCCCTGTTAGAGAGTCAGGGCTCAGCCCTACAGTCCACAGTGAGGCAAATCTGGGCTGCACAGGAGTTTTGCATGTGTGGGAGAATTAGTGCTGCTTAATGGCATTTCAGAAAAACCCTGTCTAGTTTTCCTCAAATGAATCATAGAATCATAGAAGATTAGGGTTGGAAGAAACCTCAGGAGGTCATCTAGTCCAGTGGTCCCCAATCTTTTTCATCTGGCGGGCACCAAAAAAAAACAAAAAAACCCGAGCACTGCCGACGGAGCAAAAAAAAACTCACCCCGAGGGCTACGCGGGCGCACTTAGACCCCCCCCGGCGGGCGCAATGGCGCCCGCGGGCACCACGTTGGGGACCCCGGACCTAGTCCAACCCCCTGCTCAAAGCAGGACCAACACCAACTAAATCATCCCAGCCAGGGCATTGTCAAGCCGGGCCTTATAAACCTCTAAGGAAGGAGATTCCACCACCTCCCTAGGTAACCCATTCCAGTGCTTCACCACTCTCCTAGTGAAATAGTGTTTCCTAATATCCAACCTAAACCTCCACCACCGCAACTTGAGACCATTACTCCTTGTTCTGTCATCTGCCACCACTGAGAACAGTCTAGATCCATCCTCTTTGGAACCCCCCTTCAGGTTGTTGAAGGCTGCTATCAAATCCCCCCCACTCTTCCCTTCTGCAGACTAAATAACCCCAGTTCCCTCAGCCTCTCCTCGTAAGCCATGTGCCCCAACCCCGTAATCATTTTAATTGCCCTCCGCTGGACTCTCTCCAATTTGTTCACATCCTTTCTGAAGTAGGGGACTCAAAACTGGATGCAATACTCCAGGTGTGGCCTCACCAGTGCCGAATAGAGGGGAATAATCACTGCCCTCGATCTGCTGGCAATGCCCCTACTTATACAGCCCAAAATGCCGCCTTCTTGGCAACAAGGGCACACTGTTGACTCATATCCAGCTTCTCATCCACTGTAATCTCCAGATCCTTTTCTGCAGAACTGCCGCTTAGCCAGTCGGTCCCCAGCCTGCAGCGGTGCCTGGGATTCTTCTGTCCTAAGTGCAGGACTCTGCACTTGTCCTTGCTGAACCTCATCAGATTTCTTATGGCCCAATCCTCCAATTTGTCTAGGTCACTCTGTATCCTATCCCTACCCTCCAGCGTATCTACCTGTCCCCCCAGCTTAGTGTCATCTGCGAACTTGCTGAGGGTGCAATCCATCCCATCATCCAGATAATTAATAAAGATGTTGAACAAAACCGGCTCCAGGATTGATCCCGGGGCACTCCGCTTGATACCAGCCAGCTGCCAACTAGACATGGAGCCATTGATCACTACCCATTGAGCCCGACGATCTAGCCAGCTTTCTATCCACTTTATCGTCTATTCATCCAGCCCATACTTCTTTAACTTGCTGGCAAGAATACTGTGGGAGACCATATCAAAAGCTTTGCTAAAGTCAAGATATATCACGTCCACTTCTTTCCCCATATCCACAGAGCCGGTTATCTCCTCATAGAAGGCAATCAGGTTGGTCAGGCATGACTTGCCCTTGGTGAATTCATGCTGACTGTTCCTGATCACCTTTCTCTCCTCCAAGTGCTTCAAAATGGTTTCCTTGAGGACCTGCTCCATGATTTTTCCAGGGATTGAGATGAGGCTGACTGCAATGACCGTAATGGTCTTTTACTTCCTCTGCTCTGGGCATTACTGTACTTAGGGACCAATAGATATTTTATTGTATGCTTTCTAGGTTCTCTCATACATGACTTCATTTCTCTTTTAACTAACATTTTTTTTCAGTTCTGTAAGCTCTGCTCTTAGCAGGACTTTGAAGACAATAGCAGAACAAGAATTAAGTTCTATTATTTAGTTTGCGTATTTCACTCTTTTGAACAAGTGTGTTTCCAATCCTCGGGCCTGGAAATAAACTTGCTTTTTAAAATCACTATTCGGGCATCCTTAAGAAACTGGACTCAAGAGAGTGGGGTAATTTCCAAAGCACAGTAAAAGGAAAGGATTGCATTCAAAAATATTTTATTTTGCATAAATATTATGTCTGTAAATTGTTAATGTATGTGTAATTTTCTCAGTCATGGAGGAAGAATGAAGCTCCTTGAGAGACTGGTTCCTTACCATGAAAATTAACCCATGGTTTTACAGATTTTTTTTTTAAATACTGAGAAGCAGCTCTGGTAAAGACATGCCTGATTGTGTTGGGTGATGAGCTCCCTTAGTGTTCAAGTAGCTTCCCCCCATGAGAACAGAGCGCGCCGATACCCTGAAGAGGATGGAAGCAAAGCAGCAGCTCTGATCACAGTGCTCATAGACTAATCTGCCAATAAATTACTTGCTACAGTGTTTTGCTTTGCTTTGTTTTATCAGCACCTCCTAGCATTCACCTGCACAGCCCCTAGAGAACCAGCTGCCAGCAGGCCGGTGATCTGATTAAATTACACAAAAGGGATTATGGTGCCTGGAGTGGGATTACCCAAGTGTTTGATGTAAAGCATGTGCTCAAGTGCTTTGCTGGGCTGGGGCCTGGAATGGGATTAATTTGTGTGGCCTCCAAAACAAATAGTAGTAGTTTTAGTAGGCAGCATTGCTCTGAAACAGATTCACAACATGCAGAGTCCCTCAGAAGCCAGGCAGCGAGCAGCACGGGACGTAAGCAAGCATGCTGCCCCTTGGAGGCCAGGCCAGGCCTGTTACAGGGCCTCAGTCCCATTAAAGGCAGGTCTGCTGGGGGCTGTAGGCCTGGGGGCAGGCCCTGACTGAACAAAGCCCACTGCGAAGGAGGGAGCAGAATAGAAGCGAGTTCTGGTCTCGAGTGGGGAGATCGCTTCAGAGCTGGGATTGGATCCCCACAGGCAGGCCAAGATGGGGAGTGGCATTGGGAGCCAGCGAGAGGGACAGTTTGGAGCTGGAGAGAGGACAGTCTCTTTGCAGTATGTGGCCCGAGTGGGAAAGGCCCTGGCTTCCCCCAGGGTGACTGCAGCATAAGGGGAAGGATTTTAGTCCAAGGGAGAAGGAACTGCTGGGTTTCTTGCACTGTCACAAAACCCAAGCGTATAAAAGTCACGAATCAGAGGCCAAAAAGTGTCAGCATTTTTAAAATCATAAATGTGGGGGCTGTCTTTGGCGCCTAGTCTGAGCCTTCAGGTCGCTCTCAGGCCACATTTTCAAGCTTTCCTCAGCAACCACTAGAAATATAGTGTTTTAGAAAAGGAAGCGGAAATTTGACTGCAGTCCCTCCATTCCCACAGCCAGGGCTTCGGGGAACACACTAACTGTTGAGAGACTCGCAATACAATTGCAAGGGTTGGCATCACTGGGCTTGCTGTGCACTTGGATTTCATTTACCCCAGAAGGGGGCAATTTTTATTTTGGACTGAGGGTCAGGGCATCAAATCTCCTGACCTGCTCAGGGTCAACGTCTCCAGGGGAAGTGAGGGACGGCCACGCACCTGGCCAGGGTCTAAGTAAGCAGACCCAGTCACAGGTGGCCACATTCAGAGAGGACCAACATCTGCCATCATCAGAGCCAGTGTAAATGGGGAGTCCATCCACTGCATCCAATGCAGCTGCTCCACCATGGCTGTCATCTGCAGAACTGAGGCCTTGTCTGTGCTGGAGAAATGTACACGGAGAACCCAGTGACCTGGCAAGCTCCTCACATCGACGCACGCCTGCTGCACGGTGATGGTCAGGGAGGGCACTACCAGTGCGACTTTACCACTTGTACCAGAAGAACATTTTGGGGTGAAACTGACTGTGCGCCAGTGGGAATGCCACACTCCTATTTACCCCCCGAGTCCTTCACCTGCCTGCAGCCGTGCCCCTATCCGGATTCTCTCCCTTCATAAACATGTCCATCCTGTGTGAGGCACACTCTAACTCTGCGCCACAAAGGGGTCTGTGACGGGGTTCCCCTCACAAAGCTAGCACCTCCCACTGGTCGTCTCGGAGATCAGCTCTGCAGGTCAGTACACCCACTCCCGGTGGTGCCTCACCTGCCATCACTTCTGCTCCTGAACCCACATCACTCCAAGGACCACAGCGTCCTCTTCATGACAGCCCTCCAGCCGTGCCATGAGCTGCACTGCCCCTTCTGGGGTGTGTGTGTGTGTGTGTGTAACTCAGGCCTGACCACTACTCCGGGTCATGGCCCAGGGACCTGGTAGATGGCAGCCATGTGCTGCTTCCCCTCCAACCCCTCAGTCTATTTCCCTGGGCCATGTCTCTGTGCAGAGCTGTAACAAGGAATTTTTGCGCCCGAGGCAAGGGCAAAGTTGCCCGAGGCAGCCTGAGTCAGGACCCGCCGCCAAATTGCCGCCGAAGAATCAATGAAGCGGCAACGGCAATTCGGCGACAAGTTCTTCCCTCCGAGAGGGACTCCGGGACTCAGGGACTCAGGGAAGTGGCGGTGGTAGAGCTGCTGCGGAAGCGCCGCTGATCGCAGCTTTTTTTTTCCCCCTCCGCCCCGCCTGGGCGGTAGAGCTGCGCCCCTCTGCTTTGCACGCCCGAGGCAAGTGCCTCACTCACCTCGCCCTTTTTACGGCACCGTCTCTGTGGCCCCCAGCACCCTCTTCTATTAGCTCTCTCTAGCTTCCCCGGTCCCTGCTGTAGCACGGCTCTGTCAAGGGTGCTGGCGCTTCTTCCTCTTGCGGGAGCCTGAACTTCCCTCCTTGAGCTCCAGGTGGCAACTGATCCTGCTCTGCTCTGCAGCTCTTCTTATATGGGCCTGCCAGGCCCTGATTGGCTGCCCCTTGCAGCCCTCCCTCCCCCCATTGGCTGCTTTTCGTGCATCCTCCCTAGGGCTCCATTAACCATGGACAGGCCGGTGTGGGGCAGATGCCCCATCGTAGGGTCATTAAAGGAGAAGACAGCAGCACCATTCTCTGTGCCACATATTGTGCCCAGCCAGTGGAAGCAGCAATGGGAATGAGCGGATATGAGGTAATAGAAAACGTCGAGTTGGTACAACAGAGTGACGCAGAGGAGTTGCAGACGAAGTTTTTAATTTCCTTGCTTTTGTGAGTTTAGATTGATCCTTAATCTTTTCTTTTAAATTGCACGGCATTAATATTTGTAAAAAACGTTACTAATTTAATTTGCCTTCTCGCTGCTCCATGGTGATGACTCACTCTCACTAGGCTATTGTTCACAGTATGCAACAGTGATATGTGGTGTTTGTCACAGCAATTTCATTAGTCTGGTTTTAGATCTTAATACAGAATATCAATATATTAACATTTCCACTGTAAAATGGGGCTTGTAATTAACAGATCTTTTAATAGCAATGACATAGCAGTATCTTTCTCTGTTGAAAACATCAAGCAGCAGCCATAGTCTTCCACTAATTAAAATGGATTCTGGTCAATACTTAGCATTTTTCTACTACAAAGCAAATAAAACAAATCCGTAATTAAGAGGAAAAAAAATGAGAACTACTTCCTGAGTGGCTTTGATTTTGATACATGGAAATGTTTAACTTGGTTCAGGAATCTGATACCTTTATGAAGTTCCCTATAAAGTTATTTAGATTGTAAACTCTTGGGGAGGGATTATCTTTCTGTTGTATTTGTACAGCTCCTAGTACCGGGGGGCTGATGTCTCTAGGTGCTACCACAACACACACCCACACAAATGAAATGCAGACTATATGTACATCATTCTGTGCTTTGGAGATACTTCTCCACTGCTCACACAGGTTCCCATTCTCCACATTCAGTAATGGAGACTCCTTCTAAGCTCTCTAATGATTCCCTCCCAACTTGCCAATTCTGTAAATTCTTGACTCTCTCATCAATTGTGCAATTTCTGGACTATTTCTTAATGTTGTCTGTTTCTCCACTGACCTGTGTGGTTTCTCTGGAACCCGTGTGTCTTTGTTTGGTTGCTCATATAGGTTTTGTTGTAGATTATTTATTTGTGCTACAGATCATTAGGAGACTTTCCCTAAGTGGGAAGTCAGTCTCCCTGCAACGTGACTGTGTTCAAACAGCACTTTCTCGCTCCACACAGCTACTCCCCATGTGTTCTCAGTCTCACCTGATCTCTGTAGTGAGGGCAGGAAGTGTAGGTTCCTGGAACTCTTAGCCTTGTAAGGGCAATGAAGACATGGTGAAGGAGGTGGATTCTGTTCTAACTCACACATCATCAGCAGAAAAGCTCCAGGTGCTGGGCCAGTTCTGTCCTCAGTGAGAGCCTTGCAATCACCCCGCATTGCTCCTTGGCTTCCTTTTGGCCATGTGTCAAGTGTGCACCTCTCGTTCCCACCAACCAGGCCCTGCACAACCCAGCCCCAGGCTCAAACCACGACCTCCTGTTTGTTTAGTCCCCTTGCCTTCTTTACTCTGCCTGTGATGACCAACCTCTTATTACCTTCTCCATCCCCCATCTAGGTGCCTTCTTAGGTATATCTATGCTGCGATAACACATCTTCCACTGGCCCGGGTCAGCTGATTCGAGCGCATGAGACTTGGCTTGTGAGGCTATACAATTGCAGTATAGACATCCTGAGCCCAGGCTCCGGGATCCTTCCCCACCCCCGGTTTAGGGTCCTAGAGCCTGGGCTCCAGCCCACGCTCAGATGTCGACGTGGCAATTTTATAGCCCCACAAGCCTATGTCAGCCGACACAGGCCAGCCGTGGGGGATCTATTGCCGTGTGCCCATCGCCTAAGCCATGGAATGATTCCCCCAGTCCTAGCCCACCAAGCCCTTGTTATCGCATCCAAATCCTGACTGGAGACCCCGCCTGCCACAACCCTGCCGCCCCCGAACACACACAATGTATTGCAAGACTGAAAAATAATCTCAGCCCATGCCCAGTGCGGCTTGTCCTTCAGTCTCTCCTCCACGGCAAGAGCTCCGGAGAAGAGAGGAACCGAGGTGCTATTGCCCGGCTGAGCTGACCTCAGAGCAGAGAGTGGAGAGAGATCAAGGCTGGCTTTAAATTGGCAAGAGTCAATCTGCCCCCTGGATAAATGAGCACAGTGTCAAGTTTATCTGATTTACCCCCAATGAGAGTCCCGAGGGAGCTGTTCCAGGAGCTGGCAATCGCCAGGGAGTGGGGACGCCCTGTTCTTGCACCTTTTCCCCAGATTGCCTCTGACACCAGCGTAGTTTTACATTCCATGGAGCATCAGATCCTCAGTATTACCCTGTGCTGACAGTGCAGCCTCTCTCGATATCTGTCTCTCTTCCGGCGACGAGCATGTTACCTGTGCTTATGAAATAATAACACTGATTGCCAGGCTTTAATTGTGAGCATGTATCTATTGGGAGGATGCGTGTGCTACGCTGAGTGAGTATTGCCTTTTCTTAATGCAAATCTAAGGAACACATTTTACCCTCATGTATTTAAAACAGGGAATGTAGCATCCATACTAGTTCACGTTCATAAATGGCTTAACAATTAAAAAGCACCAAAAAAAGCTGGTTGAGTGTGAGTAGAACCCATCTGTCTGTGGGCTGCATAGGGACAGGGCTGGTTTCAGCCACCTCTGAATGTAAGATAGGAACCAAGGAAGTGGCATGAATGTCCCAGCCCCACCACCAGGGGAAGTAGGTTTTTTGGTGGGGTTTTTTTTTTGGGGCGGGGGGGGGAGGTTGGTGAGCACTGACAGGGATGTGTTTAGTCTTTTGAGTCCATACAAATGGTGAAAAACAGCATCTGGGGTGAAACCCTGACCCCACTGAAGTTAAGGGGAGTTTTTCTATTGATTTCAATGGGGCCAGGGTTCCACCCCAATACTCAGGACAATTCACCAGTTTGATCCTAAATGCCAGAGAAGTTACAGTAACAAACAGTTAGTCTGGTCCAATTCATAGTCTGGCCTGAATGCAAAACACAGCTCGAATTCGGCTTGGAATCTCTTTGTCCATCAATTGATTATTCTTTTCCAGCACAAAAAGAACCAATCTAGTTCAAAGAGAAAAGTGATAGCGACAAACCAGGTAAATACAAACCAGTGAAGGGCTCCAGTGGGACAATCCCACTCTGAGTTGGCCAGTGATTTGCCCTGACTAAGCTAGAACACAACCTCGTTCTCTGGGCAGCACTGTCAGTAACGCACTCACTCTGATAACCACGCGTGGTCGGAACTAGGGCCATTCGGGCCATGACCACAGCTTGGCTTTAGAGGTAAAGTAACTGCATGATTGATAAAGGAAACCATAAAGTGCAAGGAACCTGTTAGACTCCACAGCCCCCCCAGCAATACAGCTTGGGTAGCCAGAGCACATTCAATGAGCTCCAAGACAATCTATGTAAATAGCTGTTTAAAAATGGGTACGTTTGGCCCTCTGCCCGTGCTAGGTCTTTGCTCCCTCCCTCAACCTCATCCTCATGTAGGAGGGCGAAGAGAAAATGGATCATATTAGTTATGAATCACATGAAGCTAGAAGGGCAGCCACTGCGCTGAACAGCACCTCGCCCGGTACCACCTGGTGAACCCTAAGGGCCAGCCAGAAAATGCTGCATTTTTACACCTCGATGTGCCTGGTGACGAGCTGTAATTAAAGCATTAAATGTCACTGATAGAGCTGGCTTACCATGTAATTACTCGCTGCCCTTGTTGAAGTGGCCTTTCTGCATGACTGCTTGGGAAGGGAACGGGGAAAGCGAAATGGTCTGAGAACATCTAAGGCACAGTATTTAAAGAGGAAAGTGACTGTTTGCCTCCATAATCTCCTCTGAACGAAACTGCAAAATACAGCTCCCCAAACAGGATTCAAACACACTTCACAAGTATTGACACAGTGACTGAGGCTTTGCAATAATTAGGCATCAGAATTGCACTGGGGTCACTGTTTTGTTCTTATGCGTAACTTTAACTATGGGAGGGGGGGGGCATTTCAAAGGAGATACAGAGCAACGGCTTTTTTCTAAAGTAAGGCTCTAGCAATATGTACGTTGTTAACACTGAGGCTAATTAACCCTAAGGGGGAGCTGAATTCTGTCACTGGAACTTTTAGCTCAGGACTGGCTGACTTCCCAGAAGAGATGCTCTAGCTCCTCCCGAAGCGTTCGACGAATCCCGCCATCGCTGAGGGAAGTTCCCTGGCCCGTGTTATGCAGGAGGCTCTGTGGATTTTGGTGGGAAGACGGGGGGAGCTTGTTTTCAAACGATGACATTATGTTTTCCCTTAGGCCCCACAAAGCACAGCTCACGCAGCCCTGGCAGTCCAGAGCTCCCCTGCCAAATGGCACATGACCATGACTCCCCAACCACCAGCCCCAGCCCTACACACCAGAGCAGCGGCTCCATACAGGGCAGCTGATCACAATGACTCTCTGGGCCCTGAAAACCCGTGAAGCCTCCGAGGGGCCAGTTCTGCCCTCACAGGGGTGTGCCCAGGCCCCACAGCATCATCAACATCTCCATGCACAGCCCGCGCTGCAGCCAGCGTCGCGCCACCGATGTAGGTAATGACGCTGCGCAGATTGACGGCCGGGGAGCAGCTGGTCTCTGACGTGCAGCTAGTGACCTGCCTGTTCCCTGCCTTGCATGGCCGCAGAACGGCAGCTGTGGCACTGAACGGCGCTCTTACCTTCGAACAGCCCCGTTCACGCTGGAAGTACCAAGTGCACAGACAGGCTCTAAGTCCTCAGAGATCCCCGCTCGCCCGCAGTTTAGGATTGGTGAAGGCTAGTCAGGGTCAGCAGGGTCATTCTCTTCCCGCACAACTCCCTGTGGACCTCCCCGATTCCAGCAGCCTGTTTGTAAGTACAGCCCAGGTAAATTACAGCATGTCTGTGTGCAGACAGGACTCCATAGGGGTGCTGCTCTTTACGCTCCGTGGGTGATAGAAGCTGTCTGCTGTGTCTGTCTGTCCATCCGTCCCTGCTGCCCTTTGCTGGAGGGCATGAGTCCTACTCAGTGTGTGTGTGTGTGCTGCCCCCTGCTGGAGAGTATATGTCCTGCTCTGCGTGTGTGAGAGAGAGAGTTCTTACACACACATACCCTGTACTCTCTGCACTTCTAACCAGCTTTTTCATTTCTCTCATGATTAACCACCAGTCATCACTGACCATCCTTTGTCATAGAATCATAGCAAGGTAGGGCTGGACGGGACCTCGAGAGGTCATCAAATCCAGCCCCCTGCGCTGACACAGGACCAGTCAACCTCGACCGTACCTGACAGTGTTTGTCTGACCTGTTCTTGAAAACCTCCAGTGATGGGGATTCTACAACCTCCCTTGGCAGCCGATTGCCGAGCTTAACTATCCTTAGAGTTAGAAAGATTTTCCTAATACACACCTGACACCTCCCTTGCTGCAGATTAAGCCCAATACTTCTTGCCTGGCCTTCAGTGGACATGGAGAACAATTGATCGCTGTCCTTTTTATAACACCCCTTAACACCTTTGAAGACTTATCAGCCCCCCCGCTCAAGACTAAATGTGCCCAGTTTTTTTAACCTTTCCTCATAGGTTGGGTGTTCTAAACCTTTCACTATTTTTGTTGCTCTCCTCTGGACTCTCTCCAATTTGTGCACATCTTTCTTACTCTGTGGCCCCCCTGTACTCCAGCTGAGGCCCCACCATTGTCTAGTAGAGCGCAACAACTACCTCCCGTGTCTTGCACATACCCCAGAATGGTATTAGCCTTTTTAGCAACTGCATCACATCATTGACTCATATTCAGTTTGTCGTCCACTATAACACCCAGGTCCTTGTCAGCAGTACTTCCTCGAGCCAGTTATTCTCCATTTTGTAGTCATGGATTCGACTTTTTTTTCCAAAGTGTTGTACTTTGCACTTGTCTTTGCTGAATTTCATCTGGTTGATTTCAGACCAATTCTCCAATTTGTCAAGGTTGTTCTGAATTCTAATCCTGCCCTGAAAAGTTCTCAGCTCCCTCCTCACTCTTCCCTATCCCCAGCTGTCTTCTCTGCCTGGAAGCTGGGTGGCTTTTGAAAACACCCTCTGGCAGGAACTCTTCCAGTCTTTCCTCTGGTCCCACCCTGGCTTTGACTGAGCTCTCCCTTCCACACTAGCGAACTGGGTCCTGTTAGAACATGTGTTAGCTGACAACAGAAGCTGTGGGGTTTGACATCATGTCAACTGGTTGTAGTTCACCCAAGTGTCCTTGACCATGCTTGGGGTTAAAGCTTGGCCCCACTGCAATCAATGGAAAAATTGCCATTGGCTTCAATGGTGCAGGATTTCACCCCAAGTGTGTCCCATTGTGTTAGTTAGTATTGGTTTTAACATGACCGCTTCATCTAGGGAAGATGAACCCCTTTTCTGCCTCAAGCCCCTTCCTTGCCCCCAATCCCATCATCGGGCTCCTCTCTCCCTCACCTTTCAGCACTCTCACCCCTTTCTCTCCAGGGCCGCCCAGAGGATTCAGGGGGCCTGGGGCAAAGTGGGGGAGCTGCGGCGCTTGTACTCACCCAGCAGCGGTCCGGGTCTTCGGCGGCATTTCGGCATCCGGGGGCCCTTCAGTCGCTCCGCGTCTTCGGTAGCACTGAAGGACCCGCCGCCGAAATGCCGCCGAAGAAGACCCGGACCGCCGCCGGGCCAGGGCTCACAGGGCCCCTGCGGGGCCCGGGGCCTGGGGCAAATTGCCCCACTCCCCCCCCCCCCCCCCCCCCCCCCCCGGGCGGCCCTGTTTCTCTCTGCTGTTATGATCATGACACTTATTATTTGTATTCTGTAGCACCAAGGAGCTCGAGTCATGGCCACGACCCCACTGCACTAGGTGTTGCACCAGCACAGAACAGGAAGATGGTCCCTGCCCCCAGAGCTGGCAGTCGAAGTGTAAGACGGGAAATAATGGATGGCCATAGACGGACAGGGGAGTACAAATGAACAGTGAGAACAAACTCCTAGAGCCTGCCACCCACACCCTCACCTGCCCGCTCCACGCCGACAAAGCTTTAGTACGTCACTAACGACCTCCCCCAGCTATGTCAGAGGTGTTCCCTGCTGGGGTTATTGCGTCCTGTTACCTAGGGAGGATGGAACCCATGTGAAGTCCTATTACCAAGAGAGAGAGATGGCTCCTCTGCCATGCACTGGGCCGAGAAGGAATTCACATAAGAGGGAACGGTTTTCCATCTCCAAACTGTCCCTACACCAGGGCTGATGAGCCTAGTAGGGTGACACTTATACTCACATGTATGTGTCTATCCTGGGAAAAATCAGTCCATTCCCCCACCAATCTGACCTCTGTGGCCATCCTGGGGTTTCTGAGCACCACTCCAGGAAGGCTGCAAAGTGAGACAAGTGAGTCCAGACGGCGAGCGAGATCTTTGGCATGTTCCTGTGTTGTGTTAGCACCGATTTGCTTTTTCTGGTGTGCACATGAAACATCACTCTGTATATCAGGTTTCTGGGTAAGGCCTGGTCATTGGCTCAGTCCAGCTGTGACCATTTGCCTCCTTTCTTCACCAGCTCTTCCTTGTTTCCCCTTTCTCGCCCAGCTTGTGTGTATGCCAGCCCCTCCAGGCACTGAGACACTTTGCTTTAATTTAATTTCTGCTTTATGAATGCTACAGTGTCCTAGATACTTTTATGAGATGGGCACTTTATATGCAGATGAAATAATAAATACTCATGAAAAGCTTGAAGCAAAGGCTTGCAAAGAAAGATTTATGCAATATTATAGCTGGAGTACATAGAGTATTATGGCTACAGCATGCAATATATTACACATCACTGTATTTGGACTCAGCAATGAAGCAAAGTGGTGTATTCTTTCTTTATTGCTCAGTGTGACTAATGTGCATAGAATAATTGAATTGGAGAGTGTAAATACTAGCAGGTAGATAAACAAATGATATGTTACAGCTGGACATTGTAAATGTGGTGGTAATATCCATGTGATCGATTGCATTTATCATGCTTGTTTGCCTCGCCTACATGTGGCCCAGGAATCCATCTCCCCCAAGAATTTATTCTGACAATCTAGAAGCCTAAGACACTTCAGACATCTGGAATCAGTCTGACGAAAAGATACTTCCTGCTTTGCCCTCCCAATGAAGTTTTCTTCACTCCTGAACCGCAAAAGCTATTTTCGGTCATTTCTAGAGGTGTTTTAAATGAGCTAGTTACAAATTCTCTCCTATTGAGTCCTGAGTTGTTGGACTCATGGTATTATGTTACCTGGCATTCTAGCCAGATGAATACAAAAAATAGCTTCAATAAAATGGAAAACTGTCCCAAACTATTCTAGAATCCTCCTTCTGTATCGTATGTGGCTTATGGTGTATGTGATTATTATCTGTGACAACCTGCATAACACACTCATGGCTTGACTAGTCACGAGTCAGATAGCTATGCCAAATGCATAGCACACATTTATGACATAATGGTTACATGTGTATATTCACAAATAGAAAAACTCCATTAAATATCAATAGAGGCTGCTCACCAACCTAAATTCAAAGATCAAGCAATGAGCAGCTAAGGCATTCAAGCAATTCCCCAACACAATATAATCCTTCACCACTTGCCACCACCCATTCCAATTTACATTGACACAGCCTTCATAGCGTTCCTTCAGATCTGCTAACACATATATGGTTTGCATCATTAGAACCACACTCCCTTGTCACCAAGGGTAGATTTGGCCATACAGTGCTGGCCATGTAAAATTCCATCTCTCCCGCAGAAGAGAGCATTTATCAAAGGAATTCAAGGGTAGCCAATACTATTCATCCTGTGGGAAAGGAGGAATTTTAAAAGATCTAAGCCTGTCTGGAGTAAGTGCGACTCGAGTGAGTGAAGGTTAGAATAGCCTTTATCTTTACAGTCAATGACTTCTGAGGGTTTAAAGTTCTAAACATCACATTGCATCAACATAAAGTTTCATATTTAGTTGCAATAGTAAAAGTTTGTGCCCTACATTTGAAAGGAAAAAGCATCTTCTGGTTGGTTAAGCAGACAAAGGCTATATTTTTGTTTTCAAAATTCTCGTTAGATCAAAATTAATACAATTGCTTATAATAGATACTAATCCTAATTCCTCGAATATAACAATAATTTGAGTTGATGATGCATTAGGCGCCAACACTAAGATAAAAGCTAGAGACATTCTATGCGAGTATGTGCTTGCCTCAAAGTATAATTTTTTTAATTGCTAATTACTTGATATTTTGCATTTTACAGATAAAGTCCCTATTTCTCATCCCCACAAAAGCATTTCAGAAGATTAATTAGCCCTTCATTAATAAATAATTAAGCATTTTATCTGCTCATTGCCCAAAAGCAATTGTAAATTTGATGTTACTAATTTGATGTCCTGCGAACAGCACTGCTTGAAGAATTCTTTGTAAATCAGGCTTATGATATATTTGCTGCAGTTTGCGTGTCTCTCATTTCCTTTTAATTGTTGCAAACTATAATCCTGTTACTTGAATTATATGCACCATCAGAGAAAACAACAGGGCCAGCATTCACCCCTTCGTGCAGCCTTTCCAGAGGGGAATTGGCCAAGCACTGTGTTGCAAGGGAGAGCAGGGATCAAAGGAGGGCCCTTGCAGGAGGGGTCTTGAGTCTGAGTGGATCCAACACAGGGAGTGTGGAGCCCCCTGTGCTACACTCCTGCACTGGGCCCGCCCGTCCTCAAGCATGTTCATGTCGGCACAGAGCCAGCAGGGACATGGGGAATGTAGCCCATAAAGCTAGCTTGCCTTTATTCTATTCACTGCTTTGCATTATATGCAGCAGTAATGCAAGGAACCTCCAGGCTGTATCTTGTAAGTGGGCCCCCCACTACAGAAGGGATGTAGACAAATTAGAGAGAGTCCAGTGGAGGGCAACGAAAACGATTAGGGGGCTTGAGCACATGACTTACGAGGAGAGGCTGAGGGAGAGGCTGCAGAAGAGAAGAGTGAGGGGGGATTTGATAGCAGCCTTCAACTACCTGAAGGGGGGTTCCAAAGAGGATGGAGCTCGGCTGTTCTCAGTGGTGGCAGATGACAGAACAAGGAGCAATGGTCTCAAGTTGCAGTGGGGGAGGTTTAGGTTGTATATCAGGAAACACTATTTCACTAGGAGGGTGGTGAAGCACTGGAATGGGTTACCTAGGGAGGTGGTGGAATCTCCTTCTTTAGAGGTTTTTAAGGCCCGGCTTGACAAAGCCCTGGCTGGGATGATTTAGTTGGGGATTGGTCCTGCTTTGAGCACGGGGTTGGACTAGATGACCTCCTGAAGTCTCTTCCAACTCTAATCATCTATGATTCTATGATTAGCTTCAGTAATTAGCATAAGGCTTGGGGCCTATGAACTGTGAACAGATAACTGGCCCAGCAGAAAACCCCAACTACTGGGGAGCTGAAAATAGAGGGTTTAAAGAGAAGTTCTGACCACAGTTACATGATCCAACCACAAGTGTGTTAGTGCAAAGAATTGATGTACATGACAGGTACATGAGCTACATCGCCAGATATCTAAGCACAGGAGAGCTCTGGCAACAAATTGACACATACGATAATAAGTTGAGATCACTGATATACTCACCTGTAGGAGAAGGACACCACAACATTAGTAAGGTGAAGAAATACAAATAATGAAAAGGGGGAAAATCCCCTACTGAATATGCATTGAACATAGCGGCGTCAGTGTAACGTATTATAAAAGTGGCACCCCGGCCTAGGGGAGGTAGGAGAAGAAGATGTCGCCCTTGGGAGGTGCCAGGATGATGCCACTGGTGATGATGGGGAAGGTGATGGTGATGAGAAAGCTGATGGCTAACGTTTCAGGTTGGTCTACAGGAGATGGACGTGCAGATGTACGTTCTGTAGTATCTCTATCTCCCTTACTGAGCTGGGGTGTTTGTGACTGTGCTAAATGTATTAATGAACTATATTTGTAAATATAGAAGAGTTCCTATAGTGTGAGTGTTGCACTGTGCACATCAGGGTTCCCAACTATATAATAATTTCAATGATACTGGGCCTGATCTTGGGACAAGAACCTGTCAAGCCTCAAAGTGATAACTGGGGATTCTTCAGTAATCAATATAATTAATGCATGATCTATAGAACGGGCTACAGGTAAGGGCCTGATGTGCCTTTTGCAGCTACATATCTGGGCCTATGATATCGCACACAAGCTACTTGTTTTCACTTTCAGAGCCTTTCACAGTGTGTTCCCATCCTGCTTATTGTTTCATAGATTCTTAGATTCCAAGACCAGAAGGGACCATTGTGATCAGCTAGTCTGACCACCTGTATGACACAGGCCAGAGACCAGCCCCACAATAACTCCTACAGCAGAGCTATTGTAACCTTACCATCTCTCATTCAGCATCCAAAGGATGATGGCCACCTCCATTCACCCATGGCACCAGCCTCCGTCGTCCACTTGTTAAATCTTCACACAAGCACCTTCGTGATTTCTCCCATGCTGCCCCTCACGTTTGGGAGGAGCTCCCCATAAACATCTGCAACACTGGCCACCTAGCCAACTTCCAATCCCTTCTGAAATCTCTCCTTTGCCGTGCCGCCTACAAAACACTCGGCACCAGGCTGCTGGCATGTGGAGACCACGGCCTATCCTGCTGGCCCGGAGTGCCTCGTCATTTGCTTGTACTCCTCCAGTTCTCTGAATCCATCTACTGTCCCTTGTCTTATAATTAGATTGCGAGCCCCTTCAGGCCGGGACCATCTTTGTTCTGTGTCTGAACTGCCTCACCAGTACCCTGAGAATCCACACATGCTTCCTTGTACACCACCCCCAGGAATAGAGGTATTTCAGGCTGCATGAACCGTGTAGCTAACTCACACCTGTGCAGGCCCGCTGCCTTCAGCCAGGTTGCACAGGTGTATCCGAGTCACATTACCACATAAGGGCGTTGATGATGTGTGGGAAGGGACAGAATCCAGCTCCCTCTCTCTCCACCGTCCTCCTTCCCGCAACAAGCTGCCTGGCTCCGAATGCTCACAGACAGGGCTATTGATTAAGAAGGCACATACTTCCCTTTTCTTCCCTGCATACCTGCTTGCTAACGATAGCGTCAGGACTGTCCACACGGCAGTGTTCACCTGTGTCTGTAACTAGCCAATGGGCAGTTCGTGTCCACACCCCACATGGCCCCACCCCCTCAGCTGGTGACCCTGGAATAGAGTCGCCCTGCCGGAGGTCTAGGCTAGCCAGTGTCTGCCTGTCACCCACATGTTGTATGGTCGGGATTCCCTGGCCGTGCCAATTGGCCGCTGCTCCTTCTCCTCGCTGGGCGGTAAGACATCATGGAGGACACCGCCCCTGGTGCTGGTGTGTCTGTGGGCTCGCTCTGCTGCTGGGACTCTGGGGGAGCGCTGCCCGGAGTGCTCCAGAGGTCACTGATACAATCACGGGCCAGATCAGCCCCCTGCCTTCTGGGGGGAGGAAACCTGGGCAAGAGGATCCTCCCACATTGTTCAGTTGGGGGGACATGGGAAAGGCTGAACCCCCACCGCCCAACCTGGCAGATCCCCCCCGTCTGCAGGAGGCCCTGAGCCTCCGCACCGGCTCTGCTCCTTCCCGGCCCCAGGCAGTGCAGCCCTTCAGAGCAGCCCACCCGAGATCCCTCCTGGCTAAAGCCTCCCCGGGAACTCTGCCTGTGTGACCCCCTCCCGGGGTCCTGACCTGCTGTAACCAGGGTTTTCCATATGCACTGCTGCTGACATGGCCTCAGGACACAAGGTAAGAGTTGAAAACCACCTTATTTCATTTTATTTTTTAAATCTTTAGTGAGAGCTGCTATTTCATGCTCAGTGCTTACAGGATGAGCCAGCAAAGTGTCTCCTGTTTGCACCGGGACGTGACCTCCTGCACTGCTACTGCCATGCCAGGAGGGGGTGTACAAATAAACATATAACAAATGTAACATAACATTCAAAATCATAGTTCAACCTTTTCTGAAATGAAAATTTTCCAAATCAGACATTTTGGGGAGTTTCGATTTCACAGGAAACGGCAACATTTGTTTTTTTTCTGAGTTGGAACGGAAACATTTCAAAGTTCAAAATTTCCCATGGAACAGAAATTCCAGATTTTGACCAGCTTTAATCGGGATCATTTTTTACTTCACAGAAGGGGTTGCTGACCTGAACAGGCTGAGAACATTGTGCGAGGTCACGGCTGGGTGGCCTGGTAGGGGCAGATTCCCACACAAGGCGATGATGGCCGTGGTGCAACTAGAACTGTGCTACCATCCATGTCTATAACCGGTCACACAATGCTGGGTGTAACTGCAGGGTGTTGGGCCCTAAAAAACCAACCTAACATATATCTAGCTTGGCTACGCTATGGCTATGGGTCTCAGTGGTGGCAAAGTCTGCACAGGGTCACTGGTGAGAAAGGGTTATTACCAAGGGCAGTACAGGGGGCATGAACAGGAATGATGGGCGGGAGAACGAAGAAAAGAAAATTCTATGTTGAATATCTGGAAAGTCTTCCAGCATGAGTTCCCTGGGGCTCAGTAACAGCGTCCTGGGAAGAAGTGGGAGCATCTTCACTGGGGAACCTTCCTTAGAGGTTTTTAAGGTCAGGCTTGACAAAGCCCTGGCTGGGATGATTTCGTTGGGATTAGGGCCTGCTTTGAGCAGGGGGTTGGACTAGATACCTCCTGAGGTCCCTTCCAACCCTGAGATTCTATGATTCTATGATTCTATGATGTTTGAAACCAGGCTGGACAAAGCTATAAGGAAGGGATAAGGCAGGGGATGACCTGCATGGCGGAACAAGGCTGAACATAGGAAAGACCAAGGAAGATGTACGTGACTCCTATGGATGTCACTGGGACTTGCCTGGTCCTTTAAGTGGTGTGCGGAGACCACTAGGTCCGATCTGGCGGGATCTGGCCCACAGACACTGGGGTTAAATGGAATGTGCAATTAAATGAGAATTCTGAGCAAAGAAGTGGACAGCTGCATTAACCACAGTGTAAACAAGTTATAAGTTTCCTGAGCTCATTTACTTTGCTTCATTACAAAGCTACTCATAACAGCCATGGGGTAAGTTAGGAGAGCAAGATTTCTGACCTAGAAAATAGTCAAACAAAGCCAAAGGCAAACAGACTCAAAGTCAATGGTGCAAGAATAATATATATTTCTAAAGGCTTTCAAACATATACAGCAGCTCTTTCCCCACAGTGTTGCCTCATTAAAGTGCTAGCAATAACTGTGAAAGGTTGCAAAAATAGGGCATTTTAAAAGTATGCGTGGGCTATATATTTCCTCCCCTCTCCAACACTGTGATGTTCATAAGTGTAACATGAAAGAGAATCTAAAACAATGCTCTAACCCCTCAGACAGAGACCAACACCTACAAAATCTCCACCAAGCATTCTCAAAACTACAGTACCCGCACGAGGAAATAAGGAAACAGATCAACAGAGCCAGACGTGTACCCAGAAGCCTCCTACTGCAAGACAAACCCAAGAAAGAAACCAACAGGACTCCACTGGCCATCACATACAGTCCCCAGCTAAAACCCCTCCAACGCATCATCAGGGATCTACAACCCATCCTGGACAATGATCCCACACTTTCACAAACCTTGGGTGGCAGGCCAGTCCTCGCCCACAGACAACCTGCTAACCTGAAGCACATTCTCACCAGTAACTGCACACCGCACCATAGTAACTCTAGCTCAGGAACCAATCCATGCAACAAACCTCGATGCCAACTCTGCCCACATATCTACACCAGCGACACCATCACAGGACCTAACCAGATCAGCCACACCATCACTGGTTCATTCACCTGCACATCCACCAATGTAATATACGCCATCATATGCCAGCAATGCCCCTCTGCTATGTACATCGGCCAAACTGGACAGTCTCTAAGGAAAAGGATAAATGGACACAAATCAGATATTAGGAATGGCAATATACAAAAACCTGTAGGAGAACACTTCAACCTCCCTGGCCACACAATAGCAGATCTTAAGGTGGCCATCCTACAGCAAAAAAACTTCAGGACCAGACTTCAAAGAGAAACTGCTGAGCTTCAGTTCATCTGCAAATTTGACACCATCAGCTCAGGATTAAACAAAGACTGTGAATGGCTTGCCAACTACAGAACCAGTTTCTCCTCCCTTGGTTTTCACACCTCTACTGCTAGAACAGGGCCTCATCCTCCCTGATTGAACTAACCTCGTTATCTCTAGCTTGCTTCTTGCTTGCATATATATACCTGCCCCTGGAGATTTCCACTACTTGCATCCGAAGAAGTGGGTACTCACCCACGAAAGCTCATGCTGCAAAACCTCTGTTAGTCTATAAGGTGCCACAGGATTCTTTGCTGCTTCTAAAACAATGGTTACTAGAAAATATTTCCCTTTGTTATGAGCATGCGGGCATTCCACAACTGATCAGTCATGGTCAGAGGCAAATAACTTCTTTTCTATTGGCTCCTGGTCTGGAATCAGTGGGTGTAGGGTCCACGGTGGTAGAAGCAGCTCATACCTGACATACCATAATCCTGATTATTTTGTCACAGTCTGACTCTAGAGCCATAGCATGTATGCAAAGGGCCAAATCCTGTTCTCATGCACACTGGTGTAAATGTGAACTATCTCCCTTGAAGCCAAGGGAATGACACAGTTTTGTACACTGCTACAAGTGACAGCAGAGCTTGCCAAATGGCTCTAGTGTTACATCCAAGGTACAGTAGTACTAAGGAAGGGTTTTGTGTTGGTAGGTAACGGTCGAAGGCACAAACGGTGGTGAAGCAAGTAACTGCTGCCTGGCACACGGTCAGAACTTGTTTTTAACCATCTGTTTCCTAAGTGTATTTAACACTCTTTTCCCTCTATTGCCACTGTCTCATGACTCTCACATGACTTGTGACGCCATGCTTCGTTCCTCTTTGAATCCTTGTTGGCATCATACATCATCGAACATACACAATTCAAAACAATTCACAATCTTTAATACGCTCTGCAGCAAATCTGTTAGCAGTTGAGTTCAAGCTAAGAGACAAAATATGTATAAATGGGTCACAATGACAGAAGCATCCTACTAATGAGCATTATCAGATGGGGACAAACACACAGGTGTGTTGATCTGTAATGTTCTGAGTACAGATTATTACTTTGTGCATTGCTGACAGAAATGAGTGTCGGATTGTCTGCCTTGCAGCACACTCCGCTATTTACCCAGGAGGCTCTGCAGTTGCTTTTCACGCCCTGCCTCTTGGCGAGTGATGTCCAGACGCCAGCCCAGGGGTGTTCATACTCAGGGTAGGGCTGGCTCGCACCACTGCACTCCTGACGGGTTCCCCTGGGGCAGGCAACTGGCACATGCAGCTGCAGCTCCGAGAAGAGACCTGCAGGGGGAGGCTGTTAAAAAAATCCTATTTTGGGATTGCTCTGGCCAGCTGCAGGCCCCAGGCGGAGCAGATGTGCAGAGCTCCCCGGACACTGGGCACCTTGAGCTCTGGGCAGGCGCGGAACCACCATACTTCTGAGTTCTCTTTATAAAACTGCAGAAACATGTGAAAACCATCTGAGCAGAACCTGTCACAAATCACTGGCAAGCCCAGTGCCGTCACATGCTGTCCCTCCGCAGCAGTGCCATGAATGGCCGCAGTGCAGCTGTCTGCTCTGGCTTCTGCAACCTAACAGAAATGTCTCCTGATTGGGAACCAGGAGCAGATCAGCCCGAGAACAGGCCTGGTGTCAGTCAGAATGAATGTGCCTGGAATGCGAATGTGCGAAGTGTGAGCCATGTGCTGGAGTGGCCAACACGCGCTTGCTGCCATAGGCTGAGCGGTGCAGAAGGAAGCCAGAGACAGGCAGCTGGGCTGGGTCTGCTAGTCACCGTAACATTATGTTCCATGTCACCTTCCTGGTTTTACAGATAAGAGCAAAGAACCCCACTAGGCCTCTCTCATTCCCATTGCACATTCCCTGCTGCTGAGCCGATTTGCTCCCTTGCTTCCGAAGGCGGGTTGAAAAGGGGCCTTCTGTGCGGAAGCTGAGCGAATGAAGCTCTCCGGCTCGCTTTCTGGGAGACGTGCTGAGGGGGGTGTGTGCCTTTGTGTGTCTGGCAGCAAGGGATGCCTCCGCAGTGAGCCGGTGAAAATCCCCACCTGGGGACTCCAGGGTCCTGGGCAAAGTGCCAGGCAGGGTGTCTAACGGACCCCCTTGCTCCGGAGAGCTGGGACGGGCCGCAGGCTGGCCCGGGGTTATGACAGGGTGGGCAGTAGCACTGCACTTGCTGTGCCCCATCAGCTAGGCACAGCGACGGATTAAGGTTTCCTGGGGCTTTGGGCCAGAGCAAGAGGGGACCCCTCCCCACCCCTTGCACCTGCGGTCCCGCCCCCGTTCTGCCACTTCTGCCTGTGGCCCCGCCCACAGCCCCACCCCTTTCTGCCCCTTCCCCGGCCCGCCCCTATTCCACCTAGGGTCCCCCCCCATTCCATCCGCCCCACAACCCATTTCCCCCTTTCTGTCCCTCCCTCCACTGCAGCCCCAAGACCGGAGAAGCTCTGTCCCCACCATGGCCCTGGGTGCAGCGGGGAGTGAGAACTCCTCCAGGCCCAGGACGGCATCAGGGACCAGGGTCGGGGCGCGGGGGCTTCTCCCACCCCAGCCACTCAGCACATCTGCCAGAGAGCGGGGTCGAGCGCGGGGGCTTCCCTTGCCACCCCACGGCTTCTGCCGGGGACAGGATATGGGGCTGCTGTGGGGAGCGGCTTCCCTTGCCTGGGGGCTTCTGCCAGGGAGAGGGTCAGGAGGGATGCTGGGGGGCTTCCGCTGGGGAGGGAGTCAGGGGGGCTTCTTGGGGGCTTCCCCACCCTGCAGCTTCTGCTGGGGTTGGGGGGACACTGCAGGGCCTTCCCCTGTCCCGCCCGGCTCTGCTGTCGTGGAGCAGGGTCAGGGCATGGAAGCTGGGGGGCCCCCAATTGGCCAGGGCCCCTGGGCACAGGCCCCGGGGGCCCAGTGGCTAATCTGCCACTGGCTATGCATGATATTTGTGCCAGCACCAATAGCCAGGGACAGGTGCTGAACTGATTAGCCGACTTTACAAACACAGAGCTGGACCATGGCTTTCCCTGAGCAAGGGACGCCACATTCGCTGGGCTCTCCATGAAGCCGAGCCGGTGACTTTCAGGGGGGTCCCCAACAGCAGCCCTACACCTGGCACAGAATCAGTGGCAGATTAGCCACTGGCCCAGCGGGGCCCATGCCCAGGGGCCCCGGCCAATTGGGAGCCCCCGCGTCCCGACCTGCCGGGGAGCAGGGGAAGCCCTCACACCCTGACCCCACTCCCCGGCAGGAGCTCCGGGAGGGGGCGGGGACTGCAGGCGGAAGGGGTGGGGAGAGGCCCCCACTTGCTCTGGTCCAGGGCCCCACAAAACTGTAATCTGCCTCTGCACAGGGTATGCCCCCGGTGCGCTGGCAGAGTTACACTAGCAGGTTGGTGGCCACACCAAGGGTCTGGCCCTTGCCCTCAGCTGAACGGGGGAGGGGAGCCATGTAGTGACTCCAGGGAGCTTGTTCACCTCCCTACATTAGTACCTGTGCTGCAGGCACCCGTGCAAGGACATCAATGGGCATCTCACTAGTCCTTGTGCCACCACAGCCGGCAGGCCACAATTGACCCAAAGAGTTGGCAGCATAAATAATGGTGGTCACTGTGTATTGTGGGGTGAATGTTTGAATCCCCTGACTGCAACCCCCAGCGTTACAGCAGCCAGCTGCCACCGAAACCCAGCCACATTCTTGTAACACGCTGCCTAGTTCCTGATCATCGAGGGGAGCCTGCTCAGGACTCAGAGCATAAATCTGCAGAGCAGGAGGCTGGCTGAATTTTTAGATCTTTTATTTGTTTGTTATATTATAATATGGGAACAATAATCTCTATAAATCTATAGAAAATAGTATATATAATACTAGCATTCCTGGGCATGCTACACTGAACAGAGAAGAACCTGCTGGTTTACACAGTACATAAAAGGGAACATAAAGCAAAAACCTTTCCAGTGAAAGTCATCATTAAGTTAATATGAAAAGGAGGGAACTTTCCTCTTAGACATCTAAGAAGGCAGATCGGTTTTCTGTAAAACCATCTGGATTGTCTCTCACTGAAGGTGACTTTTTCCAATAGTGTATTGGAGTTCCAGTAATTCATCTTGCCAGGCACTTGTATGCAGGAGAGAAAGCAATTTCCAAGACTGAAGTAGTAATTTCTTTACCCTCACAGATGCTCATACTATCCATTTTTAAAATTCTCACAGACACGCACATCAGACGAAGGGGGCATGTTTAAAAGGCTGATTTCCATACTTGTATGTGTTCATTCAGGCAGCAGCAAGACATGGCTAGGCGCCTGCAGGGACCTAAAGATTAGAGCAGTGGTTCCCAAACTGGGGTTCGTGAACCCCTGGGGGTTCGCAAAATGTTCTTGGGAAAAAATTCCCTAATGGCGGACAGAGCTGTCCCTAGGGACCCCAGCCAGCAAGGGGCCAGCAGCCCGGAGCCCCTGGACTTCCAAGAGCTAAGCAGATCAAAGCAAGCATTTCTATTACACTGAGGAGATTTAAACGTCAAGACTCCTTATAAAGAAATGGAAAGGGAGGTGGATATTTTTTGCTGTTTTTAAAATTAAATAGGCAGCCAGTATTGATTTTAAAATTATTATGAAGAACAAGTTTAAGCTTTGTTGTAACGTGCGTTATTTGCCTGGACTGCTCAAGACCTGAATCCTTGTGTAGGAGGAACTCTCTGAGCTGGCTTCTTAAATACCTTCATGCTGTTTCACATCTGATACTCCTTGATGAAACATGGGAGACTTGTCTTATAACAGGCTTATAACAGGCTTATTCAAAGTGATACAAGCTATGAAAGTGAGATCTTGGAAGAGTGTTGGCATTTTCATAATGTAATAAAAATACTGTAATGATCAATAATAATTAATAATAAATAGTGTGTAACAAGCATGTCATAAAAACAAATTTTATATTTCCAAGATCACTGCTTTTATCATTTATACTCAGGTAAAGGAGAAAATTCCTGGCCATATTCATTTGTAAGAGGGGGTTTGCGAGACTTGACATTTTAGTGAAAGGGGTTCACAGGTTGTTAAAGTTTGGGAACCAATGGATTAGAGTGACTCCTATAGTTCTCTGACAACCTGTCAGCACCAAACTTCTCCCAGCAAACCTATTCTTGGCCTCTTGCTCCCTACTCCACCTTCCTATCTGCTGCCACAGCTGAGTGGTCTCTCTCCATACAGCCCCAACAGTCAGAGCAGCAACAGTCACCTTTTCATAGACATATAGATTCAGAGTTTCCAAAGCCAGAAGGGACAACTGTGATCATCTACTCTGCCCTCCTGAATAGCACTGGCCAGAGAAGTTCCCCAAAATAATTCCCAGTGCAGGTCTTTTGGAAAAACATCCAATCTTGATTTAGAAATTATCAGTGATGGAGAATCCACCACCCTTGAGAAATTGTTCCAATGCTTTGTTACCATCACTGTTGTTGCCTGATTTCGGAGGTTAATATTATTAATTTGGATAGTATGGGTTATAGGCTCGCCAATTAATCTGATCAGAAGATGATAAGGTTCTTGTCCCAGAATCAGGCTACACAGAATGTGCACAGGACCCTCGGGGGTATGACAGGATGCTCACACTCAGACCAAGATAGTCTTAAAGACTTGTATTGAGATAAAAAGTATTATAATCAAATCGTAATCAAAAGGTAAAATAATCAGAGTTACAAATGCAATACTATTATTTTAAAGCTACATATGGTATAATAGGCTATAAAGCTTTTGATTAATAGACTCACACCCTTCCATGATGACCTGGTGATAAGAGACAAAGGACCAGCCTCGCCTTGGGTTTCTCAGTTCTTGAGTGGGAGCTGCAGAGCTTCGACGAAGCGAGAGAGCTCAGAGCTATTGAAGCTAACTTAGAATTTCACTTCACTAACTCACTTAAAACTTAAAATTAAACTAACAGATTAATAAACTAAGGATAGGGTGACCAGATGTCCCGATTTTATAGGGACAGTCCCGATTTTTGGGTCTTTTTCTTATATAGGCTCCTATTACACCCCACCCCCTGTCCCGATTTTTCACATTTGCTGTCTGGTCACCCTAACTAAGAAAGATGCTTGGAGCTTAGATTCTTAGATGCTTAGATTTCTAGATGAGATTTCTTGGCATGGTGGGTCACCCCTCTTATAGGGCATGGGTACTTGAGCCCTCTTTCTATGTCCAAACTTAGTTTCCTCACCCTCCAAAATGTTGGGGTACACTTACTCCAGAGGCTGGTATGTTTGTACGTATTGATGACATGTACATACATATTAATGACATTAGATCATTCTCACATTTGTTATTTTTGTCCTCCCGGCTTTTTTGGTTCTTTTCTTGTGGTGCACCTGTTTACAGAGGGCATGAACTTCGGAAAGACCCCTACGCCCCCCTGCTTCGACATATCCTTTATCTAAGTTAAAGGTTGCTGCCATATATGGATTTTATGCTTTAACTTATCACTATCTATCTAGGTGAAAGGTCCCAGACATAGGTATGCTAACTTTGCCTTAGCTTAACATACAGGATAAGGCCTGTAAGTCTCTTGCGTTACAGCCAAACTACTTTAATATAAATCCATTATAATAAAACAAACAATCAAAACCATAAGAAAATAAGAAACCTATAAGAAAAGATATATAGGCAAGCAAGCAAGCAAGCCTTATAGGCTACACTGTTAAAAAAATTATGCCATATTTCCAGTCTGAATTTATCTAGCTTCAACTTTGAGCCATTGGATCATGTTAGACCTTTCTTTGCCAGATTGAAGAGCCCATTGCCAAATATTTGTTCCCCATGTAGGAATTTACAGACTGTGATCATATCACACCGCACCCTTGTCTTTGTTAAGCTAAATATATAGAGCCATTTGAGTCTATTACTTTAGGTGTGTATTCGAATTCTTTAATCATTCTTGTGGCTCTTCTCTGAAGCCTCTCCAATTTCTCTATATCCTTCTTGAATTATGGGCATCAGAACTGGACATAATATTCTAGTAGCTGTTACTAAGGGTGTGTGCCAAATATAGAAGCAAAATAACCTCTTTACTCCTACTCGAGATTCCCCTGTTTATGCATCCAAAGTTTGCATAAGAACGTTTGGCCACAGCCTCGCCCTGGGAGCTCATGTTCAGCTGATTACCCACCAGGATCCCCAACTCTTTTTCAGAGCCACGGCTTCCCAGGATAGAGGCCCCCATCCTGTAAGTATGGCTTATGTTCTTGGTTGCTAGATGCATGCATTTACGTTTAGCGCTATTAAAATGCACATTGTTTGTTTGTGCCCAGTTTACCAAATGACCCAGATCCCTCTGTATCAGTGACCCGTTCTCTTTATTATTTACCACTCCACCAATTTTTGTCATTGCAATCTTTATCAGTGATTATTTTATGTTTTCTTCCACGTCACTGATAAAAATGTGAAATAGTATAGGGCCAAGAATCAATCCCTGCAGGATGCCACTAAAAACACCCCCCCTCCATGACAATTGCCAGTTTACAGTTACATTTTGAGACCTATCATTTAGCCAGTTTTTAATCCATTTAAAATGCACCATGTTAATTTTATATAATTCTAATTTTTAATCAAGTTGTTGTGTGGTACCAAGTCAAAAGACTTACAGAAGTTGAAGTCTATTACATCAACATTCTTATCTTTATCAATCAACCTTGAGACCTCTTTTGGGAAGTGTTATGATTTGCTCATTCAGTACCATGTCAGGACACATAGGGCGGGAGAAGACCGTTAGGTGAATTATGACAATGTTTTACTGTCCCACTGTGCACAAGGATGGCAAAGACTACTGTACATCATGCCCCGAGTGTCAATTGGCTGGCCCCAGAGGACCCCAAAAGCTCCCTTAATCCCACTTCCTATAGTGGGTGTAGCATTTGAAAGAATAGGGATGGAGCTAGTGGGACTACTGGAGAGAAGTGTGATAGGGTACCAGCATATCCTGGTGTCCTAGACTATACAAGCCGCTATCCCAAGGCCATCCCTCTCCCAGTTCAATGATTGCGGTGAACATTGCAGGTGACACTATGGAGTTGTTCGCTCAAGGTGGGATACCAAAAGAGATGCTGACCAATCAAGGAACTACTTTTATGTCACATTTGATGAAGGAACTATCTGATCTGTTACAGTTGGAGACATGACGTATGTCAGTTTCGAAGCATCTACGTATTTTTCTCTGCATCAACTCATCGATGGCAATAGTGTGAACTCCAGCGCTTTGGTCTTTTTATGTTCCCCTCCAACCCATCTTCAATGCTTCTGCCCACCTCGTCTTTCTTTCCGGCTCCTTGCTATGCCACCCCCTTCGAGTCACTTTGTGCTCTTCTTCAAACTCAAACCTCCCACCCTTGCCTTCAGAGTCCAATCTGCAGTTCTAAAAGGGTGCTGAGCATGTTTGTTCTTGTCTGTACTTATAGATAAGCTCCTCCCATGCCGACTCCTGTTCAAGCCATTGGTCCTTTCTCTAGTGTACCAGTTGAGAAGGTGTGAGTAGGAAGAGTACATTTTAAATGCAAAAGCCATCACCCTCAGAAAACAGCCCATTTTCAATCAGAAACTGACATTTCCGTATTTCTGCCTTGGACAATTTTCACAGGAAAATGGAGACACTTCCACAGGAAAATCTCTCACAGTGAGTGACTTGGGCACATTTTTCACAAACATGGGGCCATTTTCAAGTTTGTAAAGAAATAAGAAACCACTAACATCAAACTAAAGAGCTAAACTTCTTGAATCGTTTATTTTAAAAAACGAGCTCTTTAACGAAAGGAGCAAGTAAGGCACGCCAAAGATTTCTGCTCCATCGAGTAAGGGATGCGAGGAGGTCAGTGTTACCAGTGCACCTGCCTGGAGCCCCACGCAGGTCAGCATTCGGGGCCACTGAGTGCACAATGAAGGGAACAGCCTATTTTATGCCACAGTGTCTAGTTTGAAGTTTCCCATTTTGGGGGGAAAATTGCTTTTATGTCTCAGGTGGTATATTTTTTGTGTGCAATTTTATTTATCACATGAAAATAGGAATAAGCAAAGGTCCCAACTATGCATGACCAGAAGACAGACTGTAGCTGAACTAAATGGTTGAGGTTTCTTTTCAAAATATGCAGGTGAATACATTTGTACAGGATTCATTTTGGCCTTGCCTATGTATCCACCTCAGACGTAAAAGTATCCAGGCGGGTGTTTTCCTTGAGTTAATGCAGCTCGTGCTCTTGTGTTCTCAGGAATGGTGGGCCTCTCCAGCCTCCAGAACGGTCATTCCTTTATCAGGCACCATCCCAATACAGTGAAATTAGCAACACAACTAACCTGGAGGACTTGAGATCAACTGTGGCTGAACATGAATGGCTTCCTTGGAAGAACCCATTTACACAGATGTCTTGCTTGATTGTGTCCCGATTACATGGAACTAGAAGATTGATTTGGAGAATTAACTCACACAGACATTCCCCTGGCATAGCAGTGTGGCCCTTCACTTTATATTCTCCTTGCACTTATCCTGCGGGAGGGAGTGAAACACTGAGGACCAGCTTCTTGGCCTGACATCCATCAAGCTCCTCAGCAGTGTCTTTGCTTTCTTATCTGTCCCCCTCCCAAGCAGGGCTCTCTTGCTGCCCCTCCATTAGGTTCCCCCTATCCTTGTCATTCCCCCATGGTTTTGGGTGTGTCGAGGTTGCTTTTCTGCTGCTAGGCTCCTAGGCAGATGCAGGAGATACGTCTTTTGCTTGCTCTTCCATGCCCTGCAGGTGTAGAGCTGCTGCTCTCCTGGAAAATTGCCTCTCCTTCTTCTAATACATCTCTCGCTTTCCGTAGCCCCCGATGATGATATACACTGAGATTTAAATTAAGTAATGGTGGTATCCATCAGAAAGCCTATTGGACCTGTAGTGATCTTGGGGTTAATTAAATAACAAACCAAATGAAGGAGAAAGGAATAAAACTTTTAGTAAAACAAACTGGAGAGCTTCTGTAGTGAACTGCTGCACATGGCCATGTGGTTCTCCCAGCCCCCGCCTCCAGGACACCTCTCCAAATTCCTATGATCCCAAGACTGTCCCTTATGAAGGAGTGTCTCTAAATTATAATCTTCTACAAACATCTCCCTGCATCTTCCCTCTTAAAAAAAACCAAATTAACTCTCTCTCTCTCTATATATATATATATAAAAAAAGCTAACACCTATTGAATAACATATGCATTAAATTCTCAACCCATGAAGTACATTTCCATAAACCCAATGTGTCAACTACCTAAAGAGGAGAGGTTACCAGCACATCACTCATGAGTCTTTACCACTCATTTTCCTCAACTACGCCTTCTCCAGGCAGGTTAGCAAGTTTCTATGTGTCTTTCAGGACATTTAATCACCCCCTCTGATCTTCTCAGTATTAGCCTTTCATTAGAGTCTGAGTTGTTCTCTTGTTCCTCAACAGTTTCTCCTTTGTGCTTTGATGAGAAAGGATCAGTCAGATGGGAAATGCCAGAGTCCACATCTTCTGTCAATGTGTTGGAACTTTCTGGGGTTACTCGTAGATCCCTTTGATTATGTTGACATGTGTCCCTCTGGTCTGGCTGGACGACATAAGACCTTGGATGCAGCTGTTCTTTAATGGTACCTCTTTGGCCCCAGGCATTAGAGGTGTGATTCCTCAGGCACATTCTAGCACCTGGGTTTAAGATATGGGAGATCATGCACCCTTTTGTCAAAATACTATTTCTGATTCCACTTCTGATTTTTTTCCCTGTATAGTTTCATTGTTATGAGATTTCAGCAAGTTATCAGTAATTGCTAAATAGAATCTGATCCTTCTTCCCATTAACAGCTGAGCTGGAGAAAAGACATCCTCCAGGGGTGTACTTTGGTAAACCAGTAATGATTTATACAAATCATCCCCACTGTCAAAAGTCTTCTTCATAAAGTTCTTTACTGTTTGTATAGACTGTTCCACAAGTCCATTTGATTGGGTGTAATTTGGACTTGATATTTTGTAATGAAATTGCCTAAAATCTGCACTGAAAAATTGTGGCCCATTATTGCTAAAGACTGCATCTGGAATTCCATGTCTGGAGAAGATTCCCTTCATCCCGGCTATCACTGACTTACTATTAGTACTTTGCAGTATGCAAATTTCTGGATATAGAGAATAATAACCTATGACTATTAAATAATTCTTTGATTGCCAGATAAATAAATCAGGCTGACCTTCTCATAAGGCCTTTGTGAAACTGGATGAACCTGAATTTTCTGCATTTGGGATCTGCAGCATTTTGCAAAATGAATATTTTCCCCACATTTCTGACAGAAAGAACAGGAGTACTTGTGGCACCTTAGAGACTAACATATTTATTTGAGCATAAGCTTTCGTGGACAACAGTCCACTTCTTCGGATGCATAGAATGGAACATACAGTAAGAAGATATTTATACATACAGAGAACATGAGAAGGTGGAGGTAGCCATACCAACTGTAAGAGGCTAATTAATTAAGAGAAGCTATTAACAGCAGGGGAGAAAAACTTTTGAAGTGATAATCCAAATGGCCCATTTCAGACAGTTGACACGAAAGGGGAAATAGATTCCATTCTATGCATCTGAAGAAGTGGACTGTTGTCCACGAAAGCTTATGCTCAAATAAATTTGTTAGTCTCTAAGGTGCCACAAGTACTCCTGTTCTTTTTGCTGATACAGACTAACACGGCTGCTACTCTGATTTCTGACAGAGTTTCCCAAAGGAAACACACTGGGGCCATGCTGTGATCCACACCTTCCACATGACCAGTCTTCCACCTAGCAATGCTTTTCCTAGCAAATGATTCCACTCTTTGATTTGACCAACTCTGGCTATATTCTTTTGTACTCAGTACATGGATAACCCCGTCTGGTAAATTCAGCTCTTTGGCTTGTGCTTTCACAGTTTCTGTTGTCCTGCACATCTGGAAAGCTTTTTTCTAAAGTTAAGTCTCCTTCATGGAGCAGTCTCTCTCTTAACACATTGTCTTTAATGCCACAAATGATTCTATCTCTGACCAGAGACTCTGTCACTCCACTAAAGTCACAGGTTTTACTGAGTTTCCTTAAATCTGTGACATATTGCTCTATGGTGTCACCAGTTTTTGCATGCATGTAAAAAATCTCTCTCTCAAAGGTTTCATTACTTTTTGGCATGCAATGTTCCTCAAATGTAGTCAGTATTTTACTTAACTTCATGCTTTTACCTTCTTCAAACTTAAAGTTGTTATAAGTATCCAATGCTTCCTCCCCAACAACATTCAAAAAGATTGATGATTTCACTTTATTATGTCTCTCCTCTGCCCCTATACCTGCTAAATACAATTAAAATATTTGTCTGAATTGTTTCTAGTTCCCTGCAACATTGCCTGAGAATTGAAGACTGGATGGAGGTTGCAACACATCCATTTTTGGCATTTTTCCCCTTCGTAAGCTAGTCAAGCTACCGTTGTGTTCACCAAATACATGCAAAAGCCTCTTTGTCTGGTGTTCCAAGTGCTTCTCTGGTGCCTCACTTTGTCTCTGCTTTCAATCGCAAACACAGGAGTTAACTTCAAAATGACTGCAGTTTTCTTCTCATTCTGTGCTTCTGACACCATGTAACGATCTTGGGGTCATTAAATAACAAACTAAATGAATGAGAAAGGACTAAAACAAATCAGAGAGCTTCTATAGTAAACTGCTCCACACAGACAGGCAGTGTTCCCAAGCCCTGCCTCAAGGGCTCATCTCCAAATTCCTATGTTCATAATACTGTCCCTTATGAGGGAGCCTCTCTAAGTTATAAGCTTCTACAAACATATCTCTATAGGATCCATTGTTAGACTGATGTTGCCTCTTCTAGGGGACTTGAAATGAACTCAAGACAATGAAAATGAATGGATTTGACATTATTAATAAACAAACTTTGTTTTATTTTTGTTTCCAGAATGCAGCTCTCAGGAATGTAGGAAAGGAGAACAGGTGGAGTTTATTTTAGTTTTGTTTTAGAAACACGACTTTGTTTTAAGGAGAAGCTGGCAGGAGCTTTTCCTAGAGCAGTGGTTCCCAAACTTGTTCCGCCGCTTGTGCAGGGAAAGCCCCTGGCGGGCCGGGCTGGTTTGTTTACCTGCCGCGTCCGCAGGTTCGGCCGATCGCGGCTCCCAGTGGCTGCGGTTCGCTGCTCCGGGCCAATGGGAGCTGCTGGAAGCATCGCGATCGGCCGAACCTGCGGACGCGGCAGGTACACAAACCGGCCCGGCCCGCCAGAGGCTTTCCCTGCACAAGCGGCGGAACAAGTTTGGGAACCACTGCCCTAGAAATCAGCCCCTAGGGCAGTCACAAGATGTAAGTAACACCACTGAGATTCTCACTTAGGCTCTGTTGTGCTGCCATGCAGCAGGGTCGTGTTCATGTCATTGCAGCACATTGTACATTTTAATCCAAAGACCTTAGACACTGAGAATTAAAACTGGCTTCAGTCATTCACCCTCTTATTTAGAGTTGAACATTTTAATGTAAAATAGGAACCATACATGGATTTAATTTTCAAAACTCTTAAAAAGACACTGTAAAAATTGTCAGTTACCATCTATCTCTCACGGTCCATAGCTGTTAGTTAGGACTTCTAAGACTCTTATGAGCCAAATTCATTAATGTTATAAAGACTGTTTAATTCGTGAGCATACAGCTCAGATGAATTGGGCCTTTTTTGTCTACCTGAAACATCTGCCAGGAAAACACTTCATGTTACTGTCAAAAGAAAGTTGAAATATCAATTTATTTTGTAGTGTCTGGTGTCCAATGATGACGGATGCCCTTTATAACGAGAAGAGAAACCTTGATTTTTCTTTTATTAAAGGAACTCCTGTTAGGTTTGAACAACATTTGTACAGCTCCTCCACTATTGTTAAAAAGATGATAGGCTTTACATACATAGCGATAGTGTGGCGTGGTACAAAGGCTTTATCAGCGTGAGAGTTGGGTGGGCATGTTAGGCAGTAAATAAGTTCTGGAGCAATTACAAGTAATTATAATATATTATCATATTATAGCATAGTAATTATCATGTAAAGGTTATGATTCTGCTCCACAATAAGAGAGCAAAGTCCTCATTTACTTTTAAACATGAATTCAATATTATGGCAGATTTTCTAACCTAGCAAGTAGACAGATTAATTTCCTACATATTACAGTCACTATCCTCACAAACATTTATAAATGCAGCTTACTGCTGAGTGTACATAATAGCCTCCGTCTGTAAGGGTGAAGGCATCTGAAATCCGGGAACTGGAAGAAGAATTCATGAAGGTGTTCACAGCAGGGTCATTCTGAGTTTGAGAGTCTGACTCCATGGGAGATTTAGTCTTTGTGCACAACATCCTAAGGCAGCAGTTCTCAAACTGTGGGTCAGGACCCCAAAGTGGTTCACAACCCTATTTTAATGGGGTCACCAGCGTTAGACTCGGAGGGAAGCAGGGCTCGGGCTCTGGTCCCCCCACCTGCCCGGGGCAGTGGGACTCGGGCTCCAGCTCCGCCCCCTCCCCCCCATTCCCCTCCACCCGGGGTCATGTAGTAATTTTTATTGTCAGAAGGGGATTGGGGTGCAATGAAGTTTGAGAACCGTTATCCTAAGGAATTTCCCTTTGGGTTTCACACTTCCCAGATCAGGCACCTTTCTTGGAGATGGCATTTTGAGGTGTTTTGAACACATTGGGGTGATCAGAATAAGCAAAAGAGCTCAGCAAGGCCCTCTGAGCCAAGTGCTGTAACCCTCTTCCCTGCAGAGTTTCACGGGGATTCCCAGAGGGCAGCGCTTGTGCACGTGTGCTGACTCACACTTACAGGCTCTTCGCCTGCCCCTTGGCATGACTGAGTGCAGCAGCTCTGAAGAATCTACTACAGTCTAGTGTGTCAGTCATCCACAGAGAATGAGTCACTGGGAGATTTTGAAGTGTACCTTTCCATCAGTGCTGTAGTGCTTTGAAGATATGTCAGGGTGATTCAAATCTCAGCGCATGCTGAGGCACCTCAAAGGACGTCAGGCATTAACTCACACAGTTCCTTTCAGACAGAGCTGGTATGGCCACAGTGATTTCAGGGGTAGGTGTCTAGTGCACTCCCTGCTCTTTGGAGTGGCCGGATCTCCACCAGGAGCGGTGGGAAATCTTTTAAAAATAAAGAAAGTATTTACAAAATCTGGGACGTATGCAAAGATTGCAAATAAAACTATTTGAAGCAAGGAAATCCCGAGAGAAGGCTGCCCCTCTGTCCTGAACTAGTCTGCCTCTTACAATAATTTGTAATTATTATTTTTTTGTATCGTGGTGATGCTTAGAGGTTTCATCCAGTTCAGATCTCCACTGTGCGAAGATACAGCAAATGTCAGCCTCTGTCCCAAAGAGCTTACAAGCCCATCCCAATACAGGCTTCTAAACCCTTCTCACACCAACACAGGCTTTTATCGCATATGGTGTACGTATCCCAGTGCCTACCTAGCTACCTCTGGAGCTCTGTACTTCATTCTTTTTATTTATTAGCAGAGCCAACAAATTCTTACAAAGTCATTCTTATGCTAACTTCACAATCCCACAAAAAATAGGTTTGGGGCACATACAAGTTCAAATGCATCAACTGGCTTCAGAAATCTGTCAAACTAGGATGGTGGGTGACTAATGGGGCTGCAGTTTCTCCCACCCATAGTATTCACAAGAAGTCCTCAGTCTCCAAGGTTTCATGGCCGGAAGATGATGTGTCTAGATAAGTATCTTTTTTTTCCCTTCTACTCTGCAGAACTCTGACTTGATGAGTCAGCTTGTCTAATCCTAGGATTTCCCATAATTTTGGAATCCATCAATTCATTTGGGGGAGTTTTGTGCCCTCCACCACTATGTGATTGTTTCTTGCTGGAACTAATAGATGGGAAATCAGTTCATTGTGGCTTTTACACAGCACAGAATTATCAGGAAAATGAAACAAAAATAACGATGGCTTATCTGACAACAGAAAACCGATCAGCTCCTTAGTGGAGTCCCCAACCTCTTCCGAAAATGTCCTCATTTTCAGATAGGTCACCATGTGTGCAAAATCCATCCATTGTGTTACATTCTCTTCACCATTCCCCAGGCCCGTACTATAAATCAGTTGACTTGAGTTGTAGTTCTGAGTGCTCAGTATTTCTGCAAATCAGACCAGAATCTCAACTTGGGCACCCACAAAATACAGAGCACACAAATCAGTGGCTGCCTGTGAAAAGTCTGGTTTAAATGACTTGCTCAGCATCCCCTAGGAACTCTGTGGCAGAGGCAGGGAGAGAATCCTCCAGGGCAGCCTTCAACTGCCTTACCCACAAGACCCTCCTTTCTCTTCCTGAAGTCCTCTGCCTCATTCAGAGATGATGCGTAACTGTTGATAGTGGGGCCGGGGGGAGGGAATGTAAAGGTTCGGGTGATATGCAGCGTGATTCAGAGCAGGGCATATAAACCTTAGCAGAAATCAGCGGGAGGGGACATGACCCTGTATGCCCCCTTGCCAAGCATTGCCTCTGGCTTCATTCGCTACATCTGCAACAAATTCTCTACACAACCCTGACTCAGAATCGGGGCAGGTCCATTGTATGCACTGAATGAGGCAGGGCTCCTGTGGAAAAATAGTATGTTAATATAATTAAACACTGTATCATATACATATGCAGAAGGGAGCCAAATTAAGGTTGTGAGGGCATGGAGCATGCCCAGTGTGGATGGAATCTTCTGAGAACTTAGCCAAACTTTAACAAGAGTTTACTGAGCATGTGCAAACTGAAATTTTTCAAAGGCATATAACTTGGCCACATTTAAGAGCAGGTTAGACAAACACCTGTCAGGGATGGTCTAGGTAATACTTAGTACTCAGTGCAGGGGACTGGACTAGATGACCTTTTAAGGTCCCTTGCAGTCCTATGATTCTATGATTTAGGTGAATTTTCATGGGATAGCAAAAGGCACATCCTTCACAACAGGGAAACCTCCTTGCCAAATTGCAAGTCCCTGCTCCAAAGCATAGAGATGCTAGAGTTTCTCAACAAAACAGTTGTAAGAATATTTTTAACAAGGAAAAAGCATATTTTCCCCTAACCTGATTCTTGGAAATGGCTGAACCATTTTACATGAAACTTAAAAAAAAAAAAAAAAAAAATCAGTCTGAGCTGGGACCTGGCTCAGAACATTTCAGCCAGAATGGGTCCATTTAGAAAAGTCATAAGCAGCTGAAAACAGGTTCTTATAAGAGAAAGCCGTTACCAGCTCCACCTGTAATGCACAAATTTATAATAAACTCTTTTGACACCAAATAACCTCAGAAATTAGAGTGATCTCATGGAAACTATATGAAATATAATCAGTAATTCCCAGGTTCACAGGAATCATTTAAAATGACTGTAACAGTTTTTTTTTCCCACTCAGAACAAACGTCAGTGTTGGTTAGATTCACAATAAATATAAATATTAATCACAGCAGCTTATATGCGAATGGTAGATGAATAAAAATGGATTCACTGAACGCTGGAAGGAGAAATAACATTGTGCAAATTACTTTGGAAATTTTGATTCTACTTTAAAGCAGGGAGGTTAGTTTTAAGATTTTAAGAACACATGTATGCCATACTGGATCAGACAAATGGTCAAAATAGCCCAGTTTCTTGTCCAGTGCCAGATGGCAGTTGGAGATACAGGGACACTAAGAGCATAGGATTGCATTCCAGACTGTCTTGGCTAGTAGCCATTGATGGACCTATCCTTCATGAACTTACCCAATTCTTTGTTGAACCCAGTTATACTTTTGACCTTCACAACATCCCCTGGCAATGAGTTCCACAGGTTGACTGTGTGTTGTGTGACGAAGTATTACCTTTTGTTTGTTTTAAACCTGCTGCTTATTCATTTCATTGGGTGGCCCCTGGCTTTTACCTTATGTGATAGGGTAAATAACACTTCCTTATTCACTTTCTCCACACCATTCGTGATTTTACAGATCTTTATCAGATCCCCCTTAGTCTTCTCTTTTCTGAGCTAAACAGTCCCAGTCTCAAATGGTAACTGTTCCATACCCCTCATCATTTTAGTTGCCATTCTCTGTAATTTTTCCAATTCTATTATATCTTTTTGTGAGATGGGGTGACCAAAACTGCACTCAGTATTCAAGATGTGGGGGTATATAGTGGCATTCAGTGGTGAGCTGGAGCCGGTTCCCACGGTTCGCGGGAACCGGTTGTTAAATTTAGAAGCCCTTTTAGAACTGGTTGTCCCGGTTCTAAAAGAGCTTTTAAATTTAACAAAATCTCTGGCAGCCCTGCCCCCGCCCCAGCTCATCTAGCTCCGCCTCCTCCCCTGACGCTCCCCCGGGCTTCTCCTCCCCCTCCCCTGCTTCCTGCAGGTGAGCTGGGGCTGGGCGCGAGGAGGGCTCCAGGCGCCGCGTGGCCCGGCCCGGCCCGGCCCGACCCCGGCCCCAACTCCGGCCGCCCAGCGCGGCTCCGGCGAGTTGGTCAGGGGGTGGAGTCCTGGGGGGCAGTTAGGGTTGGGGGTCTCGGGAAGGAGTGGTTAGGGGAGAAGGAGCCGGGGGGGGGGCTATGGGTTGCAGTTTCTGAGGGGGGGCAGTCGGGGGCAGGACATGGGTGGGGGGTGTACTCACCGGGCAGTTCCCTACCGGGTCTTCGGCGGCGGGTCCTTCACCCACCGGAGCCGTGCCGCCGAAGACCCAGTAGGGAACCGGTTCCTAAGATTTTGGCAGCTCATCACTGGTGGCATTATGATATTTTCTGTGTTATCTATTCCTTTACTAAAGGTTCCTAACATTCTGTTAGATTTTTTTGACTGCTGCTGCACATTGAGTGGATGTTTTCAGAGAACTATCCACACTGACTACAAGATCCCTTTCTTTATTGGTAACAGCAAATTTAGATCTCATTATTTTGTATGTATAGTTGGGATTATGTTTTCCAATGTGCATTTTTTTGCATTTATCGGCATTGAATTTCATCGGCCATTTTGTTGCCCAGTCACCCAGTTTTGTGAGATCCCTTTGGAACTCTTTGCAGTCTGCTTTGGCCTTATCTATCCTGAGTAACTTTGTGTAGTCTACAAAGAGTCCTGTGGCACCTTATAGACTAACAGATGTATTGGAGCATAAGCTTTTGTGGGTGAATACCCACTTCATCATGAAAGCTTATGCTCCAATACATCTGTTAGTCTATAAGGTGCCACAGGACTCTTTGTTGCTTTTTACAGATCCAGACTAACACGGCTACCCCTCTGATACTTTGTGTTGTTTGCAGACTTTGCCATCTCAGTGTTTACTCCCTTTTCCAGGTCATTTCTGAATATCAAACAGCACTGGCCTCAGTACAGATCCTTAGGGGACCCCACTATTTACCTTTCTCCGCTGTGAAAACTGACCATTTATTCCTACCCTTCTTTTCTTATTTTTTAACCAGTTACCTATCCAGGAGAGGACCTTCCCTCTTATCCCATTTCTGCTTACTTGGCTTAAGAGCCTTTGGTGAGGGACCTTGTCAAAGGCTTTCTGAAAATCTAAGTACACTATATCCTCTGGATCCCCCTTGTCCACATGCTTGTTGACCCCCTCAGAGAATTCTAATAGATTGGTGAGGTGTGATTTCCCTTTACAAAAGCTGTGTTGACTCTTCACCAACAAATCATGTTAATCTGTGTGTCAATAATTTTGTTCTTTACTATAGTTTGATCCCGTTGGCCTCGATCTGGCCTGGAAGTTAGGCTTATTGGCCTGTAATTACCAGGATTGCCTCTGGAGCCTTTTAAAAAAACCTTTAAATTAGCTTTTCTTTACAGGTTGATGTAAGCCACAGATTACAGACCACAGTTAACAGTTCTGCAATTTGATATTTGAGTTCTTTCAGAACTCTTGGGTGAATACCATCTGGTCCTAGTGACTTATTACTGTTCAATTTATCAATTTGTTCCCAAGCCCCTCCTCTACTGACACCTGAGTCTGGGCCAGTTCCTCAGATTTGTCACCTAAAAAGAATGGCTCAGGTTTGGGAATCTCCCTCACATCCTCTGCAGTGAATACCAATGCAAAAAAATTAATTTACCTTCTCTGAAATGGCCTTGTCTTCTTTGAGTGCTCCTTTAATACCTCGATGGTCCAGTGCCCTCCCTCCGCCCCCAATTGTTTGGCAGGCTTCCTGCTTCTGATATACTTAAAAAAAGTGTTTGCTGTTAGTTTTTGTGTCTTATGCTAGTTGCTCTTCAAATTCTTTTTGGCATGGCTAATTGTACTTTCACTCTTGACTTGCCAACGTTTATGCTCTGTTCTATTTTCTTCAGTAGGATTTGACTTCCCATTTTTAAAGGATGTCTAACCGCCTCTTTTACTCAGTTGTTTAGCCACGGTGGCATATTTCTGGTCCCCTTGCTGTTTAGTTTTTTTTTTTCTGATTTGGGGTATACATTTAGTTTGAGCCTCTCTTATTGTGTTTTTAAATAGTCTGCATGCCGTTCCCATAGACTCATAGACTTTAAGGTCAGAAGGGACCATCATGATGAAGGCTGCGTGACTTTCCGTGACCTCCATGACTTCTGCAGCGGCCAGTGCGCCTGGCTCAGGGGAAACTCACGCAGCCCCTGAGCCAGGAACACCGGCCGCTGCTGGGGCAGTCTCAGGCCCCCGCGCACCCTCCCCATGCAGCAGAGTTTGGGTGTGGGAGGGGGCAGGGGGTTGGGACATGGAATGGGGTGAGCAGAGCTCTGGGTGGCGCTTACCTGGGGGGCACCCCAGAAGTGGCAACATCCCTCTGGCTCATCTGCTAGGTGGGGGCATGGCCAGGCAGCTGTGCGTGCTGCCCCCACCTGCAGGCACCGCTCCCGCAGCTCCCATTGGCCACAATCGGCCCTGCCAATCCCCTCCCCCGCCAGCACCAGTGTGGGTCCCGGGCTGCATTCTGCCGCCTGCCCCCACAGCACCCGGGCTACCTTCCCTCAGCCCCCCCTCCCCCAAGTTTTAGTCAGGGGTATATAGTAAAAGTCATGGACAGCGAAGGGCCGTGAATTTTTGTTTACTGCCCGTGACCTGTCCATGACTTTTACAAGAAATACCTGTGACTAAAACATAGCCGTAATCATGATAATCTAATCCGACCTACTGCACATCACAGGCCACAGCCCCTCGCCCACTCACTCCTGTAACAGACCCCTAACCTCTGGCTGAGTTACCTCAAATCATGGTGTAAAGACTTCAAGTTACAGAGAATTCACCACTTACACTAGTGTAAACCTGCACGTGACCCGTGTCCCATGCTGCAGAGGAAGGTGAAAAAAAGCCAGGGTCTCTGCCAATTTAACCTGGGGGGAAATTGCTTCCCGGCCCCAAATATGGCGCTCAGTTAGACCCTGAGCATGTGGGCAAGACACACCCAGCCAGACACCTGGGAAAGTATTCTCTGTAGTAATCCAGAGCCCTCCCCATCCAGTGTCCCATCACCAGCCACTGGAGATATTTGTTGCTAGCAGTTGCTGATCGACTACATGCCGTTGTAGGCAGTCCCATCCTACCATCCCCTCCATAAACTTATCAAGCTCAGTCATAGAATCATAGAATCATAGAATCTCAGGGTTGGAAGGGACCTCAGGAGGTCATCTAGTCCAACCCCCTGCTCAAAGCAGGACCAAACCCAACTAAATCAGCCCAGCCAGGGCTTTGTCAAGCCTGACCTTAAAAACCTCTAAGGAAGGAGATTCCACTACCTCCCTAGGTAACCCATTCCAGTTCTTCACCACCCTACTAGTGAAAAAGTTTTTCCTAATGTCCAACCTAAACCTCCCCCTCTGCAACTTGAGACCATTACTCCTTGTTCTGTCATCTTCTATCACTGAGAACAGTCTAGATCCATCCTCTTTGGAACCCCCTTTCAGGTAGTTGAAAGCAGCTATCAAATCGCCCCTCATTCTTCTCTTCTGCAGACTAAACAATCCCAGTTCCCTCAGCCTCTCCTCGTAAGTCATGTGCTCCAGCCCCCTAATCATTTTTGTTGCCCTCCGCTGGACTCTCTCCAATTTATCCACATCCTTCTTGTAGTGTGGGGCCCAAAACTGGACACAGTACTCCAAATGAAGCCAGTTAGGTTTTTTGTGCCCATTGCTCCTCAGTTTTCAGGCTTTTCACCCTGGTAACTGATCCTTTCAATTTCCATTTAACTAGCTTCTTCATTTTTGTATAGCTCCCCTTTTGGAAGTTAAATGCTTCCGTGGGGGGTTATTTGGCATTTTCCCCCCACACGGATGTTAACTGTAATTACTTTACGGTCACCATTACCGAGTAGTTCAGTTCTATTCATCCCCGAACCACCTTCTGTATTGGGGGAATCCAAAGGGATCATTGAGGCCCATGATATGGTTTAGTTTACACTATTTGTGCATATGAGTAAGTATGCACCAGCACACAGAATTCAGCAAGTACATTCGCATCATTTGCATTTCATGATCCACACAGTAATGGTGCCTCAGACGGGGAACATTTATATGCGCAATGGACCATTGTTCTCATAGTACAATTTCCTATAGATGATAACGTACAAAATGGCCAAGATTTTCAAGACTGAGTAGTGACTTAGGTGCCTTCATATTCGAATGTGCAACCTGAGACAGACTCAGCACTTTCTGAAAACTGGGCCCGTTCCAGTGTCTTACGTAGGGCCCCACATCCCTCATCACTCTTGAAAACCTTGGCCAGTCAGAACTAAACAAACAGCTTCAATTTAAATTCCTCACAATAAACTGCTCACAAAAAAGCTACAGAACCAAAAATTACTCCCACAAGCAGAGCAGATCCAGCACAAGTCACAGGCATCACTGACAGCCCACTTCAGCCCTCAGGGAGGCCTTCAGGGAGACTTATGTGGCTCCTCGGCCTTGTGCTGGCCCCTTTGCCCAGGATGGATCTCACCCTCCCTGAGCAATCACGCAGCGGGAATAAATCAGAGCCAGCTGTCAGCTGTCCTTGGCCCTTGGCAAAGAGAAAAGGAGTCACAATCCAAACCAATACTTTGCCTTGAACATCAACAACCAGCCAGACAGTGGACGTTGCTCTTATGAAGAAAGAAAAGAGTTTCCCATGGAGCACATCAAAAGGGAGGAATTGTGAACACTTCTCCTTCACTGGTCAAAGGGTTTCCTAGCCCCTTTCCAAAGCAGCATCAGGTGCTGCAGTGCTGTCTATAACATGTTAGTCCCAAACTTTTAGAGAAAGGAGCCTAATACAGCAAAGACAAATGAGAGCAACCACAGGATAAGATCAGCTGCTCCCGAGGGAGATGGTTAGACGGTGACTGATACACTTGCTCAGGAATAAGAAGCAGTAACATTGGGCCTAGAATACATTCTCAGAGAGTCGAGTCTAACAATGTCCACTCCTCGGGAACAGTGTTACTGTAGTGAGACAGAAACCACTACTGCTTCCTATGCCACTGCCTTCCCTTTACACACACACACACACACACACCTCTTTAATGCTTCTCATATTGGGGGTTTTAGACTGGAAATATGCAAGAGGGAAGCACAGTGATTGACGAGTCATTTTAGCATTTGAGTGCAGCACAGACAGTCCAGGCAGCCTAGTGATTAGTGCACCTGACCTCCGGCTCCTTGCCTCTCTTTCAGGGTGGTAGAGGTACCTAGTTTCTGACCCTACTCAGGGAATCTTCTGGCCTCCACCTGCATCAGCACGACAGCTCTCAAGAAGGGTGTGGTGGGGGACCCAGATCCCAGCCCAGGGCCATGTTGACTGTCCTTTATAAAGGTTAATAATATTTAGATTACTGGCCAATTGATCTGACTGTGAAAGGTTCTCCCCCCAGAATCAGGCCAGACAGAATCCACACTACGGAGTTCAATATCTTCTGGGGAGTCTCTGGGTAGATGAAAAGGGATCACAGTGAGGGCAAAGTAAAACCTTAGATACCTTTATTACAATAATGGATAAAGCTAGAAAAGCCCCAAGCCCCATAACAAGATGGAGATAATACAGGATCGGGGTAATCTGTGGTGTCATTCAACGCATAAGCTCTTAGAATTGCATACTCACACCCTTAGTTGAGGACCTGGTAGTAAGAGACAAAAGGACCAGCCCTGGCCCTGGCCGTGTCCGATGGTCCAAGTTCCCCAGCGAGATGAAGGGTAACGTAGAAAAGACGCAGACGGCAATGGGCGAGGCCCAGGAAAGAACAGCTCCGTTCACAGGGTGACTGGCCCGTTATAGGGCCAGAGCAACAGCTGCCCATGCTCAGTCCTCCAGGCCCGTATTTAGGCTTTTCGCCAGTATAATACTGAGCTGTACTTATCCTGTAGGTTAACATATTGATACGTATAGGTGCCATTTCAGCTCATGATCACACCGTCACCCCTCACTTAACCCACTTGGCGGTTATTACTTCCAGGCTCCTTGCGGTCGCACTTACTGGAATATTCTGACTCCTACCATTGAGTAAGCTCTCCTTAGTTCCCCAAATCTACAGGTAACCGGTGATCTGTGCCAAGGGCTACGGCCTACTTAACCACACCTACGCTAACGTATGCTCCAGCTAATATCTTACAGGATACCGGCCTGGCAGGGTTCCTGCGCTACAAGTGAGTATGATAGAAGGCAAGGCAAGGAATGTAATGGGGTGAATATAATAGGGCAGACTTGCCCTATGGGCTATAGAAAGCAGCACTGGCAGGGTCCTCCCTGCAGAGAGTCAAAGTCTGCTGCCCTGGGCTATTTCCTACCCATATGTCTCTTCATAGAGGAGCGGGGCCCTGCAGGACCAGCTGGTTCTCAATGGGGCGGGGCTGGAGAAGGTCCTACCAGGGGCCTTATCTACTTCGTGGTCCCCTCTCAGGCTCAGCCTTTTGCCTGGCTTCCCAGAGGAGGGTTCCTCTCTCCCGCAGCCTGTCCACCACCCCTTGCCTGAGTGTCTGAGGCTCTTTTAACCTGCTCCTCCAGCTGGAGCATGCTCGGCAGTGCAAATTTACACATGATGTCCCTGTGTGGCCTGGCGTAGCTCTCAGTGTCAGACCGAGGTCACGCCAGTGGGGACGGTGCAGCGCGCTGTTCAAAATTGTGTCCCGCAGCTGATTTTGGACAAAACCACATCCGGTTTGGTCCCAGTACTGGATGGGGGATAAACCAGCCAAACAGCGGACTCTCCGGTATAAAACCAGACAAACGGCCTCCCTGCCCATCCCAGACAGAATATGTAAAACATTAACATGCAGAATGGCAAGGCAAGGCATGCTGGAGGAGAATCGATGCTAAATGAAAACCTCTTGAAGCAATTCTCTATTGTGTTAGTGTGGAGCTGGTGTCATAGTGTGGGATTCTTGTTACCCAGCTCTACTGTTGGAACAGGTGTTCACACTCCCCCCCGTCATAGGATCAAGCTACCCACTGAATAGTCTAATCAGAGGCCATTACATGCAGACACAAAACCTCTCAGTACCTCAGAATGCTCCCCTCTGCTCCCACAAGTGCACTTCCATTCATTCCCCTACACAACAGCTGCTGTTTCATTCCCCAATTACTATCCCCTGATTTCCCAGTTAGGGTGAAAAATTCAAGACTCCATGAGGAAAAGACCTTGCAGAGAAAAACAACCCTTTATTCTTTCTATATGTTTGCTCTCCTGGCCAAATAATAACCTCATTTAAACCTGTCTGAGATCTTCGGTATTGCACCTAAAGGAGAGAACATCCAACCTCAATCAGTATCGTCTCGACTTTCACAATGACCCTCAGGGCACTGCATCATACCTGTGCCGTACAACCTGATTTTAATAGTCCCAGTCTCTTGGATGGTGGAAAGCGTTTGGGAGAAATTAGTCTCACTGTATTTCTTCACCACTCATAAGAAGGACATTGTAATAATTGTATTTGTGCCCTTTTTTGCATCTGACATATAAAAACAGGCCTGAAAGGTTTGTGTAAAAAAACGAGGTTTGGGTTTGATCCTCTGCTTGTTCACCTCATGGAAATCAGCAACGTTACATCTCATTGTGCTGGGGAACGTTTTGGAGGCACCAGAGGCGCATACCTAGAGTGAGCTCACACCTATCCTGAAGGGACGAGTTATTATTAACCTTCTCCACCACATGTTCTTTAGACATTGTTGTGAAATGTGTAAACAAAAATAAACTAACCAATGAGTTTTAAATCAAGTATCTAAAACGCCCTTCCCCCATCATGTGATCAGCCTTCCATCTCAGTTGTCATCACAGACTCCGCCTGGGAAGGCAAGACCTGCCCAAACAATAAACCACTGTAATGTAAAAGCCAAACAATAAACCATTATTTGGAATAACCCTCCCCAGCCTTTCTGTCCATCACAAAGAAGCAGAAAAGACACAAGGTTAATTTATTTCCCTTTCCAGGTCCCATTTGTGCATTGGGAGGGAATGGGAGCAGAACTGGGAGAGTGGAGAGAATGCTCATCTCCACCTCTGCAGGAGGCTCGGGTGCCCATCACTAAAGAGGTCCTTCCCTGGGGAGAAAACTCTTTACACCCAAATATCTGTTTGGCCTGAAAAGAGTGGCAGGTGGGACCCCCAACAAGTGATGCAAAGTCTGTGCGGGAAGCAGTGTTCGCAGAGTCGTTAGCCCCTTTTCACCCCTGTTCTGGCCCATCATTAGCCCCATCCACCTAGAGCCCTGTGCAATGCCATGCACGGAGCCCCCATGGAACCGGGATCTCTGCCTGTAGAGATGTCCATTCCTGCATAGAGTCTAAGGCCAGAAGGGCCCATTAGGTCAGCCAGTCTGACCTGCTGTGTATTGAGCCCAACAACTTGGTTTTGCCCAAAGCATCTTTCCAAAAGGCCCCCCACCTTGACTTGAAGACAAGTGCCCCCTTCGGTAGGTGTGGCCTGCATTCCCTGTACCTAGGTATATCCCTTAGCATGTGGCTGAATTCACCTTGCCAAGTGATCCAGATAACTCTGTATGATTGGCCTGTCCACATCGCTATTTATCACTCCACCAATCCTTGTGCCCGCTGCAAATCGTATCCTTGATTTTCTATTACGTAGAGACCATTGGTGCAAATGTTGAATAGTGTCAGCCCAATACCAGTCGCTGCAGAACTCACTGGGAACATCCCCATTTGATGATGATTCCCCCCGGACAGCTACTCTTTGAGATCTGTTAGTCTCCAGTTCTTAGTCCATTTCACATGTGCCCTGTTGACACTGAAAATTGCTATTGTTTAAAGTTTGAATATTGTGTGGTAGGAGCTCAAACACCTTACAAACAGCAATCTACACAGTTCCCTTTATCAACCACCCCGGTAGGCTCAAAGAATGGAATCGGGTTTATGTTGCTCCCCACTTTTGCACAATGGAACCAGCTCAGTTCCCTTGCCAGGGAGACATCAGTACCCACAGACCCGGGGGCAGGATATGCTTCTAGGTGTGGGGATTGCACAGATCTCTGCAGAGAACTGTGAGTGCAAACCAAGCTAGTCTGAGTTCCAGTGGGTTAATGAAGGCACTTCTTCCTAAGAGAAACCCTCTGCCCGAGTAACCCAATGCCCCAAGCAGAGGTGTCAGAGGCAAATAGAAACCGAAGGTGATGATTAACAAATCCCTCTAGGACTGAACACTGTCCCAGATTTAGTTTTACCTCCAGCAGCATGGACAGAGAACCCTCAAAATTACGCTTATGGAGAGACAAAAGCTCAAGTCTGTGCAATGTCTGGGCTAAGATAAAAGGCCAAAAGGAGCCGCAAGAGTTGCTGGAACTAAGATTCCTTTCACCTGAGCTATTACACAGAGTGGCAAAAAACAAAACCAGACCAGACCAAATATAAATGACAACAAACTCTTTATATTCAGCCAAATGTATTAGCCCTTTTGTTCCTCTCTGATAGATTCAATTCCAAAGCATAATCCATTATTTAATTAGTAGATAGAAATTAACACATGATCTGACTTTAGAGTATTATTTTCCTTATTTTGGTGTCCTTAATATTTTAATAATTCCACCCTGAAGCATGAAGTTATTGTTAGAAATCCTAAATCCAGTCTTACAATTTAATTTTATATATAGTCTACATGCAAAATTACAACGGATAAAAATGTGTGTCCATTCCTCCCTGTAAGGCTGAGCTACTGCAAAATCCTATTTCAAAAGTTACTTCTACCAGTCATGGCCACTGCTTTACATTAAGTCAGAAATCTCTTCCAAAACACAGCAATGCAGTATATTAATAACGCTAGATTGCGAGTATGGTACCTTGCCCATGTTAACCTAGAACATCCCATACAGGAGACGCAGGCTGCAATGTTTCACAGATGGAGCATACAGGCACATGCACTTTGGCACTCAGATTTGGAAGCAATCATGCATCTAATTATTGCTTATTGCTTTGTTTCTCAAAGTACTATTTGCCTGTGCCTCACACTGAGTTGATAATTGGATGATTATCTCTTCACTTTGTCAGAAAGTTCAAAGCAGCTGGGAAACATATTGAATAGTGGTGAAAAAACCACACCTAGTAATAAAAATGAAATATTAGCTAAAAGATGAGCAAGAAATGGGAAAAGGCAGACCTGAGAAACATGGTGGCCCAACCTTATTAAAATAACACCATGGACAGAGAGAGATGTCAGAATGACAAGCACCCAATGTAGCGGTTCCATTTCTGTTACTATTCCAAATATGTTAGCCTGGCCAGGGTGACATGAAATGTGTATATTACCTTTATGGAGAGCCCCAACCTGCCCTGGTAGTGTAACTGGATTTTAATCCTAATTGGCTAGCTCTGGTTCAAGGCTTGCAAATAGTACACTGCTCGAATGCATGACTTCAGCTCTGGCCCAGGCTGGTAGGTAATAACCAGAATACATAACAATGGGATGGCTGTTCAGTAGTGTATATGAAATGAGTAGGATTGGGCCAAAAGAAATCTGATGAGGTTCAACAAGGACAAGTGCAGAATCCTGCACTTAGGACAGAAGAATCCCATGCACTGCTACAGACTAGGGACCGAGTGGCTAGGCAGCAGTTCTGCAGAAAAGGACCTAGGGGTTACGGTGGACGAGAAGCTGGATATGAGTCGACAGTGTGCCCTTGTTGCCAAGAAGGCTAACGGCATTTGGGGCTGTATAAGTAGGAGCATTGCCAGCAGATCGAGGGACGTGATCGTTCCCCTCTATTCGACATTGGTGAGGCCTCACCTGGAGTACTGTGTCCAGTTTTGGGCCCCACACTATAAGCAGGATGTCGAAATATTGGAAAGAGTCCAGTGGAGGGCAACAAAAATTATTAGAGATTGGAGCACATGATTTATGAGGAGAGGCTGAGGGAACTGGGATTGTTTAGTCTGCAGAAGAGAAGAGTGAGGGGGGATTTGATAGCAGCCTTCAACTACCTGAAAGGGGGTTCCAAAGAGGATGAAGCTCGGCTGTTTTCAGTGGTGGCAGATGACAGAACAAGGAGTAATGGTCTCAAGTTGCAGTGGGAGAGGTCTAAGTTGGATATTAGGAAAAACTTTTTCACGAGGAGGGTGGTGAAGCACTGGAATGGGTTACCCAGGGAGGTGGTGGAATCTCCTTCCTTAGAGGTTTTTAAGGTCAGGCTTGACAAAGCCCTGGCTGGGATGATTTAGTTGGGAATTGGTCCTGCTTTGAGCAGGGGGTTGGACTAGATACCTCCTGAGGTCCCTTCCAACCCTGATATTCTATGATTCTATGTGATCTCAGTCCATTTGCTGCTGTTCACATCAGATAAACAAATTGCAGTTATCTCCATTGTTCGCACTCAGAAGCAGCGGCGGCTCCAGGCACCAGTGCTCCAAGCCTGTGCCTGGGGCAGGAAGCCGTGGGGGGCTCTGTTCTGGACCCCATGAGGGCGACAGTCAGGGAGCCTTCGGTGGCAATTCGGTGGCGGGTACGCCGAAGGCGCGGGACCGGGGACCTCCTGCAGGCGCCCCGCCGAAGGCTCCCTGACTGCCGTGCTTGGGGCAGCAAAATACATAGAGCCGCCCCTGCTCAGAAGAGAGCAAACATGGGACATGCGTGCTCCATTCACCCACACTGGTGCTTCCTCCATGTCAGACTAGACACACACCGATAGGATTGTGTGGTTGGTGTTTGCACAGGTTCACTGCTATATTTGTTCTGTGGCTTCCGGCCCCTGGGCTGTCAGTCCAGCATCACTTCCTACCACTACCTCTGTGAGGAAGCCCTAAGCTTGAATTAGGGGTGTGTTCACACACTCTGGTTTATTTTACTGTCAGAACAGGGCTTGAAGACACTGCTGACATTTTGCCTTGAGAGGTGTGTAAATATTGAATACTGAAAAGATTCAGTTAGCTGGCACCCAGTGGTAAACAAGAGTAAGTGTTTGTGATAGGCAGCACATTCTAAGTGAAGGCAAAAATCAACCAGGGCACATTCGTTCTACTCTGTGAGGTTGACATGCTGTAGCTTGGAAATTAATTTGGAGCAAGCTGCAAGGGAAAAACCTTGTTTCTTCTCAAGTCCATTAACGGAACATGACATAAAGTGCTTCATTGTTTACTGCACAGGATCAAAAGTAGAGGAACTGCCAGAGAAGGTCAGCAATGCTAATCAAACCTTCGGTGAATATTATCAGATATTCCACCACAGAACAAAGGAAAACATGGTCACAACATTGATTACTGCCCCCATGAGATTGTTCTTCTCCTATTAGTAGCTGAACTCCTGCTGCATGTCTAGGTGAAAGAGTAAACGGAGACGTCTTTTCTTCGCATCTTTGAATAGTTAGCAAACCACATTCATTGTTAGTGTTGGTCAATTAAAACCATTGGGCGAGATTCGCTTTTACGCGCTGTAATGATCCTACATTGAGTTTCTGTAGATGAGATTTTGCCAAGGTTTGTTTGCTTCAATATGATTTTCTATGTTAATATTTTATTAGACCACTTGTGAATTAAGCTGTTGTTTGGGGACTACACACAGCGCCCCCCCCCCCCCCCCCCCGGGGGGGGGGGGCAACCCCCCCCCCCCCCCCCCCCCCCCCCAGGTGGGGTAGAGCAACACTGAGCCAGCAACGGCTTATTTATGCCAGCGTGTCTCAGGAAACCAGGGTTCACTGGTGGGAGTGGCAGTGGAGACAGGTTGCTGCATCATCGGAATCAGAGAGAGGCGTTTCGTCCTTCTCTAGTGCTGGGGTGAACACATATAAACACTCCTTGGCTGAAGGGTGGGGTTAATTTTGCCAGTGCCTCAGGAACTGATTGTGAATTATCTATTGCTGTGGGTTCACAAGGCTCTGTTAAGATAAAAGGGGATAAAAGAGTAGGGTTTTTCTGAATCACTCAGCCTTGACTTCAATAGGAGCAGAATTTGGCAACACTGAGTGCTGTTTAAAATCCCTACCTGAATCTTTAAGGAACTTTAACAGACAGCTCCATTTTATTCCTTAATTTAAAAAGAACACACTCATCATTCGTGGTAATTTGTGCTTCACATCACCTCGTAGCTCTTCATATCCATTTTTCCTTTAGTAACATTGTTCATTGTGCAATCCAACTTCATTGCTTAGGCAGGATATGGGGAGAAAATATTTCAAAGGACACCAGTGGCATGAGAGGAATTGACAACAGGCCTGATCGTGCAAATGCTCAGGCACCCATGAAGCTTTACTCACATGAGCATGTATCAATAGCAATCCGAGCCAGAGAGAGTCAGTGCAGAGTTCTGGGGAAAGTATTGTCAGCCATAAAGACAGAAATAGCAGCAGCAGCATGGACTCTCTCTCTCTCTCTCTCTCTCTCTCTCTGATGGCAAAGCACAGTTATGAAGGACTCATCTGCATGGGTCCCTTTTCTAGACAATGCTGCACTTACATTATAGGGCTCTGGATTCGTTTAATTAGTAAACCCAACTTGTATTTCATCATATAGCATCCCAAACATCCCAGCTACAATAATTTGTGATAACACAGTGGTTATGCTATGCCTCATGTCTTTTTTAAAATGATGGATATATGTCTTACTTGATATTCATACACAAACTCCGCTCGTTTCTGATTTTACCTGTATTACAAATGCACACAGACTATTTCAGATAAAATATGTGCTTTTTAAAATGGAGGCTAGTTTGGCAGCAATATACTTATAGGGTAAGATCCATCCTGTATTCGGTTGGCTTTTCTCCTGTCCCCTTAGTGTGTGTTCTTTGTGCTCAGTGGGATACAAGACATGCACACCCTGCACGTGTGGTTCTTAATCACCCTCCAGTTGGACTCTGTGTTCTGCCAGACTCTGGTCTTTGGCCTGCTGCTAACTATGTCCTGAGAACTGTCAACCTGCCCTCTCAAACCTCATCTGCTTTCCCTTAGTTCCTAATATGCTCCCCTCCTGTATTAGCTCCCACATATCACAGAGTATAAAGCTAGGTGGAACATCCTGGGTGAAATTCTGGCTCCACTGAAGTCAATGAGAGTTTTGCCAGTAACTTCAATGGGGCAAGGATTTCATCCCTTGTGGGAACCTAAACAGACTGCTCCGAAAACATTTCTGGGATAAGGATATTTTTCCTCCAAGCCATGCCCTGATCAACCATGGTAATACCCAGCTGACACTGTGGCATTTACAACTGCAGTAGCCAATTATTTTAGTTTATTGTTCCTTTATTGTGTGATGTTATGATTAACTAACATGCTGTGTCACATATCATCATTGTACGTTAAAGAGAGTTAAGATGTAGGATGATAGAAGTATAAGATTGATCAGTATGTAGAAGGAATACTCATGTATTAGGTATCTAAGTAGGTAGGGTTGAAATGCAAGGCCTGTAGGCTGAGACCTGCAAGAATTAACTTAGCTATTTTAGGCCTTGGAGCTAAAAAAACAAATTAGTGACCGAAAAATAACCCGATGTGCTAAGATTATGGGAAAAGAGGTACCAAGTGGTAATATTGTGAAAAAATATCTGGAAGATTAATTTTAGATAATAAAAATGCTGTAAATGCACATCTGCTTCCAACATGTGTCTCAACCACAGGATACAGGTGGTGCGTTAATGCTAATGAGAATAAAGGGAACCTACATAACCCATAGGTATTGGATGCCTTGTGTTTCTAGGGGACATTAGACCGATAATGGACAAGAAGGTTGACACTTTCGTGTACATGCGCAGAATGTAGGTATAGTCAGAATTACATTATAAAAGAGGGTGCCTAGATTAGGAAAATTGAGCTCCCTATGGGAGACTCCTGCAGGAACCATCCCTCTACTGATGATCAGTCTGTGAGACACCCATCAGACCCTCACACTATTGTTAAGGATGTGAGTATAACTATATTTGTAATTTATGCATAGGTCTGTATAACATTACTGTATATGCTTTGGTAAATCATAACTTTAATTGTAACTTTAATAAAACTTGTAAAACAGACTAGGCCTTCTACTGGTGAATGTCTGTGTGGTCACTACCCTTGGTCTTCATGTGTTCCTGGAGACTCTAACTCTAAAACAATAGCAGAGGTGACTTTCACTCTGTTAAGCTTGAAACTGTAGCCGCCAGAGCCGACCCCACAGTGGTGCAATACCACATTCACTACATGAAAAGAAAAGAAAAGGCTTCACTGCCCTCCCACCATTCCTGCGATGTAGGATTAGCACTAGTGATGCAAGTGCTGTTTGAGTGGTGAGCATGTCCCCCTGGAGCTGCACTGAAAGCACCGACTCGCCGTTCACGTATCAGGGGGTAGCCGTGTTAGTCTGTAGCCACAAAAACAACGAGGAGTCTGGGGGCACCTTAAAGACTAACAGATTTATTTGGGCACCCTTTCCTTGCCAAAACCCCGAAGACATACATGAACTAACAGCATTTACTAAAGGGAAGAGAAAGCCTTGTGTTATTTAAACACAAAAAGGGTTGGAAAATGCAATAAATGCTGAACAAACTGGACTGTCTGAACAGAAGGCGTGGGATAATAATCATACCTGGAAGCGCCTGCCTGTCATGAATTTGCTGGTAATTTTATATCTCTTACTACACAACCTATGTGTGGAGACAAAGACTTTGGTACGGATGGTAAATCCTTTAAAGACGTGTAAGATACATGATTTTGGGAAGAAACTTTGATACAGGCTAGGAGTGGTAACGAGGAAGTCCTATAAGAATACTGCTTCTCAGCTAGTACCTGTAAATAGGCTTAGAGCTTGGCACAGCAGAGAAAGCATAACCAATCTAGACTGCTGTGTGAAAGGGGAAACTGAGGCACACTGCCTCATGGCATTAGTGTCAACATGCTAAGACACCTACACTCTAAAACAGGAGTGGGCAAACTTTTTGGCCTGAGGGCCACATCGGGGTGCGAAACTGTATGGAGGGCCGGGTAGGAAAGGCTGTGCCTCCCCAAACATACTGGCCCCCACCCCCTATCCGCCTCTCCCACTTCCCGCCCCCTGACTGCCCCCCTCAGAATCCCCGACCCATCCAACCCCCCCTGCTCCTTGTCCCCTAACTGCCCCCTCCTGGGACCCCCCACCCCTAACTGTCCCCCGGGACCCCACCCCCCATCCAACCCTCGGAACCGAAAGTAGGAGTGGGCTGATAAAGTTTGCGGATGACACGAAGTTGGGAGGTATTGCCAATTCGGAGAAGGATAGGGATATCCTCCAGGGGGATTTGGATGACCTGGTAAACTGGAGTATTAGTAATAGGATGAAATTTAATAGTGAGAAGTGTAAGGTTATGCATCTAGGGATGACTAATAAGAATTATAGTTATAGGCTGGGGACGCACCTGTTGGAAGTAACGGACGAGGAGAGGGACCTCGGAGTCCTGGTCGATCGCAAGATGACTATGAGTCGGCAATGTGATGTGGCCGTCAAAAAGGCTAATGCGGTCTTGGGTTGCGTTAGGCGAGGTATTTCTAGTAGAGATAAGGAGGTGCTAGTCCCGTTATACAAGGCGCTGGTGAGACCTCATTTGGAGTACTGTGTGCAGTTCTGGTCTCCCATGTTTAAGAAGGATGAACTTAAACTGGAAAGGGTACAGAGAAGGGCCACTAGGATGATTCGAGGAATGGAAAGCCTGTCGTATGAAAGGCGACTTGAGGAGCTCGGATTGTTTTCCTTAACCAAAAGAAGGTTGAGGGGAGATATGATTGCTCTCTTTAAATATATCAGAGGGATCAATATCGGGGAGGGAGAGGAATTATTTCGGCTCAGTGCTAATGTGGATACGAGAACAAATGGATATAAATTGGCAGTTGGGAAGTTTAGGCTTGAAATTAGGCGAAGGTTTCTGACCGTCAGAGGAGTGAAATACTGGAATGGCCTGCCGGGGGACATAGTGGGGGCAAAAGACCTCTCCGGCTTTAAGACTAAGCTTGATAAGTTTATGGAAGGGATGATCTGATAGGATAACTTGATTTACCCAATAGGTCAATAATGTGCCGCCTGGGAGTTAGTACCGATTTTAAATGTTGGGATATTGGGAGTCTTTTCCTAAGTGTCAGGATAGAGAATATTGGCCACATGCTCGGGGTTCAGCTGATCGCCATATTTGGGGTCGGGAAGGAATTTCCCTCCGGGGTAGATTGGCAGAGGCCCTGGAGGTTTTTCGCCTTCCTCCGAGCATGGGGCAGGGGTTGTTTGCTAGAGGATTATCTGCTGCTTGAAGTCACCAAATCAGGATTTGGGGACTTCAACAGCTGAGGCAAGGGTGAGAGTTATTTCAGGGGTGGGTGGGTCAACTTTTGTGGCCTGCATCATGCAGGAGGTCAGACTAGATGATCATAATGGTCCCTTCTGATCTCAAGTTCTATGATTCTATGATTCTATGATTCTATGAACCCTCCTGCTCCCTGTCCCCTGACCACCACCCCCGAACCTCCACCCCATATAACCGCCCCCTGCTCCCTGTCCGCTGACACCCCCCCCGAACCTCCACCCCATATAACCGCCCCCTGCTCCCTGTCCCCTGACCCCCCCCCGAACCTCCACCCCATATAACCGCCCCCTGCTCCCTGTCCCCTGACTGCCCCCTGGGACACTCTGCCCCCTTACCATGCCGGTCAGAGCAGCAGGACTGGCGGCCCCACCGCCCAGTCGGAGCTCAGAGCCCCACCGCCCAGAGCGCTGGCGGCACGGCGAGCTGAGGCTGCGGGCGGGGGAGGGGCTGGGGGCGAGCCTTCCCGGCCGGGACCTCAAGGGTCGGGCAGGACGGTCCCGCGGGCTGGATGTGGCCGGTGGGCTGTAGTTTGCCCATCTCTGCTCTAAAAGATATTGATATCTACATTGTGTTAACAATGCTGCAGCACATTAAAATGTTTTCAGGCAACCTGGGAAAAGAAACCCAGAGCTTTTGTAAAAACACCTGTGAATAACACTCCAAGTTTTGGTAATACTTGCAAACTGGATACCCAAGACCTAAAGAAAACGTTAGGCACACTGTCTTCACATTAGTCAGTGACTAACCCGCTGGCTTTAATCTGAGGGGAGAGGTGTGACGCTGCACCCAGTATTCTTCATAAAAATAATATGAATCTGGCATAACTAAGATATGTTTCATGCAAGATAGGTCTTGTGAGATATCATTGGAAAGGTTTTGTTTTACTGAATATGATTATACTATTTGTATTTATATATCATTTCTGTATCTGAAGTTAGGAATATAAACTCTGTACACATTGCAAAAGTGTTTGCATCTGGGAAATGCCCACTAGACAGTAGGCCCTTAGCCTGAATGGGCCATTAGGAAAGACAATGGAATGGGTCTTTGAAGATGCTGGTCTCCCATCTTCCTGGAGTTCCTTCCTGTGGACAACCAGGGTCGCCGGTTCTTCACGGAATCCCCACCCAGGACGACTGCTGGAAACATCTAAGACTGACCCGGGGAGAAAGGCTGGGACCCAGGCGGAGAACGGTCGGACTGGGACCCAGGCGGAGAACTGTCAGCCGGTGAAGGGTATACCTGGAGATTTAAGCTGCAAGCAGTGCAGTTTACCTTCAAGAAACTCTGCAACCTCATAAAACAACATTTATGGTGGGAAATTACTATTTGTAGCCAATTTCTTTAATGTATTAAGCCTAGTTTGTATGTTCTGTTTTATCTGCTATCCCTTATAATTACTTAAAATCTGTCTTTTGTAGTTAATACGCTTGTCTTTGTTTTCTATAAACCAGTTTGTACAATTCAAATCTGTGTGTTGGGGGGGGGAGGGGGTGGCTAAAAGCTGTGCATATCTCCCTCCACACTGAGAGAGGGGGTGATTTTTATGAGCTTGCACTGTACAGATCTCTCTATACATCGCAAGACAATATTAGTTTAGGTTTGCACCCCAAAGAAGGTGTGCATGTGAGTGCTGGGTGAATCCCCGAGCTGAATCCTCCCATACAGAGCTGATTTCAGTCTGTGTCTGCCGCTGGGTGTGTCATAGAGAAGGCTTGAGGGCCTGGCACAGCAAGGACAGGGTGAGGAATCCCAGGCTGGTGGAATGGGCGGAATCAGTGGGACCCCAGGTGGCATCCCGGACGGGGGGGTCCAACCCATCACAATACCTCTGCCTGAGTCTGACCCACCGTGCTCTTTGGCCAGTGGAGGATCATCTGGAAAATAGCTATCAACTATCAGCACATTCCTGACCCTCAGCAGGCCCTGCTCCCCAGCAGGCCCTGATCCCCCACTTTGAACCAACATAAAGGCTCTTAGCTGCTTTCTGGGTATCTGACTGAAGGTTCCCTCTCCACCCCTCCCCTCCATCTAGCCATTTGCACGTTTGTGTGTGAAACCACAAGAGCTACTGTGTGCACACATTTTGCTGTGTATTTGAATAGCCCTCTCCACTTTGAAATTACGTCCCAGAGGCCTGGCCAACCATCTGTCTGGCTGGCAGCCCAGGAAGTGCAGCCTGCCCAGGAGAGAGCTTCAGGAACTGTGAAGCATCACGTTCTCGCCGCACGTAGGTCACGCGTGATGCCAGGGGTAAAGCTGCCAGTGCAGCAGCCAGCCTGGGCGGGTCCTGTCAGGTTTCATTGATACTGAAATACACAGACGCTGGCAAACTGTCTCAGACTGGCTGCTCCGTGTAGGCAGAAGTTTAAATATCCATTTATGTAAATAATTAAATCCTCATCACTGATTATTTTTTAATTATCTGGCTGGAGATATTGTCCGTGCTCAGGGAAAGCAGCTAATAATACTGAGCCTGCTTTCAAAAGTCAGGGAACGTCTGAATTCAGAAGTGAGTTGGTGAAGGGTCTGGCGTGCCAAAAAGAGATTCTGAAGGTCTCTTGCTTCAGGGCAATTACAAGGAGAAGCAGCAGGAAGAGGAAAGCAATTATTTGTGAAATGTTTATTCAATGAATGAAAAAAAAAAACAACCACGACAGCCAAAACCGCCTTATTGACTCTAGGAACATTGGTGCAGTGAGCAGGGCCTGGGACACCAGAAACCGGGGTTCAGTTCCTGACTCAGCCACATTCCCTGCATGATTAGTGTCCCAGGGCACCTCCACTGCTACCTGGTGTGCAACTCTATCACCCCACGGTCAGACGCATGCCCCAGCTGCTTTCCTTTCACCACATATATCTCCTGTTCCTCCACACGGAACAGAACATCGGTATCTGTCACATCAAAGGGCTCTTTCCACATAGCCTCGCTCCCCAGCACAGCTGCCCTTCTGAGCTCCTCATTGCTTCCTGTTCCTTCTACTTATAGCCTCCCAGCTACTTCATTAGCTTCGCAATTACCAGCCAGGTGCTCAGAATCCCCAAGAGAAAGAGTTTAATTGCTCACAGCTGAGCCTGCAGCATCTGCCTGCTGCAGCAAAGTCAGTGATCAGGGTGCTGCTGCTAGCACTCTGTCGCACTTGGGGAGTCGTTCAGCCTGTGACTCATTTCCTCACTGGTGAAATGGGGATAATGCACCTACTTCAAAGAGGTGTTTTGAGGGTAAATTCCCTTGGTGGTTGAGGTGCTCAGAAAGCATGGTGATATGGGCCGTAGAAGTACCTAGACAGGTAGCAATTATTCACCACGTATTATTCAGTCACCTAAGGGGTGGTTGAATAACAAACAAAAAATTGCAAATAATGTAGTAGCAAAAGAAAAACACCAGTGTTTGCCAGGTAAATTAGACAGAGAATAGTGCAACTCCTCTCATCACAAGAGTCCTTCCAGTGTTGCAAGATGGTACATACTCCTGGGATGCAGCGTTACCTGACATGCTTATCAACTGTGGCTGATTCCTGGGACAAGCTGGCTCACCTCTGGGACACATTAAAGGACACAGAGCAAAGATGGACAGGGAAGGAACGCGTGAAGCTTGTTGCTGTGTGTCAGGATCTTCTGTAGTCTAAAGCAAGAAATGCCACATTTGAGCTGAGCTGAAATGCATTTTAAGACATGCAGGATGCAACCCAAATCTGGAACCGTAAATAGTTCCCCCTATTATAGTCTCTCTTTTATTGGGCAAACCAGCAATGAAAGCAGCTGGAGTGACTAAACACGTTACCGAGGACACAAAGGGGCGCGAACACGGCAGGTGTATTTTCGGTGGGACTGTTTGTAAGATCCTAACCTGCACTGGTAGCTACAGGAACAACACTGCAGCTGTTGCCAATGCTGCTTCAAAGCATTTGTTGTCTGCTGTGATAGACAGACTTTTGTTGACATCAACTAGAGATTCATCATTTTCATCAAGCTATTTCATTAAATCTTCCTGTTGCTATGCACGCTCTACTCATCCCCGTCACAACTCTGACATGAGAGAAAGGATCACTAGCACATTCATCATGTTCATCAGCTATTTCAGTGGAAATGGGCATTTTATCATATGTGTTCTCTCATGATAAACATCCAGACAGACGGCGTGTTCGCTCTGACATGGACCTCATGCATAGCATGTGAGTCAATGTTCCCATTTAAAATAGCCTTGAGTCAAACTACACCCGGGTACTGGGCTCACTTCGGGTGCCTGAAGTGACTAGTGAGGAGGGTACGAGGGCATTAGCTGGAGTCAACGTGTAATACAACACCAGCCACACGCTCCCAGGGGAAGATTCCTTCTTGGATTTGAATCTTCCCTTTGCACCCAGCTCTCAGGACCAGGGTGGGTGCTGCAGCTCTGCACATAGAGGGAGAGCGTCGAGTAGTCTCAGTCGGGTCACCACAGAGCAGAATGACCTCCTAAGGGCCGGACGAGGGGTGGCCAAAGGGGTCAGAAAGCCAATGATGGGCCCTGCCCAAGGACAGATGCAGAAAGGAGGATGTAGTGGCCTCATGGCTGCTGGTCCCTGGGCCATGCACTGCTTTCATGCTGGCCTGGAGATATTCCGGAATATCATGTGATTACCAGAGCTGGGCAACTGAGCAGAAACAGCTAGCAGGACTCTCCTACCCAAGCAACAAAATGTAACATCTTATACGGCCGGTTACAGACACATGAGTTCATCCCCTTCCACAAGGATATTGGGCCATTTGTATTCCTCCGGTATTCTCACTGGTGTCACCTATGCTGGTTGTACTTTGCACCTAGCAATGCCCTGTCAGCACCTGCTCTAGGAAATGGAGATCAGAACCTGCTTGAATATCCTTTGAAATTTGTTTAAAAGGCACTTATATCAGGCAGGTTTTACAGCAGGGATCGCTGGCTCACACACCCTCACCGGTGAGAGAACATTCACTGCACCAGCCTGTGCAAAGCAGGCACAGTCACTACTCGCATGGGGATCCTGGCTGCAAGGAGCGGGCATGTGCCCCCCACGCCCCCACACACACATACACACATTTTGCATGTGCAAATGGATCATTCATTCTGTGCACATCCTTGGTGACTGTATCTCATCTCCCCAGGCTGTATTGTTTGGGTCTTACGTTTCCCCCCGGGATGGCTCTGGTACATGATGAGTCCACTGCCCCGTGTGTCTCCCCTGCCCCCATGTGTCTCCCCTGCCCCCATGTGTCTCCCCTGCCCCCATGTGTCTCCACTGGCTGCAGCACAATGTAAGTGCCAAAGCAAACCGTGCATTAGCTCAGCCACAAGGAACGGGCTCGACGCAGGCGTCGCTGGGTGAGGTTCTCTGCCCGGGGGGTCAGACTAAATGATCACAGTGGTTCCTTCTGGACTTAGAAAAATCTACGAATTTATGAGCACAACCTAAAACAGCAGCGAGCACCACTGGCCAGCCTCAGTTTCCACTGACAGTGCTTCTCCAGCCAAGGTACTGTCTGTCTCCGACAGTCGCTATACAGCTGCGGTTATTTGCCGTGGGAATTGTTCTCAGAGATGTACAGCACCTACAATTCTCTGGTTACTGCAATGTGTTTCTTTGCTGCCGCATTTCTATTTACCAGCCTGACAAGAGGAGAAACACTTCTCTGTAACCATGTGACATGCTGTGGTGATAGGATCTGGAGGTTTCCATGGGAAGAGGGCATGAGTGCAGGAGGTGACTGTACTGCTCAAACCTTGGTCATAGTAAAATATTTAAAAACTCCTTAGACCTTTTTCTTGTCATCTGGCGTCACCCTATTCCCTATGGAGTCTTTTTGTCCTTTGGTTTTGATCCTGGCTCCAGACCTGCTCCAGGACTGGAAACGAAGTTGCTTTGATTGGTGGGTTAAGTCCAAGAGGACTGCTCAGGAGAGTGCCTTCTCCACTTACTTATTCCTACATCTTGGAGCCAAGAACTCCTAGAGTGGGGTGAGCTGTATGATTAGTGCCCTGAGCAGGGTCTTGCCTGGGGACCAGGCATCGATGGGGTTTTCCATTGGACTCCAGCCTCCAGGCAAATCTGAGGGGGCTGATTCAGTTCCCAGCACCAGGAATCAAACTGCAAGTTCATTTTGCCAATATCATCATGAGCCAACCACAGCTCATGCTCCAGCCCGGACCTTTCCCTGCTGTGCTGTTTCCACTTCATTACATTCGATTCACAGCTGAGTGCTGCTGCAGTCGATGGCAGTGAGGACATGAGAGTTTGCTATGTGTGCAATGCGATTTCAGAGACATGTCGGTATCTAACCCGAGAGAGAATGAAAGGAAACCAGCATCTCACAGGCTGGACAACATCGACCACACCTGTGATACTGTGCAAACACTATTTCTAGTGCTATAGTGAGTTTCAGACGGCAGTTCACCATCTCTAGCAATCTGTGGTGCCCTCTTGTCCTGGAGAACGCCCCCAGACACCCCACAGGTACGAGGGTGACTGGAAGAGAAGGTCATGAGATAGCATTGGATCACTCCAGCACCTTGCACCTGCCGTATAATATACCCTAGCCCAGCACTCCTTCGTGAGAAATGCAGACAGTGATGGGATCAGGAACAGCTGGTGTAGACGTGGCCCGTGGTGTGATGCAACCAAATAACTCTACGAATGTGCTGTGGTTGTATTTCCTCCTGGCGTGTTCAGATTCTTCCCTCTCTCTTTCATACGAGTCAGGAATAGAACAGCTTTTCTACCAAGGGCCTGGTTCACTGTCCCTTTGCCCCTTGGCCCAGGTGACAGCCCCTGCTCCACTCTGGCCACACCGAGCACCCCGCTGAGCCAGCAGCAGATTATGGGCAATATGCAGACAGAAAAAGAGGCAAAATGTGTTGAATAAATTATTCATTATGACTTGCTCGTTCCGCTCTACTCATAACTAAAGCCCTGCTTTAGGAGCAAGCACTGTACAGCAGCGTTTTATGGTGCTAGCAGAGAGTGCCTTCCAAATCTCTGCACATTTCATCCCTAGCTCTCCTTCCCCCCGCCACCTCCACACGGCAATACATTTCCTAAGCTAGATTTTCTGTGAATTAGTTTTTAATGCCCCCTTATGAGAGGCAGTTTTTCATATTTTATAACTCCATCAATAAAGATTTCTTTCTCATCACCACTAAAATTGGACTTTTGATTAAAAATGAGCCAGCAGGTCTAAGCACATAGTCTGTATTACTTTCAGTGCCCCGTTATATGCCAGTTGTATTTATATGGGGGTGTATATCAAATATATTATGTGTATATAAGCAGACAGTTGCAGAAGAAATGCTAGATATATGAACCATAAAAGAGTGGTTACAGCAGAAATGAGACTCTCACTTAAACCAGCCAAAGCAAATGCATTTAACGCCCCCTTTGTAGCAAGGCACAGGAAAGCAGTGACATGGGAGACAAATCACTGTTTTCCCAATTCCTTTCCGGGACCTCATGGGCGAAAACGCTGCAGGTGCTGGAGGTGCATCGGGGCCTTAAGAAGAACTGTTACATTCTGGAGAGATTCATCAGCCGAAGTTACAGCAACAGTTCCATGTGCTGCCGTAGATGGGTCCAGGCCTGAGCTCAGCAGTTTGCTCCCAGACATTGGGAGGCCATGAACTCATCCTCCAGGGACAGCCCCCGCTTTATCTCTCGGGTTCCCTCTGGTGCGAGGCAGAGCTGCATTTGGCCTTTCTGTACTCCAGGTGTAGCTTTGTGATTTGGGGACCAGACTCTGACGCTGGGGGAAGGGCCAGCTCATAAACAGGTCACGACTGTATGTCTGTGTGCACAAGCAGAGAATCAGACATCGCAAGGCATTCGGCTGAAATTCCCAGTAAACAGACAGCTGCTCCAGTACCAGGAACCTCTGCTACTTGCAACATAAGCACATAAGAACGGCCAGACTGGGTCAGACCAAAGGCCCATCTAGCCCAGTATCCTGTCTTCCGACAGTGGCCAATGCCAGGTGCCCCAGAGGGAATGAACAGAACAGGGAATCATCGAGTGATCCATCCCCTGTTGCCCATTCCCAGCTTCTGGCAAACAGAGGCTAGGGACACCATCCCTGCCCATCCTGGCTAATAGACATTGATGGACCTACCCTTCATGAACTTATCTAGTTATTTTTTGAACCCTGTTATAGTCTTGGCCTTCACAACATCCCCTGGCAAGGAGTTCCACAGGTTGACTGTGCGTTGGGTGAAGAAATACTTCCTTTTGTTTGTTTTAAACCTGCTGCCTATTAATTCCATTTGGTGACCCCTAGTTTATGTGTTACGAGAAGGAGTAAATAACACTTCCTTATTTACTTTCTCCACACCAGTCATGATTTTATAGACCTCTATCATATGCCCCCTTAGTTGTCTCTTTTCCAAGCTGAAAAGTTACAGTCTTATGAATCTCTCCTAATATGGAAGCCGTTCCATATCCCTAATCATTTTTGTTGTCCTTTCTTGAACCTTTTCCAATTCCAATATATCTTTTTTGAGATGGGGCGACCACATCTGCACGCAGTATTCAAGATGTGGGCGTACCATAGATTTATATAGAGGCAATATGATATTTTCTGTCTTATTATCTATTCCTTTCCTAATGATTCCCAACACTCTGTTCACTTTTTTGACTGCCACTGAGTGGATGTTTTCAGAGAACTATCGACAATGACTCCAATATCTCCTTCTTGAGGGGTAACAGCTAATTTAGACCCCATTATTTTATATGTATAGTTGGGATTACGTTTTCCAATGTGCATTATACAGGAGACTACCTAAATATTTGAAGCTACTATTTGCTTTATTTTAATAAAGTCTAGAGTGAGTCCTGCTCTGCTGTACCTATAATAATAATAATAATATATGGAGATATACCTCTCTCATAGAACTGGAAGGGACCTTGAAAGGTCATTAAGTCCAGTCCCCTGCCTTCACTAGCAGGACCAATTTTTTGCCCCAGATCCCTAAATGGCCCCCTCAAGGATTGAACTCACAACTCTGGGTTTAGGAGGCCAATGCTCAAACCACTGAGCTATCCCTCCCCCCCTGTACCTAGTAGCTAACCTGCTCTCACTGCTTACATGACAGGAATCATGCCAGACCTTTTTATTTCCCTGTGAGAGTGGTAATATTATAGTTAGGGCTCTACCAAATTAATGGTCCATTCTGGTCAATTTCACAGTCATAGGATTTTAAAAATCTGAAATTTCAGAGTGTTGTAAGGGTGGGGTTCCCGACCCAAAAGGGAGTCGTAGAGGGGATCGCAAAGCTATTGTAGGGGGGTCGCAGTATTGCCACCCTTACTTCTGTGCTGCTGCTGGCAGCAGCGCTGCTTTCAGAGCTGGGCTCCCGGCCAGCAGCCACGGAGCTTCCTTCAGCTGGGGGAGGTTACTGGCCCTGGGATCGGCCCCCGCAGGGGAAGAGGAAGTTCTATCCCTCCTCAGCCCAGCTGGGACTAGAAACTGGAGTCCAGCACATGGTAGGAGACCCCAGCCCTGCCCCTTCTCTACACTAGCCAGGTTTCATGGTCCATGATGCGTTTTTCACAGCCGTGTAACTCACTGCTGCCATTCCTACTGGGGCTAGCTTGGGCTACCCTTACTCACCCAGGGAATACTTACTCACAGGAGCAGTCCCACTGAACTCAATGGAGGTATCTATGGAGCACAGTACTACTCAGCCTGACTGGGGAGATGTTTTACATTTGCAGAACTTTGTATCAATTCATTTCATACAGAGTTCAAGCTGATAGAAGAATCCAGGGGAAATTTAAAAGGAGACAGCTCTGAATGATTTTCTGATCGCTGACCTAAGTGCCCTTCAATTGGCAGGGCCTGGAAAAGGCACGGTGAAGGTGGTTCTGTCCTCACTTATAAGTCATGAATAACCCTCTTTAAGACAATGGAGTCCTGCTGGTGATGCAAATGAGAGCAGAGTCAGACACAGCGCTTGGAAATGAATTAGAATGCTGCCAGATGCTCTGTCTGCCGGGACAAAGCTTCATTTCAATGTTATTCAGTCTTGCAAAAAACCCAATGTTACCGCTTCGGGAATGTGTGTGACACAGGATCCTAAAGGGGGAATGATTTGGCAATCTGGGTCCCTGTTCTATTACTGCTTGACACTGAGATTTTGCTAATGAGCAGAGGCCTCAGAAAGACCAGGCCCATTGTGCAAGGTGCTGCACATACACATACAGTGAGAGTGTAACCCCAGAACTTGACATTACTGCAGTCAGCATTTTCTGTATCCAGCCACTGCTAGCTGAAAACCAAATACTACAGAGCTAAGAGTAACCCTAGGGCTCTGAAAGTCAAGGCCAAACAGCTGCATGGTCAGAAAGGAAAACTGTGATGATCTAGTCTGCCCTCCTGTATAACACAGGCCATGGAACTTCCCCAATACAATTCCTAGATGGATCTTACAGAAAAATATCCACTCTTGATTTAAAAACATTCAGTGATGAAGAATCCACCACAACCCTGGGTAAATTGTTCCAATGGATAATTAATCTCAGTGTAAAAATGTACACCTTATTTCCAGTGTGAATTGGTCTAGTTTCCACTTCCAGCCATCGGATTATGTTAGACTTTTCTCTACCAGATTGAAGAATCTGTTACCAAATATTTGTTTCCTACGTAGCTACCTATAAATTGTAATCTAGTCACCTCTTAACCTTCTCTTTGTTAAACTCAATAGATGGAGCTCCTTGTGTCTGTCGCTATAAGGCACGTTTTCTAATCCTTTATTCATTCTCATGGCTCTTCTCTGAACCCTCTCCAATTTATCAACATCCTTCTTGTTGGATCTGAAGAGCACTCAGGGCATGGCTACACTTGCAGATGTCGAGCGCTGTGAGTTAAACCCACCTTCGGAGAGCGCAGTAGGGAAAGTGCTGAAGTCTGTCCACTCTGACAGCTGCTTGCGCACTGTCATGGCCACATTTGCGGCACTTGCAGCGGCATTGGGAGCGGTGCATTATGGGAAGCTATCCCACAGAGCACCTCTTCCCATTCTGGCGCTGTGGCTTGTGGGAAGGGGGCGGGGGGGGCGGGGCATTTTGGGTCCTGTCCCAATGCCCCACGATGCATCGCTTCGGCGCCATCTTTCAACATTTTTTGTACTGTGCGCTCTGTCTTCCCTTTCGGTCTACGGGAATGGAGCCCGAACTGCTGAGGAATATGCTGACGAGTTTCGCCAGCATGTCACGTTTGGCAGTCGAGTTACTCCTTAAGATCCAAAGTGACAGTGAGGAGTCCGACGATGATATCGACTCGAGTAACGCATACAACACGAGATTGCTTGTCTCATTCATGGACATGTTCACTTCAGTGGAACACCGCTTTTGAGCTCGGGAAACAAGCACTGAGTGGTGGGATCACATCGTCATGCAAGTCTGGGATGACGAGCAGTGGCTGCAGAACTTTCGGATGAGAAGAGCCACTTTCATGGGACTGTGTGATGAGCTCGCCCCAGCCCTGCGGCGCAAGGACACGAGATTGAGAGCTGCCCTGCCGGTGGAGAAGCAGGTGGCTATAGCAATCTGGAAGCTGGCAACTCCAGACAGTTACTGATCGGTCGCGAACCAGTTTGCAGGGGGAAAGTCGACCGTTGGAATCGTGCTGATGCAAGTTTGCAGGGCCATTAATCGCAACCTGCTCAGAAGAACCGTGACTCTGGGTAATGTGCAGAACATTGTGGATGGCTTTGCACAAATGGGTTTTCCTAACTGCGGAGGGGCGATAGATGGGACGCTTATTTCAATTCTGGCACCAGCCCACCTAGCCTCCGAGTACGTTAATCGGAAGGGCTATTTCTCTATGGTTCTCCAGGTGCTTGTGGATCACCATGGTCGTTTCATTGACATTAACACAGGCTGGCCCGGAAAGGTGCATGATGCACGCATCTTTTGGAACACTGGCCTGTTCAGGAAGCTGCAGGCCGGGACTTTTTTCCCAGACCAGCGGATCACCATTGGGGAAGTCGAAATGCCCATTGTGATCCTTGGAGACCCCGCTTACCCTTTAATACCGTGGCTCATGAAACCCTACACAGGGAGCCTTGACAGTAGCAAGGAACGGTTCAACAACATGCTGAGCCGGTGCCGAATGACTGTGGAGTGTGCTTTTGGCCGTTTAAAGGGCTGCTGGCTCTCTCTGTATGGGAAGCTGGACCTGGCCAATGACAACATCCCCGCGGTTATATCCAGCCACCGTTCGTGCCCCTTTCCATCATGGCCCTTGATATCTGCCCGAAGATATCGTAATTCCTATGGCTGGAGGGCAGCTGGGGCTGGACAGCTTCCTCCCCCCAAACACTGAGGAGGTCCAGCACCTCGCCATTGCTCCATCCTGGGGATCGCCTGGCGCGTGGAGGCCTGGTCACCTGGAAATATGCGCTGAGAGCACTCCACACCTGGCTGAGCAAGCGGGAAGGGGGTTTTCAAAATTCCCAGAGAACTTAAAGGGCGGGTCTGACGGTTGGTCACCTGAGGCCAGGGCAGTAGAGTTCAAAGTGATGAACAGAGTGGCTAGAACAGGCATTGTGGGACACTTCTGGAGGCCGATCAGAGTGCATTGACAGACCAGGGCGTCCACACTGGCGCCACGGCGCTCCAGCGGGGGCGCAGCAAACGTTATTCCACTCGCCGAGGTGGAGAACCAGGAGCGCTCTAGCCGCGGAGTCCGGGAGCTCTACGTGCCTTGCCAGTGTGGACGGGGAGTGAGTTAGAGCGCACGGGGCTGCTTTAATGCGCTCTAACTCGTGAGTGTAGCCATGCCCTTAGACGCATACCAGCACAGGGAGAATCAGGGCTCATGTCTCTCCCTTGCAGCTCCTCCCCTGGAAGATACGGGGCTGTAACTTTGCCTGTGCCCGGGGCGGGCGGGGTGGGGGAAGCTGTACAGCTGGGAAGCAGCCAGCGCCAAGGAGCAGCAGCCTACTGTGTGCTGTATATTTACAGGCATTCAGGTGAGTTACACCTAGAAACTGAGGCCGAGCAATTCAGTGTGTGCCCCTCCCTGCCAGAGTCAGCGGATACTACTGACCTCATCATGTGGCCAGGGTATAATTAACCCTTTGTAAGCCTGACCCAGGGCAGGAGGCTGGGGGCCAGGCAATAAGGTTGCATCTCTTCCCAGCTCTCTGGTGTGTCTCACTTGTATCACACAGTGCCCCTGCCCTTACTCTGAAATCTCTCCAGTGTGCTGTATCCATTAACACCCCTCTCACTAGCAGGCTGCTCATCCTGGCACTGTCCCGCCAGCAAGAGCAGGTGAAAAGCCCTGTCAAAGATCCCCAAGAATGCCGCCCTTTGAATCTATGAACCAGGGCCCTGGTGTGGCAGATTTCCCCAGCACCCTCTGGCATGGGTCACAGCTACAGGATCTCAGGAGATGTGAAGCCAGGCCAGGCTTTGAACATGGCAGCACGTGGCTCCACCACTCAGCCTGAGAGGTGCCAAACACACACCACTGTTTGCTTCCTGTTAAACTGCCTCTGTCCCTTCTCTCTGTCTTTCTTCGCTCTCCCTTTCCTGACTGCCTGTTCTCCTTTCTGCTCTTTCAGTGTCCTCTCTCTTCCCGCAGCTTTATCTGAGCTCCTCCAGTTCTCATCGAGCCTGAGGCCTTCACGAGGCCCCAGCTGTCTATGTCTAGCCTGGTTTTCACATTTCTGTTTCTTACAAGCTTCTAAAGCAACACTGTCTTGGTCGTACCATCTCACATACTGAATCCAACAGTGTGTCCGCATGGCCCCGTGCTCACTGCACGGCCCAAGGACAGGCATTTGCAAATGCCTGTGAGCATGCTGGACGTGGGCAGGAGGCTGCTGTTGTGTATTTGGTTGTCGTGGTAATAGAACCTTGTGTTGCTATGGCAACTGAGTTAGATTATTAGGGGATAGCCCAGACAGTTTGGCTGGGCTGTTGGTTGGTTCTGTGTGTGGAAATAAATGGCTGCTGCAAGGTTTACAGCACTCTGTGTCTCCAGTGATTCCTGCCTAAAACTGTTGCCCCCAAGGATATAACAACGTGGCGACGAGGATGGGATATCTGTGCTGCCCCAGCAACAGAAGGAAGTAGAAGTTAAGGTACAAAAACAAACAAACAAAGCTTGTTTGCTGCTGGAAGGGGGTGAGAACTGGCTTGTTTGCACTGACTGTGCAAACTGAAACTAAAATCATGGCTACACTTACAGGGCCACTGGAACCTTTTGAGGAGAATATAGTGCAATGGCATGTATATACTGAGCGTTTTGAGCTTTTTGTTATTGCAAATGACATTACAGAAGAGAAGAAGGTGCCAATATTCTTAAGTGTTGTAGGGGCTAAGACCTACTCCCTGCTACGCAGCTTGCTACACCCTGTTAAGCCAGAGACTAAATCTTACAGTGACATTGTGGAAATTCTGGGGTCCCATTTTTCTCCAAAACCACTGGTAATTGCTGAAAGATATAGGTTCCACAAAAGAGACCAGAAAGATGATGAAACAGTTGTACAATTTGTAGCAACTTTAAGAAAGCTTGCAGAACACTGTGAATTTAAGGAGATGTTAAATGATGCCCTTCGTGACAGGTTAGTGTGTGGCCTGCACAGTGAAGCTATACGGAAGCGCCTATTGACAGAGGCTCAGCTTACCTTACAGAAGGCCATTGATATTGCTGTCTCCATGGAACTGGCTACAAAGGAGGCACAATCCATCGGTGCATCCCCTAGGGTGCATAAGGTGTCACAAGAACCTACCCACAAAACTGTGGGGAGTCAGGAATGTTACCGCTGTGGTAAGCCGGGTCACCCTGCATCAGAATGCTGGTGTAAGGACCTGGTGTGTCGACACTGTGGCAAAAAGGGACACATTGCATGTGCCTGTAAACAAAAGAAAAAGAGGCCTGTGGTCTGGCCGACCAAAAAGGGAAATCTGCATACCCTAGAGCAGACCCAGGATGGCCAAGGAGACACCTCCTCCCAAGAAGAAGAGCCACTGCACGTTTTGTCTTTGGCAGTGGGCTCACATGAATACTGGGTAACTCCGTTGTTGGATGGCAAACCTATACGCATGGAACTGGACACCGGTGCAGCAGTTTCACTGGTCTCAGAGACTGTGTATAAAGAAAAGCTACAGCATCTTCCACTTAAAGCAACAAAAACAGTGCTGAAGACATATACGGGAGAAGCTGTGCCCATGTTGGGCACTACTGATGTTAAGGTGGAGCTCAATGGACAGACTGCTAAATTGCCACTGTTTGTGGTGAGAGGTAATTACCCAGCCTTAATGGGTAGGTCTTGGCTTAGGGAGATCCAGCTGAATTGGGCAGAAGTGCACCGAGTGACTAAAGAAGAAACCGGTCTGACCACTATACTAAGGAGACATGCTGCTGTTTTTGGAGAGGATCTGGGAAGTATGAAGGGAATCACTGTGACATTGAACATTAAACCTGACAGTCAACCAAAATATCTGAAAGCCAGAACTGTGCCATATGCCATCAAGCCGAAGGTTGAAGCGGACCTGGAGCGCCTGGTCACAAATGGAGTCCTAATACCAGTTACCCATAGCCCATGGGCAACTCCTATTGTTCCAATAGTGAAGAAAGATGGCTCCCTCCGGATTTGCGGTGATTTTAAGGTCACTGTCAACCCAGTGTTGTGTGCAGAGCAATACCCGCTTCCCCGCATCGATGACCTCTTCGCAGGCCTGGCTGGGGGACAAAAGTTCAGTAAGATTGATCTGAGTCAAGCGTATTTACAGATGCACGTTGATGAAAAGTCCCAAGAGCTGTTGACTATTGTGACGCATAAGGGGCTTTATCGATACTGTCGCCTACCCTTCGGAATAACATCTGCTCCCGCCCTGTTCCAGAGGGCTATGGACCAGATCTTGTGTGGCTTGCCAGGAGTCCAGTGCTATCTGGATGACATCCTGGTCACTGGAAGGAATGAGGAGGATCACCTAAAGAATTTAGAGGCTACCCTACAAAGACTGGAAGAGTACGGACTGCGAGTCCGCAAAGACAAGTGTGAATTCTTCCAGCCCTCTGTTGAATATTTGGGACACATCATTGATGCTACCGGTCTTCGTAAGGCCCCTGCCAAAGTTAAGGCTATTGTGGAGGCTCCCCCTCCTCGAAATGTTAGCCAGCTTCGCTCGTTTCTAGGACTATTGAACTATTATGGAAAGTTCATCTCACAGTTAGCCACACTGCTAAAACCACTTCACGAACTCCTTGGGCAGAACAAGGCCTGGAAGTGGACTGAAGCCTGTGATGTTGCATTTAACAAAGCTAAGGATGCATTGCTAAATTCTGAAGTTCTGACGCACTTTGATCCATCCTTACCCCTACAGTTGGCCTGTGATGCGTCCCCTTATGGAGTGGGAGCAGTCGTGTCACACATTATGCCTTCGGGAGAAGAGAGACCTATTGCTTTCGCTTCACGCACTCTAAGCAAAGCAGAAACTAACTATGCCCAAATCGAACGTGAGGCATTGGGAATCGTTTTCGGAATTCGGAAGTTTCATCAGTACCTGTTCGGACGGAAGTTTACTCTTCTCACAGACCATCGACCCCTGACTTCAATTTTTGGACCCCACACCGGCATTCCTCCATTAGCTGCTAGTCGTATGCAACGGTGGGCACTGTTGCTTTCCGCGCACACATATGACATCAAATATCGGAAATCCACTCTGCACGGCAATGCGGATGGTCTCTCAAGGCTGCCTTTGCCAGTCAACCGTCGAGATAGTGCCCAGAAGGAAATCTTTTACTTTGAACAGGTAGAGAATACACCCATCACCGCTACTCAGGTAAAGAAGGCAACTCGAGTTGACCCAGTATTGTCCAAAGTTATGGACCTGGTGATGCATGGAACATCTCGACGAACCTCTCTGGTCTCACCCGCCCTTGTTCCCTACATGTCCAGGCGTACGGAGTTATCAATCCAATCTGGTTGTTTGTTGTGGGGGAGACGTGTCATTATCCCACCACCACTGAGATCACAGATGTTAGAACAGCTCCATTCCGGTCACTGTGGAATAGTGCGCATGAAGGAAATTGCACGAAGCTATTTTTGGTGGCCTGGATTGGACAGTGCTATTGAGGAGAAGGCAAGAGCTTGTATGTCATGTCAGGGTGTGAGGAATGCACCCCAGTGGGCACCCCTACATCCATGGGACTGGCCTGAAAACCCGTGGCAACGTATTCACGTTGACTTCGCTGGCCCCCTTGAAGGAAGCATGTTCTTGGTGGTGGTAGATGCCCATTCTAAATGGCCAGAAGTCTCTATAATGCAGTCCACTACTGCAGAGAGTACTATCCAAAAACTACGAGGACTCTTTAGTCGTTTTGGTCTGCCAGAACAACTTGTGAGTGACAACGGACCGCAGTTCGTCTCTCAGGAGTTTCAAAGGTTTATGAAGGCAAATGGGATACACCACATCACTTCAGCACCATATCATCCATCCACCAATGGATTAGCTGAAAGATTTGTGCAGACAATGAAACAAGCTTTGAAATCGGCAAGGGGTCAATTATCCATTCAAAAGTGTCTGGACACCTTCTTACTATCCTACAGAAACACACCTCATGCTACGACCAAGGCATCCCCGGCCTTTCTAATGATGGGACGACAGCTGCGCACTTGCTTTGATCTGCTGAAACCTTCTGAACCCCGACAAATTGTGCAACGTCAGCAGCACAATCAAGTCATCAGGCGTGCACCCAGAGCAAAAGACCGAACCCTTAGCCCAGGACAGCCGGTTTTGGCTCGGAATTATACTTCTGGAGCTAAATGGGTCCCTGCCACTGTCATCGCTCAAACGGGACCTGTTTCCTACACAGTCCGGACTGCAGAGGATCTCACCTGGCGGCGACATGTAGATCAGCTGTTGCCAGGTCATACCAGTCCTCAGGACACATCTTCTGTTGAGTTGCCTGACTTCACGACCTCCGGCGAGACACCGAATCGAGAGTCACCTGTTCCTGCCTTTTCCCCTCCATTACTGCCAGCGGCAGAGATACCCCTCTGCCCGGCACGAGCTGATACCCCATCTTCACCCATTCGCCCTACGAACCCTGAACCCATTGTCGGGCCCGCGCCCAAGACACTTTCGGGTGCAACAACACCAGAAGTCCGCCGTAATCCACCTAGAGACAGAAGGCCTCCTCGTCGGCTGGATCTTTAGCTAGGGCGAACCCACGGTTACGGGGCAAAATAATCCCCCGGGGTTTAGCCGGGAATGGAGGCAGTCTACCCTCCTTCTCTAGTTTAGTGTTTGTTTTATTTAGGGGACATTCTTATTAAGGGGGGAGGGATATGTTGTGTATTTGGTTGTCGTGGTAATAGAACCTTGTGTTGCTATGGCAACTGAGTTAGATTATTAGGGGATAGCCCAGACAGTTTGGCTGGGCTGTTGGTTGGTTCTGTGTGTGGAAATAAATGGCTGCTGCAAGGTTTACAGCACTCTGTGTCTCCAGTGATTCCTGCCTAAAACTGTTGCCCCCAAGGATATAACAGCTGCGGCCCTCCGGATGTGCTCTGAGCCATGGCTGCTGGGCAGGTTTGCCCTGCGGCCTGAAGATTCCCCCCTGCCCCCCATTTTTAGATTTCTTTTCTCATTGGGAATGCTTAGCTCAGTGGCTGGTTCTCATAGAAGACAAATATGTATCCACGTGTAGCACTGCCTTGGGCCCTGATCCTGAAATGGGCTCCCAGGAGACAAACCCCTGACCCCTACAGCACCCCGGGGAGCGTATCTACCTATGCAAAGCTCAGTGCAGGATCAGGACCTTCACATGCAGAGGGATCTTTCTTTACAAAATCTATTCAAATACCCCCCCGCCCCCCCCCAATAGCTATCTGTGCATCCCATTGCACTGAGTCATGTTTGACAGGTATGGGGCCCAGCAGTGAAACAGTTAGTGTCTGTCTCTGTTTACCTGTTCAAAACCTTTAATTATGTGCTTCCTTTCTATTTGCTTTTGTTTCTTCCCGAAAGAGCTTCCCAAGGGAACCTGCCTCTATTGTGCCACCTGACAACAGCCATGAGATATAATCTTCAGACAGTCACAGGAGATGTTTTGTGCTATTTCTCATTCCCAGGAATAACTTTGTCATAGAAACAGATAAAAGTTTTCACAACTATTCTCACATGTTTAAACTGCAGCACCTTGAAAGGAGATGAAGATTTGCTGCTCTCCATTTTGCTATTACAAATGGTGAGGGTCATAAGTTATCTCCTCCTGGCAGCATGCAATTTCTGTACTAACACATTGCCCGGTGCATCTTCTTTTCGTGCTCATATCTGTAACCACATACGTCAGAAGAGCAGCCAAATAATTCATCCATATATGAAATGTGGCTATGGCTTGAAAAAAGGCAAGTTTACAAATTCGAACTTGTTCTCAAGGACAATTATAGGGGTTTGCGTGACAGTGATAATGGCCTTTCTCAGCCAAGGTTTTAACACTGAACATCTTTCTTTCATTTACATTATCGGGGAAAGCAGCTGACAATTAAGTTTGAATGCTTCCGTGAATCTCATCTTTCAGGTTTCTTTACGTTTTCCTTGAGAAATAAAAGACAGTAGTTTTTATCTAATGTACTAGATTACAGGCTTGTGGGTTGCTGTCCACAGTTAATGTTAAAGCTACTGACCCTTAGAAGACTTATGTTAATACTGCCCTCCCCCTTTCCAAAATTCCCTACAATAAACCCATCCCCCTGAAACGTTGTGTTGCCTCTCATTCCTGAGTAGAACTGCTCCTGGGGATTGGGGGAAAATTCTGAAAAGGGATCTTGAAATTACTGCGTTTCAAAAGTTTCCATGTTGTTGCCATCTTCACACATTTTTGATTTGTTTTTCTTATGTCTCATGGGTCTGATCCACAGCTGGTGTTGATCGACTTTGAGGGAGTTATGCCAGTTTACACTACCTGAAGATTTTGCCCTGTATCTCCAAAATGAGACCCGGTTTGGCCTGCAGACACCAGATGTCTTTAGTTTTGTTGGCCTCGTTGAACTGCTTTACACATTGCTTGGGATGGGGCTTAGCAGGGGCTGGGGAAGGGTCACAGAGCTGTTTGTATGTGTCTGAAGTAGGGGTAGTGTAAATCTGTGCGTGGGATGAGGAATGTGACAGGGTTACGTGGCAGTGGCTGGATCCCTTTACTGTGCAGTTCCATATGCCGTGATAAGTGGGTGTCAAAGGTTAACATCTGGAGGCCATCCCGTGGGTGAGGGTAGGCGCCTTGCGTACCTGTCCCCCGTTCTCTGGGCAGTCGCGCCCTGTGGCCTGGTTCTGGGATGCGGAGTAAGGCCCCGCAGGTGTGAGTCCTTCGGGGGATATACAGGAGCCCAAACCAAGGGAAATTCTTCCCGCCCCTTTCCTTGGGCGAGGGAGAGGGAGAGATCGCTCAGGCCACATGGGCAGTCTCACTGCAAGGGAAGGTTGGGGGCTCAATCCTGGGGGGATTTCGACACAAAGCATCAGCCCATAGGGCAGTGGGGTGTTTCCAAGCTGGGCTCAGTCCGTGGTACGGGGCCCCTGTCTCGGCTTGCTTCCGAGTGCTGCTGCTCCTGCCTGGAGTTCCTCCCCCTGAGGGGTCTGCCGACAGCTGACAAGCCTTGGGGGGCAGCGGGCTGGGGCTGGCTGCGCCCCCAGGAGTCCTTCCCCCAGCCTGGCTGCTGGGGGCGAGGTCACCCCGTCACCCCCCCCACACACACACATACACACACATACACACACACTGGGTTCTGAAGATATTGTGGGTATATTTTTGGTCAAGAAAGTGTCCTTGGGGAGGAGGGTGAGGGGCAGGTCTCTATGAGCCAGACTCCACTGAAACGCACCGTCAATCTGCAGTTTTTCACCATGTGTCTGTTTATGAATACGACTCTATTTATTATATAGAGATAGGCCCCCCACCCCATCCCACCCCCCACCCCCACTTTCCTCTGTGACTTCAGAGACGTCCAGGCCTCTAGCAAACAGTCACATGTGAGGGTCGCACTTCCACCCACCGAGCTGGGGCCTGGCTTTCCCTTTGCAGGGGCCCATGGAGTTCTGTCTGATGTCGAGTTCTGTCTGTCTGAAACAATTGGGTTTGTTTAGTCTGGATGAGAGAAGACTGAGAGGGGACATAACAGTTTTCAAGTACGTAAAAGGTTGTTACCAGGAGGAGGGAGAAAAAATGTTCTCCTTAACCTCTGAGGATAGGACAAGAAGCAATGGGCTTAAATTGCAGCAGGGGAGGTTTAGGTTGGACATTAGGAAAAACTTCCTAACTGTCAGGGTGGTTAAGCACTGGAATCAATTGCCTAGGGAGGTGGTGGAATCTCCATCACTGGTGATTTTTAAGAACAGGTTAGACAAACACCTGTCAGGGATGGTCTAGATAATACCTAGCCCTGCCATGAGTGCCGGGGACAGGACTAGATAACCTCTCGAGGTCCCTTCCAGTTCTATGGTTCTATGGTTCTATGTTCCTGGCCATTGCTGAGTACGCTGAAGTTCTGTGTCTCCAGATGGGAGTGCAGCGGGGAAAAGCACTCCCAGGACGAGCAGCCATGCTGTAACGCTCAGGGTGAAAGTGAGACACAGCAAGCAGAAGTCAGGCTGCCTCCATCTAATGCTGGTAATGGCTTGTCTGGGCAGCTGTCACACACCCATTATGCAGGACTGCAGATCATAGAATCATAGAATCATAAAATATCAGGGTTGGAAGGGAACTCAGGAGGTATCTAGTCCTACCCCCTGCTCAAAGCAGGACCAATTCCCAACTAAATTATCCCAGCCAGGGCTTTGACCTTAAAAACCCCTAAGGATGGAGATTCCACCACCTCCCTAGGTAACCCATTCCAGTGCTTCACCACCCTCCTAGTGAATTTTTTTTTCCTAAAATCCAATCTAAACCTCCCCCACTGCAACTTGAGACCATTACTCCTTGTTCTGTCATCTGCTATCACTGAGAACAGTCTAGATCCATCCTTTTTGGAACCCCCCTTCAGGTAGTTGAAAGCAGCTATCAAATCCCGCCTCATTCTTCTCTTCTGCAGACTAAATAATCCCAGTTCCCTCAGCCTCTCCTCATAAGTCATGTGCTCCAGGCCCCTAATCATTTTTGTTGCCCTCCACTTGACTTTTTCCAATTTTTCCACAGCCTTCTTGTAGTGTGGGGCCCAAAACTGGACACAGTACTCCAGATGAGGCCTCACCAATGTCGAATAGAGGGGAATGATCATGTCCCTCAATCTGCTGGCAATGCCCCTACTTATACAGCCCAAAACGCCGTCAGCCTTCTTGGCAACAAGGGCACACTGTTGACTCATATCCAGCTTCTCGTCCACTGTAATACCTAGGTCCTTTTCTGCAGAACTGCTGCCTAGCCATTCGGTCCCTAGTCTGTAGCAGTGCATGGGAACCTGAACCACAGAGATCACACCAAGAGACTTCCTGGTTACCGTGCCCCACACCCAGGCTGATCTTGATGTCACAGCTTGGTTGGTAAATGAGAAATAAATTGGTAAATGGAGAATAAATGTAGGTACTTATAGACTGTGATCTTCTCTTTGTTAAGCTAAATAGATTGAGCTCCTCGAGTCTGTCATTATAAGGCAGGTTAACCAATCATTTCATAATTCTCGTGGTTCTTCTCTGAACCCTTCCCAGTTTATCAACATCCTCCGTGAGTTGTGGACACCAGAACTGGACACAGGATTCCAGAAGTGATCGCACCAGCGCCATATACAGACATAAAATCATCTCTATTCCTACTCAAGATTCCCCTGTTTATGCATCCCAGATTTGCATTACCTCTTTTGGCCAAAGTGTCACACTGGGAGCTCATATTCAGCTGATTATTCACTATGACCCCAAATCTTTTTCAGAGTCACTGCTTCCCAGGATAGAGTCCCCCATAGTGTAAGTTTAAATTCTTTGTTCCTAGATGTATCCATTTATATGTAGTCATATTAAAACCCATTTTGCTTGAACCCAGCTCATCAAGCGATCCTGTTCATTCTGTATCTTACTTAGTTATCTCTCCCCCACTCTTTGTCATCTGCAAATTTGATCAATGATGCTTTTATGTTTCCTGCCAGTTTATTGATAAAGATGTTAAATAGCCTAGAGCCAAGAACTGATCCCTGTGGGACCCCACTAGAAAGATGCCCAATTGATGATGAGGCCCCATTTACAATTCTATTTTGAGATGTATCAGTTACCTTGTTTTTAATCCATTTGAAGTGTGCCATGTTAATCGTGTATCATTCTAATTTGTAATTAAAATGTGGTGTGGTACCCAGCCCGATGCCTTACAGATGTCTAGGTATATTACTTGAACACGATTATCTTTATCAACCGAACTTTAAAACGTCCAGTGATGCAGACTCTACTACATTCCTTGGTAAGCTGTTCCAGTGGTTAATTATCTTTAAAATTAACCCTTATTTATCTGTTTAATTTGTTGTTTTAGCTTCAGTGCCCAGCCGTTGGATCCTGTAGCTTGGTCTGCAGACATTTTTGGGAAATCAAAATGAATAGCTACTCCTAGTAGTTCAGAAACAGTTGGGTTCTCTTGCCGAGACAAGTCAGTAAAGGAGGCTCCCGTGAGATTTGTTTATTAGCAGGAATCACGAGCCAACATCAGAAAGGGGAAAAAAAGGCAAATTGGGTATTAAAAATACATCTGAGGCTAAAATCTTTCCAAAGGAAACCAGAGTAGGAGTGTGAATGTGAATATTCAAAGCAACATACAACATATCCAGACAGATATTGCTCTGATTATACAATCTTTATATTGGTGATTACTACAGCAATACTTCAAAACAAGTTCATTTTTGGCTGTAATTCACAGGAGTCTTGGAACTTAATTATAGTTCTAATATGCTCACTAATGAATTTGAGCATAATTATGTCGTGGAGTGATTTCAGGGGCATTTCATGCTAATGCTAATCACGTCCATTTAATGTGCACACCAGTTAATGAACATACTATTTACTCACAGCAGATGTCTCGGACACACTACAAGCGGTTAATTAAAAACATCATGTGTGCAGGGTGAGAGGGAAGTATTCTAGTGACACTTTCCCATGGTGGCTGCGCAGGCAGCGAAACCTTCCTTCTGACATAGTATGGCATTGTAGAGTGTTAATATGTAGCTGTTACCCTTGGGACCTGGACGGTGAGTATTTGACTCAAAATAGTCCATGGCTGACACAAAACTCTCTCTTCTTTATTCCTAAGCTGTATTTTGGCTTAATAAACCGATTTATTGTGATGTTTAAGCAGAGTAAGTATTTGTGCAGCCCAGCTGAGCAACTTATTAAACCCAAATGCCCACAGATGAGCAAAGCAGAGGAGAAACCTTCTTTTCATGGATTGTGCCGCATTGCAATGAGCTTTCCTCAGGAGAGTCTGTGCATTGCGTGAGCCTTTTTCAAGCAGCAGCCAGCTATGCTCCCCTGGTTCATGGCAGCTTCTGACAGCGACGCTAACTTCCAGGCCTGCAGCAGAAAGTCTGCTGGTGATGCAAGGCATCGGCCAGCTCCCTCCACCAGGCGGCTGCGACAGCCAGCCTTGCCCCAGGAGGAAAGCGTTGCCAAGGCCTTTAGGGTATGTGCGCCACAGAGCATTCCCGCTGCACTGCCTGCTGCCCGGTGCCTGCGGAGTTCCCTGCCGAAACCGACGCTGCTCTGCACCAGGGTCGTCGAGTGCAAGTGGGATCACCAAGCTGGGAAGTGGTTGAAAAATGGGGACTGAGAAAGTTCAGCCATTCATCTTAGCTAGGAAAGCGCCAGCTCCAGCAATGCTCAGCATCCCCTGCCCCCCTTCTGGTGCAGCTAACCCGAGTTACCTGGGTCACACTCACAGGGAGGGAGCTGCACCGGGGAGCTTTGCCTGTGAGCTCCAAAAGCAGAGGCCTGTGCTCCTGGAGCTCACCGGCACTCTCGCTGGCTCGCACCCATTGCTTTGAGCGTCTCTTTCGGCTGTGCTGGGCTAGGTTGCATCGGGGAGGGGTAACCAGAGGTTTGATGTCTGCAACCCCTGTGGCTAGCAGTGTATTGGTGTCATGCATTGTTTCACAGGTACCGTTTTGCTATGCACTTAGGGTTAAAATACGTGCCTGAATGATACATGATGATGAAGCGAGCTTTCCTGAGAAAATGGGTGTTAGGAGGAAGAAAGACAGTTCTGGCAGAATAAAGGGTTAAATAGTCCAGCTAAAACTTCATTTCTCAAACAGGAGAGCCAGGCTGAGAGGCGAGCCTGAATCTTACAGTGTGTGCGTGACTAATAGACGCCAACAGAATTTCATACCTCCAGGCAAAATAACAAGCTTCCCTTTTCTTTTCTTTTTTTGGTCTTTTTTTCATGTCCTATTTTATGCTTGCAAAACATTCCCAAAGTCAGAAACACGACACGTCTCTTCATGCTCTGTCCTTCTCCAGGCAAGGTTTGACCACTGGGAAAGAATATTGATTAGAGAAGTTTTGCAAAGATCAATACAAATGACAACTGTTATTAAAATGGAAGCTCAGGCTTTGGTTCCAAGTAAAGACATATCCATACTGAGACATGTTCCTGTCTTTCTTTCAGATCATTTAATAAAGTTCAGGCCTCCTCTGAGAAAAATAATTAATTGAGCAAAATGTTAATTAAGCAAAATTATTTGTGCACGGAACAGTTCTTCTAATGGCCTAACACTGAGTTAAAAAGACTAAAGTGTAACTTGATTAAAATCGGTGTCAGTCCTTACGTAGGCTCACAGTGTGTGCTCTCTCAGTGCCTACAGCATTAAAAATTCATCCAGCTTCAACATAATGAATATCCCCAAACTCAGGTTTTTAGCTCTTCTGCACGGTGAAAACTACACATGCCATTTCCTGGAACCCACCCTTTGCTGCAAAGGATGATTGCAAAAGATGTACTTCAGCACCCACTTGGGCTCAGCAATTGACATGAGATTTCAGCTAACGTTTATCTTTAGGTAATTAACACTGAAACGATTTCCTTGCCATGTTCCTATTGTCATACTGTACAACTAGCTGAAATTTAACAGTTAGGAAAGACAGTCTTCTTATTCTTGGAATCCTGCAATCAGAGGAGTGGAAGATTTTATCGGAGCCCCAGGAGGACAAATCGAACAAACAGAACAATTTGTTTAGCAATGACCACAACTGTTATTATATACTACAGGGGTAGGCAACCTATGGCACGTGTGCCGAATGCGGCACACAAGCTGATTTTCAGTGGCACTCACACTGCCCGGGTCCTGGCCACCGGTCCGGGGGGCTCTGCATTTTAATTTAATTTTAAATGAAGCTTCTTAAACATTTTAAAAACCTTATTTACTTACATACAACAATAGTTTAGTTATATATTATAGACTTATATAAAGAGATCTTCTAAAAAGGTTAAAATGTATTACTGGCACGCGAAACCTTAAATTAGAGTGAATAAATGAAGACTCGGCACCCCACTTCTGAGAGGTTGCTGAACCCTGATATACTATGTGTATTGTTGTGGGCTGAGGAGCCCCAGTCCTGGGCCAGACCCCACTCTGCTAGGCACTGTTCAAACAGGAAAAAAGGCAGTCCTCGCCACAAGGAGCTTACAACTTAAATCTAAGACAGGAGACAGCAGATGACACACACACACACACACACACACAAACACAGGAAAAGACAGTCCCCGCCTCCAACAGCTCACAATCATAGGCCTGGGCTACACCTAAACTTAGGCTGACCTAGTGCCATTGCTCAGGGCTGTCAAACAATTCCTGTCCTGTGTAGCGCAGTTGGGCCGACATAACCCGCAGCGAAGCTGCAGCGAGGTCAATGGAAGAATTCCCCCATCAGCCTAGCTGCTGCCTCGCAAGGGGGTGGATTCACTGCAGCGATGGAAAGCCCCTTCCATCGCTGTAGCCAGTGTCTGCGCTACGGTGCAGCACTTGTACTGCAGACATGCCCTCTGACAAAGACAGGACGCAGCAGGGAGGTGATACAAACCCAGAGGAAGTGGTGGAGGAAAGAGACATTCTGCACAGACTCCGGGTGTAGGTGTGCGTGTGTGCTATGTCTGTAAGTGTCTGTGTGCACTTGTCTTGTTGAGTCTTGGTGTGTAGCAGATGTTCCAGCTGCCCGGCCCCTCAGCTGGTGCTGTTCGTAGGCTCCGTGCTGAAGGAAGATTTGGCAGAGGGGCGAGCTGGTGGCTTTGTGGCTTGTGCTGGGAAGTTTTTGCCGCTGTCTCCCTTGGCCAAAGCAAGCAGAGTGGAAGACATGATCAGATAATACAGGGGTATGGGGGGGTGCTAGACAAGGAAGGGCAGGAGGAGAGGCTGGCGCTGGATGACTGACATGGAGGAGAGGGGGAGCCAGTGGCGGATGAGTGAGGGGGGGCAGTGGTCAGAGCCCCCCGAGCCCCCCCCCCCCCCGGGTAATCGGCAGGGGCACAGAGCTCCTCATGCCCCAGGGCCACAGTGAGGGCACAGAGCTCCTCTGGCCTCAGGGCTGGGGGGGGGTCAGAGCTCCTCTGGTCCTGGGACCATGGCAGTGGGGTCAGTCCTGGGTCTGGGATGACTCAATATTTAATCACTTGGATAATGGAGTGGAGAGGAGGACACCCAGCTGGGAGGAGCTGCAGACACTGTGCAGGGCAGGATTAGAATTCAAAATGGCCTTGACAAATGGAGAATTGGTCCGAAATCAACAAGATGAAATTCAGTAAAGACAAGTGCAAAGAACAACACTTGGGAAGGAAAACTCAAACACACAGCTACAAACTGGGGCATAGCTGGCCAGGCATTAGTACTGCTGAAAACCATCGGGGGGGTTTGGAGATCACAAATTGAATAGGAATCAACTATGGGGCGCAGCTCTGCATGGGTGCTTGGTACAACTGCATCGAGTGGTAAAGGAAGGACAGGAGGAAGAAGAGGACAAGTAGGCAGAGTTTGAATCTGAAGCCACTGGTGCCACCCAAAACTGCTTCTGCAGCCATTCAAGTCCAGTTGCCTGGTTAATCAGAGTCACCTTCCCATCACCTTAATGCTTTCGCCTCCTGCTTGCAGCTGTGAGGGGACCTTGTTTGCTGCATCGCACACAAAGACCAACCATGCTCCCTTCACTCCCCATCCACTGCGATTACTAACTGTTCTGAAGGCCCATCCAGCACCCATGAAGTGCAACATATGCAAAGAGGTCAGGGCCCTAAATGCTGTTTCCAAAGGTGCTGCTGTTATCGTGGATGCTGAAAGTTCAGGGAGTCCCCACTGGTTCTTCTGTGAGTTTTCACTAAGGGCCCGAGTCCCCTCTGCAGACTCGATGTGGATTTCTCGGGTTTCTGAGCCATGGTTCCAGAGACAAGATCTCAGCGAGAGAGCTGTTTATTTTGTGCTGTGTTTTCATCCTGTCGGAACAGGGCCCGGGAAGGGAATTCTCTGCGGCTATTTGAGTGCAGCGAGGCACAGAGCAATATGGACGAACACAGGCAGCAAAGCCAGACAGCAGGGCCTGGATAAATGGGCACAGACATGTGGCTTGGGGGGTATTTAGGCCGTTATCTCGCACAATGAAACATGGGAAGGGGGCATTAAATCATGTCCCTTATGATTATTTTCACTCAGAATGAACCGGCGGCACCTCCTAGAGCTGAACGTCTCTGTGCTCCCGTTCAGCAGGCGCCTAGGGCAGGGCCGTGCTGTTCTCCCACTATCCATGCAGCGCCTTTGATTCACCCCCACTTTGAGTACAAGCCTCTGCTCAGGAACAGGAGTGTCCCAAGGCCTGACCCAGAGGCATTTGTCTGCCCTTCCGTCTCCTCATCGTTGCCAGCGGACTGTCCCCCTGGCCAGCAGTGCCCTCACTGGGGGCATATCCTGCGTTAATTGGATTAATTCTGTGTTGACAGTTGGAGCAGAGCTGACCACCTGGTCTGGCTTCTGGCTGGCTCTGCCTCAGTTTAACCCCCCCCCCCCCCCCCCCCCCCCCCCCCCCCCCCCCCCCCCCCCCCCCNTGAACCCGGTGTTGAGTGACGCCCTGTCTGGGTTTATTAACACAGCTCACCAGTAAGCACCAGCAGCCCAGCCGGCTCATGCCCTGGGTACAGGGCTCCTAGTCCAGTCCTGGGGCTTTCCGCTAGCAGATTGTCTCTCCACACTCCAGCTTCCCAGCTGCAGCCCGCACCACACAGGCCTCTGGGAACTGGGGAGCGTCTCGCTGTGTAGAGACGCTCGCCCAGCCTCCTGTCCCTTTGAGCTTCCACCTGCTCCCTAGCAAGCAGCGACTCCCCAGGTTTCCTAGTGGAGCCTCCTTCGACTCTCCACGGGCTTCTCTCCTATCTGCACCCCGGAAAGGCTGGTGTTAGCCCTACGACCTGCCTGCCATTGTCTCCAGCTGGAGGGATGAGTTAAGGTGGGGCCCCTCTTAACGGGCCAGTCGCCCTGGGACAAGGAGCTTTAAAGGGAGTCGGGAGCCCTGTGGAATTCCCTGGTGTTCTTCCATTGACCTCACTGGCACTGATGCTTTGCCCGCAGTGAACAGAGGCCGAGCGGCGATCGGAACAAGGCCCCTTTGTTCTTGTGCTGTTGTTAGTCACTTAGTGGGGACCCTTTAGGCGGCCAAATGCAGGATTGAGACGCCACGTCCCCGTGACTCTCTGTTTGCCCGCTAGATGGGAGGACGTGAATCCTCTTCTTGAACCTATTAGTGACAATGAATGGAAACGCTTCCTTCTGAACAAGACATTGACATTCAATAGTAGGCAATTTGCCGAGGCCTTGTCTAGACTAAGAGGAAATGGTGCTTTCAGCTGAGCTAGCTTAACTCTACTGAAACCCCCCGAACACCAATGGACTAAATCTGTAACCCACCCTCCAGCACTGAACTAACAGGGTCAAACAGCATCAACACCGGTGCTCAGTGGAGGTTTCGGTCACCTGAGCTCACTCACTGGAAAAAGCACCGATTGCCTGGTCTAGAGAGACCTGGAGAGAAGAATCTTTGCACAAGACCTTTAAACAAGGAAACTCTACCTGCTATTCATGGACATGGCTGATACCCTGGGGCGTTTGCTCCAGTGACCTTGGCCAAACATGTTTCTGGGACCCAGCTGAAATCTTTGGGCAAATGAGAGCCCATCTTATCCCAAGGGGAGTGAGTCAGTGCATACAACCAATAGTTGAAAAATACCCGGCTGTTTTCACTGTGATAGTCCTGCCTGCAAACGAAGACATTCTGCTTGGGCAAATTCACAGAAACAAGCAATTTATCCAGCAAGGCAGGATTTACAGTTCTCCCAGTAAAAGGGATGTGGTCATTGGTGGGAAAGGTGGGTTTCTTCCTGGAGCAGTGTAGGGCTGCCAGAATCATCTCACTGGGGCAGATTTGGGGTCCGTCTAGCCCCAGATTCTGTCTCAGACCATGGCCAATGCTGCCTGGTTCAGAGGAAAGCAAATGAATGTGAGCAGTGTTATCTCACCAAAGCGGTAGGCTGGGGGGTCCCTGCCAGAGCTGGCTCCCACGGCCCTGCCCAGTGAGTTGCACTGCACCAGACGTGCTGCCGACAGGGAGCTGCCGTATTGCAGAGGAGCAAGCTGGGTTTGCCCGACCTGGCATAACATGCTACAGACAGCAACAGAGAGTCCTGTGGCACCTTTAAGACTAACAGATGTTAAAGGTGCCACAGAACTCTCTGTTGCTTTTTACAGATCCAGACTAACACGGCTACTCCTCTGATTCATGCTACAGACAAGCGCTATCCATGCCGCGGGAAAGAACCCTTTGGTGAGAGATCAAGGCAGGGCCCATGTGATTTCCTATATGAGTCTGCACTGGAAACCTGTCAGCTCACATGGCACCAGGCCAGGCCTCAAGGTGCTAATACCCTCCTCTGCCTTCTGTGTTATTTGTTCACAGCTCTCCAAATATTTCCCTCCTTTATCAGCACCATCCACACCGCCTCTCAGCGCAGACCCCTCTGGAGCCAGTTCTCCCAGGCCAGCTTATTCACTGAGCCTAATGCATCTGCTGCTGCTGCCTGTTTGAGAAATGTCCCTGTAGTGCTGCTGCAGCTCCCAGTTCAGCGTTGTTTGTAATTCGCTTTTGCCCCCTTTTGTCTCGTGCTCCTGATTTTTCTTCAGTTGCTGTTTTGACTCCTAGAGGGATTATCACCGTTTCTTTCTTATTGGAGGGCTGTGTTTTACAAGCAGGGATGGAGATGCACTACTCTTCCTCCTAAACTTCAGAGAAGACATATTGGAGTGATGGAGGTTCATTTATAAAACAGGCCCATCCTCTGCACTGGGTGCTGCACGTCATGCAAACAATGTTAGCTTCTTAAAAAATACAAGAAATACCAGTTGCACGGATGTCAGTAATAACATCTTCCCAGACCAGGAGGACTAACTGTCTTCTCATCCTTCAACCCAGCTCTGCAACTGCCTGGGGGAATAGCTAACTGTGAAGCATGCTCTGAAATCCAGTCAGCTCCATTCTGTGGCTGGGCCTTGGAAAAGAGAGTCCCGTGACTGTGGAGTTTGCTCCCTTCCGACACCCATTGGGTCAACACAGCCCAAGTTTCTTGACTTTAGAGACATGCCAAGGGGTTGATCTACTTCTCCAGCATCTGGCTTCCCAAGCGGAGGGATATGAAAAATAGTCCCATTATCACTATTAAAAATTCTAAAACCATTGTCAGATAGTTTTCCCCAGCAAGTGTGGTGTACAGAGACCTTGCGGTGGCATGGTGTGACACAGCTTTGTGTGTGTTTTACTTTCCCTTGTGTAAGACGAGCTGCCTCACGCGTGTGTGGTTTGCTTTCTCTAGGTGAAGCTGCCATGCCAAACTCATCCCGCTAAATGTTCGCCCAGCCCAAAACTGGCAAGTGTGTGTGTGTGTTTGTAGAGTCATGGCAATGGTCAGAAGAGACCATTAGATCATCCAGTCCAAACTGCTGTGTAGCACGGGCCTTTGAATTCCACCCAGTTACCCCCATATTGTGTTTGACTAAAGCATGACTTCCAAAGAGGCCTCCAGTCTTGATCTGAAAACATCAAGAAATGGAGAATCCTCCACTCCCCTTAGTAGCTTGTTCCAGTGGTTAAACTGTTAAAATTACATGCCTCACTGCTAAAATTACATGCCTTATTTCTCCTTTGCATTATCTGACTTCAGTTTCCAGCTATGGGGTCTTGTTCTGCCTTTCAATGCTAGACTAAAGAGTCCTTTAGCACCTGGTGTTTTCTCCCCATGAAAGTACCTATACACCACATCAACTCACTTCTCCATCTTCACAAGTGTCCCCTCCCGCTGTGTGTGGGCCCGTGCCTTATTATATGTGCGTGTAAAGCGATGTATGGGGTGCTCAGGTTTGCCTCTGTGGTGTTCCCTTGACTCACCCAGCCGCAGGGTCTCTGATGGTAAGGGGTGATGTAGTTGTGGTACGATAAACATCAGTGCAACAATATACAAGTGGGCCAAATGTTTCTGTTACGTTCACTAGTACAACCATGGAGCAATCAGTGAGATGGCAGAGGAATTTGGCTGCAGTTATACAAATAGAAGTACCCAAAACACGGTGGAAGCTCCTGGGCACAGTATGACGTGTCATGTATTAATAGTGTATAGCTAGTTTGTCAGAAGTAGGCACTCCAGGGTGAATGCTGGTCAGGGACAGAGCAGAATAGCACTGCAATGACTGGAAAGAGAAAATCTTTGGGGAATTAAAGTCTTCACAGAAGCTCACCGGCTGGAGTGGTCAGAGATTAACAAAGAGCCTCAGAGTTTAGCTGTTACAAATGGACATGAGTTGCCCTCTTCCTCTTGTACTGGACATTGTTCCCAGCGGTGGCTTAGTGGCTTGCTGACACTTTTCTTGTTATTCCTCTTTAACAGATCCTTCTGTACCCCCTCTAGCTAGAATCATAGAATCATAGAATCATAGAATATCAGGGTTGGAAGGGACCTCAGGAGGTCATCTAGTCCAACCCCCTGCTCAAAGCAGGACCAAACCCAACTAAATCATCCCAGCCAGGGCTTTGTCAAGCCTGACCTTAAAAACCTCTTGTATTGCAGGTCTGGTCCCTTTGCTCCTTTCAGATTCTTTTCTCAGGTTCGCTACATTAACATGCTTTTCTGGGGGGGAGTGCCCCGCTGGCGCTGCTACATAGAGTCTTGCTTTTTGGTGCAAGAGCACATCGCTGTGGAAGAGCTGATGTTTCGCTGTCAGTTTTGTGATCATTTCTTGTGGGAGGGCTGTGGCAAGCAGCAAGGGGGATAGCTTTCATCCTTAACCTATCGAACTAGAATCAGGCCTTGGAGATTGGTATCAGAGGGGTAGCCGTGTTAGTCTGGATCTGTAAAAGCAGCAAAGAATCCTGTGGCACCTTATAGACCAGGGGTCGGCAACCTCTGGCACGCGGCTCGCCAGGGTAAGCACCCTGGCGGGCCGGGCCAGTTTATTTACCTGCCGCGTCGGCAGGTTCGGCCGATCGCGGCTCCCACTGGCCGCGGTTCGCCGCTCCGGGCCAATGGGGGCAGCGGGAAGCGGCGCGGGCGAGGGATGTGCTGGCCGCGGCTTCCCGTCGCCCCCGTTGGCCCGGAGCGGCGAACCGCGGCCAGTGGGAGCCGCGATCGGCCGAACCTGCCGACGCGGCAGGTAAATAAACTGGCCCGGCCCGCCAGGGTGCTTACCCTGGCGAGCCGCGTGCCAGAGGTTGCCGACCCCTGTTATAGACTAACAGATGTTTTGCAGCATGAGCTTTCGTGAGTGAATACCCACTTTTTCGGATGCAAGTCCTTGGAGATTGTCGCTCCCTGGGAACCTGACGCTGGTGTTTGGGGTCCCTGGGATAGGGGATTGCCGGCATGCTGTTTGACATCCCCTCTGTGCACAGATTGGTGTATGTGTGTAAAGAAAACAAGTTACACTGAGGAAATACCCCAGATTCACAGCCCTGATTCCCTTCCAACGGAAAACCAACCTGTGTCTGCTACGGCTCAGCAGAAGCTCAACAATACTGTGTAAGATGGGGTCTCTTCTGCTGCTAGCACTGAAATTGCAATGCTGTTGCTTTGCTTCTTGCAATCTGAGTTTCAGCTTTTGATCTTGTGAGACACTGTGGCATCTTAGTGTTCTTCAAGCTACTGTCACTAGTTATTCTTTTTTGTCCCCACATTTGAACTGTTCAGCAACACATGAATGGCTCTTTCAAAAGTACCAGTTCTTCTCCTAGCACCTCTTCTTTACAGCTGACTGAATAGCCGATTTTTGGGGTTTGGTGGCTGAACTGAGAAATCTTTCTAAAAAAGAGGGGGAGGGGTTTGTTTTGAACCCAAACTGATTTTTTTTCTCACTGAAACAAACAAAAACTCCATGCAGCTTGAACAAAAGTTCCAATCATCATTTTGAAATGATATTTTGAAATAAAATGCTGAAACTGTTCTTTTCAAAAATGACAAGATGAACTGTTTTTTAGACAAACAAGTCCTCATTTTGTATTTAGTCCAAACTATTCACCGAATTCAACTTGAAGGTGCAAATCGTTTTGATTGACCCAAAACTACATTTTTCAGAAAATTTACTATTCAACCAAAAAATTTCACTCACCTTTTACTCTATTAATTTTGGCTCTTCCGTGTATATCGTTTTCACTTCAGTAGCGTTTTTCATTTCCACGCTAGTAAGTGGGAAGGCATGTAGAATGTCATTGGCAGAATCACCCTGGCACATATCTGGGCACTTATCTGAATTCCTGGGGTTTGCCTAACTAACAGGAAGCAGCACAAAGCTTTTAGATCTTCTTACACCAGTTACACTGGCTGCCTCCAAAAAAATTTCCACTGAAAACGGGGTTCATTAAAACTGAACTTTTTTGGAGGCAAATATTGTTTTCGGTTAAATTTTATTTTTCAGTGGGAAATTCCTAAAAGAAACAAAAATCTTTGTTTTGTTTCAGTTTGAGTTACTCTCTGAAACCAAATGAGGTAACAATTTTGATTACATTTCCTATTGCATTTTTTTGTTTTGTTTTGGATTTCTTGGGTTATCAGGCAAAGGAACAATAAAAAACGGAGAAAAAATAGTTCTCTCTTTAAAGTTTTAAATCTCTTTCCCACAGGAAAAGGGAGACATTTTTTCAGCCACGACTCATCCTTGGACTGTGACCTCCGTTCTTGCACTTTGTTCACGACTTGCTGTTCCTCTTGTGTGGGAGCACGGAGCCATTCAGACAGGGCGTAGTGCCGCTGTTCTTCCCCTCACAGCTTTTGCCGAAATTCTTTTCTTTCATGCTAAGGCTTTTCCCTCAGCTTCTACATTCTTTCCTGTACTGCCCTGCTGGAGAGCACAGCTCAGGCCCTGTCTCTGCCAGGCTGATGAGTCAGAGAACTGTGAGACAGCGACTCCATGCTCCCAGGCACAGAACTCCCCCCACTTTACTGACGTCTACCTTACAACATTGCTTGGTCCTCTCTAGGAACTGCAGTACCAAGAGCTTTATGGTTACAACTGCTACACCAGAAATAGACCACGAAACACTGGACATCACATTCCAGAAACCATTGTGCAAAGCACTGCCGAGTGTTCCCTGATTTGTCAGTTGATTATTGATAATGTTGGTGTGACGTTATGAGTGTAATATAATATTTCATGAAAGGCGACAGGGCCAGAAAGAGTTAATTAACTCACAGAATAACCTGACCTAGGGATGAACCTTAAGGACTGGTTAGGAAGATAGGTAAATGAATAGAGCTTTGAAATGCAAGTCTGCATTGTTAGAGATCTCAAGGGTAGATGTTTGCTCAGGTCTTGTGATGTAAGCAAACAAGTCTTGTCTATTGCTATAACTTTAATTCAAAGATCAAAAAAGGAGTAGTAACACTTATGATGATACTTGAGTGAAACAGTATTATTGTCTATATGTCTCTTTGAAGGTTGTAGTAACCTGTATCTGAACTGTTTAATGGATACATTACCCCGTGCTAATTGCCATGATGTTTAGAGGGAGGAGAATTAAGCCTATTGTTTTCTCAGGCCCAAAGGCTGCTGGAAATGTATAAGAACCCTGGGACATGATCAGACATCATCTCAGATCTGCTTTGGTTTCAAGAGGGGGGAACCTTAAGCCATAAGGATTGAGATCCCCAGTCTTTGACTGGAGCCACCCTGAATATGGACATTGGACTATAACCTATGGACTATTACTGAAAGGACTTTTGGCAACTACAAGCTTACCTCTGCTATGTATCTGAACCTCAAGAATTGAATTCAAGTCTGTATGTATATTGATCTTTTAACCAACACTCTCTCTCTTTTCTTTCTAAATAAATTTTAGCTTAGTTAATAAGAATTGGCTATAGCGTGTATTTTGGGTAAGATCTAAGTTATAATTGAACCTGATAACTAACTTCCTCACCCTAAAAATCTTGGAGTGTCCTTATCCTATGGGTTAGTATATTAATTATCCCAAATGTATTAGCATATACCTCAATTGGTTACTATGGCAATTTTGCAATTGTACATCTGCTGATATTCCTTTCTCAAAATACCCAAAGCTGGTATCAACTGGTTTCTTGAGGTTGCTTGTCTGCATTTTATGAAAGATCTCAGCAAAAGTACTTATTGCAACGATTCCCTCTTCTGACTCACAGCTGGTCAACGTACTTATGTTAAGGTTCATAGGCCTAACCACCTTATGCCAATTGCTTAAGCTAATGACTTACGGGTTTAGACCTGTAGGTTTCTCGCCTTACTGCTGGGTATACGATCCTAAATCTGGCAGTGCACGCTGCAGGCTGCACTAGATTTCAGAAAATGATCACAAAACTGCAAAAGGACTTGTTAACTGTGAAATACAAGTCCAGGGAGCTCGAACGACTAGTGGGCAATGAGTTGGCAATGAGGGAGCAGCTTCTTACAGCAGACATGCTTTCAAGAGTGCCTATGAGCAGTGAAAGCAAGGAGATGCAGGAAGAGGTGGTTAATGTCAAGAATAATTTTCCCCACTACCAATATTACCTGTTGAAATCCTCTGGCCTGTGTTATGCAGAAGATCGGACTAGATAAGCATAATGGTCCCTTCTGGTCTTAACGTTTAAATCTGTAACTCAGGTGCCCCACTCAGGTGTGGATGGTGCCAGGAAAGATAAGGAATCTAAGTGTGAAATCTGTGATAAACACAAGTAGAAGAGTGCAAGAGAACGACCACAACCATATTCAGCATGCTCGGGAGCAGCTCTCTGTGACCGATCCTCTTTCAGGATGGAGTCCTACCCTGGGCCTTAGGCACATATGTAGGTAATTGCAAAATCGGGGCCTTGGATTCGCCCTCTCCACCCCCTGATACTTTTGCTTCTTCTTGGAGCCCAGTTCACTGAAATATTACTATCATACGAAGAATTTTGTCGCAAGAGTCAATTTTAAGCAAATATTGCAGAATATTAATGGAAAGCACTTTCAAATTTGTAACAGAATATTTCTACAAGAAAATTGAGTCTAAGACCATGTCAACACTACACAGTTTGTCGACAAAAGTCAGCTTTTGTCAACAAAACATTGGAGGCGCACACACTGAAATGTTCGTCCGGCCGATGTAACTCCCCTGCTACGCTGACAAAATAAAACTACCTCGATGAGTGGCACAGGGAATTTCGTGATGTAGTTAGAGTGACGCAGCGCCAGTGTAGAGGCTGCAAATGGTTATGTCGCCCTCATTGACCTCCAGGAGGTGTCCCACAATGCACATCATGAATGCTCTGGTCAGGAGTTTGAACTCCGTTGCCCTGGAGATACACAAGTATACGCCCTTTTAAAGGCCTGGGACTTTCTGAAATTCCTCTTCCTCTTTGCTTTGCGTGGACAGTTCACACAACATCTTCCCAGCTGACCGTGCCGGCTTTCCACAAGAGGAGAACTCCAGAGTGGTGTTCACAGGAGCTGTTGGATCTGCTGGGTCAGTAGGGAGAGGAGGCTCTGCGGTCACAGCTGCGCTCCAGCCGTGGGAACTTTGATACCTACAGGCTGGTTGCTAGTGGCATGCAGGAGAAGGGGCATGAGAGGGACATGCCGCCGTGCTGGGCTAAAATCAAGGCGCTGAAGCAGGTGTACCAGTAGGCAAGGAAGGCCAATTGTCACTCTGGTGCGGTGCCGAAGACACGCTGCTTCTACAAGGAGCTGCACACCATCCTCGGTGGTGACCCCACCTGCACTGCCAAGAGCCCCGTGGGACTGGAGGCAGCATCATAAACTCAGCCCCAAGGACGAAGTGGTGGACGAGGAAGTGGAGTTGGAGGAGGATGTGGAACACACAATAGGCCGTCTGGTGAGTCAGGACCTCTTTTTGACTCCATAGGGGTCTAGCCATCCCCAGCACTCCAGCTCCGGCATGCATGAAGCAGGGGGCACGAGCACGGGTAGCAGCATTTTGCTTTGATACTTCACGGTGAGAGGAGATTGAGCTCTCATGTATTTTGTTCCATGGTAGAGGAGCGATAAGGGACAGAAATTAACAACAGAGCCTATGCAGCTATGCAGTAGGGGCCTGGCGAAAGGGTTTGTTAATGGACACTGGGATGTACTGGGAATCCTCCATAGTGAGCTCTAGGAAACTTTCCTGTCGGTATTCTGCAATCCTCTGCCGAAGGTTCCCTGGGACAGCTGCCTTGTTTCTCCCACACACACACACAACCTAACCAGCTCTGAAAGAAACTTTGCCATACCAACCAGAAATTATTTCTGCAGGGACCAAAGCAGCACAGAGGTGAGCAGCATGTGGCACTGATCTGAAGCCACATGCATGCAGGAGATGTATCTATGCATCCTGGGTTACCCTCAGGACTGAGATACTAGGTTTGATTACCCCAGCCTGTGGCAAAGGATACCCATATTCAGAATACTCTCCCTAGCTGCTTGTAGGAGCCCCCTTCTCAGACCACCCAGGCCCTTTGTACCTTCTTGCCCCTTCCCCTTCTCACCCCCCACCCTGCCAAACTCACCATATTTTAGACTCGTTCTGAGCTGTATGCTAGCCAAGGGACAGTGAGAAATGTAGGTGTAACTTTTGTGATTCACAGCTGTGAGCACACTCACAATACTGTCTCTGTTCATTGTTTCTTTGGCTTCCGGAGATGTACCCTTGCAGACCCACTCCTCCACACCGACAGAGTGCCTCCGTCACATAAGGCTGCTTACCAGGAAGAGTAAGGAGTACATGTTTTGTGAAGTGCTGCAGTCAAAAGATACAGCACATAGCGAAATAAGAGCGCGGAGGGAGACAATTAATGAAAAACTGAGGCTGGATAGCCTGGAAAGCACACAGGGGCAGGAGCAGATGATTAAGCTACTGGAGGACCAGACAGAGATGCTCAAATCCCACATTACTCTGCAGTCAGAGCACATCCGTGTATGAATCCCCCTGCAGCCAATACAGAACTCCATTCCATGCTCTCCCAAAACTCCAGCAGAAAATCGTATGGGGACCTTTAAGATGAAACTGTTGAACAAAGTGCATGGATTGTGTTTTCTCCTGTTATTAAACTTTATTCTGTTATACAAATTGACTCTTTATTTGTGTCATATGCACTTTAGTTGGTGCTGACATTCAAACACAGTGGCTATTGGTAGGAATATTTGCTCAGTACAGTGAACGCCCAGGAAGCAATCAGGGGTCATTCAGGGAGGCAAGTAAACATTGTCTGGCCAAATGCCTCACATAAAGACATAAATGCCTCACATATTTCTAGGAATCATTGTCAAAGCCTCCCTGATTCAAATGGTACCCCACTGTGCCCCTCTAATTTCCCTGGTATCTGGCTGTTCAAAATCAGCAGCCAGCTGATAAGCCTCAGCACTGCACCCCAGGGAAACTCCCCACCACCACCACCACCACACAAATGTGCAGAATACAGCAGGCTGCAATGATCATGGGAATATTTTCTTCACTGAGGTCTAAACTGCCAAAAAGGCAGCACCAGCGACCTTTTAATCTGCCAAAGGTGCATTCAATGATCATTCAGCACCTGCTGAGTCTGTTGTTGAAGTTAACATAAGAACATAAGAACTGCAGCGGCAGTCAAACAGGCAAACAGAATGTTGTGAATCATTAGGAAAAGGATAGATAATAAGGCAGAGAATATCACATTGCCTTTATATAAATACATAGTACACCCATATCTTGAATACTGCATGCAGATATGGTGCCCCCATCTCAAAAAAGATATATTGGAATTGGAAAAGGTTCAGAAAAGAGCAACAAAAATGATTAGGGGTATGGAACAGCTTCCGAATGAGGAGAGATTAGTAAGACTGGGACCTTTCAGTTTGGAAAAGAGACAAGTAAGGGGGGATATGATAGAGGTCTATAAAATCATAACTGGTGTGTAGAAAGTAGATAAGGAAGTTTTATTTGCTCCTTCTCACAATACAAGAACTAGGGGTCACCAAATGAAATTCATAGAATCATAGAATCATAGAATATCAGGGTTGCAAGGGACCTCAGGAGGTCATCTAGTCCAACCCCCTGCTCAAAGCAGGACCTCATCCCAACTAAATCATCCCAGCCAGGGCTTTGTCAAGCCTGACCTTAAAAACCTCTAAGGAAGGAGATTCCTCCACCTCCCTAGGTAACCCATTCCAGTGCTTCACCACCCTGCTAGTGAAATAGAGTTTCCTAATATCCAACCTAAACCTCCTCCACTGCAACTTGAGACCATGACTCCTTGTTCTGTCATCTGGTACCACTGAGAACAGTCGAGCTCCATCCTCTTTGGAACCCCCTTTCAGGTAGTTGAAAGCAGCTATCAAATCCCCCCTCATTCTTCTCTTCATAGGTTGCAGGTTTAAAACAAACAAAAGGAAGTATTTCTTCACGCAACGCAGAGTCAACCTGTGGAAATCTTTGCCAGAGGATGTTGTGAAGGCCAAGACTATAACAGGGTTCAAAAAAGAACTAGGTAAGTTCATGGAGGATCGGTCCATCAATGGCTATTAGCCAGGAGGGGCTGGGATGGTGTCCCTAGCCTCTTGTTTGCCAGAAGCTGGGAATGAGCAACAGGGGATGGATCACTTGATGATTCCCTGTTCTGTTAATTCCCTCTGGGGCACCTGGCATTGGCCACTGTCGGAAGACAGGATCCTGGGCTACATGGACCTTTGGTCTGACAGTTCTTATGTAAGCAGTCCTTGCTACTGTCTAGATTTCCAGTGTAAGGCTTCATGAGCCACAAGAGTAAGGGGTAGGCTGGGTCCCCCAGGATCACTATGGGCATTTCCACATCCCCCATTGAAATCTTCTGGTCTAGAAAGAAAGTCCCAGCGTGCAGCTTTCTATACAGTCCAGTGTTCCTAATGGCACATTCATCATGCACTTTCCCTGACCACCCCGCATTGATGTCAGTGAAACGGCCCCAGTGATACACCAGCACTGCAAGACCACGGAGAAGTAGCCATTTTGATTGATGTACTCTGTTGCAAGATGGTCTGGGGCCAAGATGGGGATATGTTCATCTATCGCCCCACCAAAGTTAGGGATTCCCATTGCCTTGAAGCCATTGAGTATTTCCTGCACATTGCCCAGAATCACAGTCCTTTGTAGAAGGACATGATAAATTGCCCTGCACACTTACATCATTGCAACCCCCATGGTGGATTTTCCAACCCCAGACTGATTTGCGACTGACTGGTAGTAGCCTGGAGTTGCCAGCTTCCCCACAGCGATCGCAACTCGCTTTTCCACAGTGAGGACAGCTCTCATTCTGGTGTCCTTGTGCTGCAGTGCTGGGCTGAGCTCCGCAAACAGTTCCAGGAAGGTGAAGTTTCACATCCGAAAGTTCTGCAGCCACTGCTCATCATCCCATACCTACATCACAATGCAATCCCACCACTCAGTGTTTGTTTTCCGAGCCCAGGACTGACAGTCCACCATGTGCAGCTGCTCCGTGAATGCCAACAGCAATCTTGAATTATTTGTTTCCATGGCAAACAGCAGGGCAGGCATCACTGATTCATTTTCTTCTTTTGCAGCTCATGCAATACTGCAGGATGAGTCGCATTGTGTTTATAGCGCTCATCACCAGGCTGGTCAGCAGTTCAGGATCCATGCTTTCAGGCAGACATGGCAGGTGCACAGTTTACAAGGGTTTTAAAACATTGTGCAAAACATAGTCAGAACCATGGAATGATGGGATGGAAAGAACTGCATCATGGGGTGGTGAGCATGCCCCCATGATGCACCACGATCCATTCCCAGAGCTCCCAGGGGCAGAGAGTGGCATGTTGCACAGTGGGATAGCTTCCCATGATGCAACACTCTGTCGATGCAAGAGCACCTACTATGGACGCGCTCTGCCAACACAAGGAGCATTGTGTGGACATGCACAACCAATGTAATTAAAGCGTCATATGATCGTCAACGTAACTTAAGTCACCTGAACTCTGTAGTGTAGACATGGCCTAATTGTTCTTCTCTCCAAGTTAGAAATTAAAACAAGTCATGTGATCTGTCTGTCCACTCAGAACAGCTCAAGTATCAAACTTTGTCTGGCAAGCACTAGCCATGAACTACTACAGAACTAAGGTAGCAAATACTTTCAAGAAAATTCCAATATTTTCATACAATCTGTTAATGAAAACAAGGTGAACTTTGTCACGGTAACCTACTGCCATATGGATGTTGCAAGACTTAACCGAGATCTGCAAATACCTTGACATGTGTGGTATGACATCTGTGCTATGAAGATGCTAAGTGCTGATGTATTATTATTATGTTATAAAATATTAAAGAAAATCTAGCCTGGGAATCCGATGCTTCTCTTCACTTGCTAAGTAGTGGGCTTTCATTTTGGTTAACATTTTGTCTCTACAATAATCCAAGGAGGATAGTTTGTTGGGCACATCCTTCAGGATTGTGGTGTGTGAGCAGAGAGCCAGCTGCCCAGGCTGCCACCGGTATTAATAGTGCACAACGAGCAGCAACACTGACATGCTAAATCATGCTAATCTGCATTTTAGTTTAATCTGGGAAATCTAATACACCAGCTGAGAGCTGAGCTCCCAAGCAGTAAGAAGTGAAGCCATGAGTGAGAAAATCTCAACGGTGGCCTGTTAAGCAGCTTTATCTGCATCTTTCTGACATGAAGTGCACACAGCTCTGCATCGGAAATGGAATTCCTTTCAAACAAGCCCAGTGATGTGCCAGCTGTCTCATTGGCTTCCTGCCCCATCACTAATTTGATCCCAGACTGCCCAACTGCACCTTCCGGCAAAATATGGTGTCTCTTACCGGTCTCTTGCTGGCTGACATGCGCTTCACAGCATGTGATTGGCCTTCACTCAAACTCTGCATTGTGGACATAGCTGGCAGAATTAAGGATTTCATTAACTTGCAACAGTGGTGTAATTTTGGTCAAAAAGCAGATTGAGGAGAGACCAAATCCATTCCCCTGGAGCCTCTTTCTCTGCAATACCAGCTGCATCCCACCTTGCTCCCCACTTGCCACTAACATAAACATACTCCCCAAACAAACAAAACCCACTTTTCGCTTGCAAGCGGAGGGGAATTGGCTGTGCAGGTTTAAAACCGACTCTTTGTGCGTGTAAGTGACACTGTGCTAAAGTTGTGTCACTCAACACGAGAGTCGGGGTGGATTCTCCGTCACTGACAATATTTAAATCAAGACTGGATGTTTTTCTAAAAGCTCTTCAGGGATGTTGTATGGCCTGTGAGCTACAGGAGCTCAGACTAGGTGATCTCAGTGATTCCTTCGGGCCTTGGAATCTATGAATCTACAAAAGTGGACTCCAGTCAGGGCTCCTTTTAAAAGGTGGCTTTGAGGATTTAGAAATGCTCCCTAATGTCTATCAGGAAGGATATGCTGGTGGCATAAGGGTAGAGCAGCCCCTGGGCTGCTCTAACCGATGCTTGGGCTGGTGTAGCGCAGGATCAGGAATCTGTCACTTGCTCTCTGATGTCCCCCAGCCCAGCCCCTCAGCTTGAGCCCAGGGGAGAGCTGAGCTCACATTCTCTTGTGTCTGTGCTCCCCCTCCATGGCGATTGCAGGGACCCTGGGGGCTGCCAATGACTGCAGACGCTCTGACAGCCTGGCACCACGGGAAGCACTTTGTCAGGGATCAGTGCTAGGGAGGCAGAGCCAGTGAACAGGCATGGGGCCTCCACCCCACCCTGCCTGCCCCCGGCCTGGTTTCTCTGCAGTCCCAGGAGGCCATAGGGTGTATGGATGGGCTCCACTGAGCAATTAGAATGAAATCTGTCAGAGGAGAACCTTGGGAGCAGCTGATCGGGCCCTGAGATCGACCATTTGTGCTCCTTAAAGCTCCGCTGACTCGCTTTGGGAGAGTAGGGCAGGTAACTGCAGTGTCCAGCTAACTCCCAAGCCAAGACACTGTGCTTGACATCCTTGGTGGGAAGTTTCAGTCCAAAGGGCCCTGCATTTCCGCCTGATACAGGGATCAATTAAACTCAGACCCCCTCACAAAGGCAGGAGCCAGACCCTGCAGTTATAAGATACCATTTGACATTGACACACTTTATTGCTGCTCTAGCAATTGTTCCACAATGTGCCTTTCACAGGCTACGTAGGGAGAGTGTGTGACCGTACACAACAGCTGACTAAGGAAAATAGCTGGGGTCTTCTTTAAGCCAAAGATTTTGATACTGAACAATTTTTCACTCATCTTCTCATTTCTTTCTCAAACGTGCCCATGAACCTGAACCCGAATGTCTTTATCTTAAAATTAGAGCAATTTCTGCAATCAGCTTAATGAAATACATATTTTATTTGGTACAGAATTCCTTCACATCAGCAGTAGGTGTGTTCTTGGATTTCACTCCCCTAAAATATTAAAGGAACTGTAACTCCTGGAAAACTGCGAAGTGTGTTCCGTTGCACCTGTATCCGGGGTGTGCCCAGATCCTCAGATGTGATTTGGTGCCTGACTCCCATTAGTTCTGATGGGAGTTTGGTGCTTAACTCCTCTGAGGTTCCCAACCTGGGAGTCTTTCTATTGACTACACAGGACATTGGCTCAGCTCTAAATGGATTATTTCCTATATGCCAGAGAGAGTCAGAGCAATCGTCCCACTCTGACGCATCACAGGAACATGAAAGGATCTTAGTGCATTTGTCTCTTATGTTAACTTGGTTTGGAACAATACAGGCAGATTAGGCTTAAGTTCTCCACTTTATCTTTTCTTAACCATCTTTTTGTTTTATTCTATTTTTCATAATATGTATTTCTTTCAAAGAGATTTCTCTGAAGGATAAAATATTGCACAATTAATCAAAGACTCATCATGACAGTTGCAAGAATTGTGTTTTTATTTATTCCACATTGAAATAAAACTTCTGAGCGAATGATATCAAAGTTGCATCTTTATGCTTAAAATGTTCTGTGCTGCTATTTCACACTGAGTCGTACTGAATATCAACAAGTCCCTTGCACCTTCCTTAATCTAATGCCCTTTAATGGCTGTGTAGCTGTTCACTGAATTTGGGATTTTGAGCTTTCTATCAAACCTTCCAACTCAATTCTTTCCTACCTGCTGTACCAGGAGCACTTTCTGCTGTGGAAATTTAAAAACGAGTCTGTTTCAGCTCTTGGCAGTTGTGTCTGAAATAATGACCTAAAGGCCAGGGGTTTGACAGGGCCCCAATGCACGACAGAGCTAGCACTGTCCCGAAGGGTATCACCATTTCCTGCTATCAAGAACATAAGAACGGCCGTACCGGGTCAGACCAAAGGTCCATCCAGCCCAGTATCCTGTCTACCGACAGTGGCCAATGCCAGGTGCCCCAGAGGGAGTGAACCTAACAAGGAATGATCTATGCAAAGGAGAAAATATCTGTGGGAACAAGGGGCAACTGGACTGGCTGCTAGCGCACTTTTCTGACATGATTTCTGTTGAGCTAGTACCATTAGCAGTTACCTGGCTAAATTGGAGAAAACGTCGCCCAAATCCTAGGGTTGATTTATTTCAATGGATTGTGCTGCTGAGCCTGCGATTTGCATCATTCTTCTAGGCTATTATTATTTTGACTGTTGTTTATTTTTCAATAATGCCTAGAGGCCTTGTAACAGGAAAGCTGGCCCCCAAGCGCCCCCTAGTGGGCAGAGGCCACTCTGCAGGTGCCCTGCCGCAGTTAACCCACCCTAGTGCTGCTTAAACAAATTCCATTAGCCCAAAGTCCCTAAAACATTCCCCTTCTCGGTCTAATGTATTTATATACAATTCACAACAACATTCAGCGCTGTGGGTTTTCCCCTTCATCCAGAGAAGAACCCGCCTCTCCCCGGGCCCCTCCCAGGCCTTCCCACCTGCAGTCTGCAACTTATGAAATGAAGCCATGAAACCTCAGCTCTCCTCTGAGAGCTCCAAGTGAAAATGTGTGTTTTGATCTTGGCAGTGTATTATGAATTTACAGTCTGCTGAAATCATACTGTGTTCCCTGACTGCTATTTTTAGATAGTCTCTGATTTGCATTTCCCTTGCATGCCATTCTTTCTTTTCCCCATGTATTTATTCTCACTTTACCTAGTCACATTTAATTCTTGTTTCCCCCAGAAACTGGGAATAAGTGACAGGGGATGGATCACTGATTACCTGTTTTATTCATTCCCTCTGGGGCACCTGGCATTGGCCGCTGTCAGAAGACAGGAGACTGGGCTAGATGGACCTTTGGTCTGACCCAGTAGGGCCATTCTTATGTTCTTCTTATTTATTTATTTATTTTGTTTCAGTTGTGATTCTTTGTTTGCCTTGTTCTGTTACTTCACTCTGTGGTGTGACATCCCAGTGTGTGTTTCCATTGCTGCTCATCCTGTTTAAGGATGTTTCTCCCTTGTGCTGCTCTGCTCATAGAGTACCGATGATGATGGTTGAGGTTTGTTTGCCAGTCCTGTTGTGTACAAGAGTCTCTGACAATGTGCAGCGACAGCCAGAAAAGCAAACAGCATTTCAGGGTGTGTAAATAAAGGGATAGAAAAATAGTAGCTAATGCCACTGTCTGCATCAAGTCTCTGCTTGGACTTGCAGCACTGTGCTCAGTTCTGCTCAGCCCATCCCCAAAAGGAGAGAGCAGAACTAGAGATTTCGAGGCAAGGGACAAAGGAGATTCAAGGCTGAGAGATTTAAAAGCTGGGGACTGTTCAGTCTGCAGAGGGGATGAATGGGAGGTGCCATGGCAGAGATATACACGGTAATGAACAGCACGGAGCAGGTGAATGGGGAGCTCTGATTCATTTCACCTTCCTGATGATCCAAGAACAGTGGGACAGTAAATGAAACTGACAAAACTTGACAGTTGAATGGGGGACAAAGCATCGTAGACAGGTGTGTTTGCATTAATTAGTTGTCACATGTGCGTGCCAGCATAACCAGTAGCATACAGCAGTGATCTGAAATCACTTCTTACACACAAGGAGCCCTGGTGAAAGGAGAATGCATCGAAAGACTAGGGCCCGGAAAATCTAAAAATGGTAACGTAACTGGAGCAAACTGTACTCCCCTAGACCATTGATCACAACTGGCAGATTTGACAGGCAATAGGGAACAGAGATGAATTAGTCCAGTACACAAATCCAGAGCAACACCATCATTATAGCAGCATCCCTACATTTTGTTTGACTCACCAGTTAAATTGCTATAAGGGCACAGTGAATGCTCAGATGTGGAAACTGCAGGGAAAACATATTGTCGAACGCGTTTTCAAAGACTGTTGAAGCTGTCCTGTGTACACACAGGAGACAGAGAGCCATGCAGAACAGCAGAGGGTGCTCACACTCATCCTTTCATGGTTACATCAATGCTGAGAATTTTTCAACTGCTTGTATCCTACTGTGTATTTCCTTAAGGAAAAATGTGCAGCCCCAGGACTCAGACTGCAGGACAAACCCCGGCAAAATTTCTTCTGGTTTCCAAGGCTGGTCTCCCTGGGCAAAGGCTGGGAGTCTGGCTGCCTACAGTCCATGTGCACAGGGCTGGATGAAAATAGTGCAAAATATTTGCAAACATTTTTGAAAATTCCTTCTGACTTCCTTTCAGTCAACCCCATTTGATTTTGCATTTATACAAATGACATTCAGGCAAATACTCATCGAAATATGAGCAAGTGCTTCTGCATACGACTATGGATATTCACTCTTCACATCTAAGTGCTCTTCCCTGCTTTATAAAATTTCAGCCAGCCAATCAGGGAGCAGAACAATATCTAAGCTCTTTGGGGCAAAGACTGTCCTTTTGTTCTGTGTTCGTGCACTGCCTAGCGCAATGGATTCATGACAAGGGCTGCTAGGCACTATGATAATGAATAAGAACAATAAATCATGTGACTCAGGTAACCAATGAGACACTGCAAGTGACAGAAAATGAAACAGAAAAGTGGAAGACACAACGAAAGAGAATTACAGTGGACAATCCATAGGCTGAAGGATGTTCGCATAAATTATTTGTTGAACAATTGCACATAAGAACGTATAACATGAATATCTAATTCTATGCCCAGATAATGACCAAACAGAAAACAAGGCTAATTTCTAATGTACATTCAATATTAAAAAACCTATGCTAATGGAACATTAAGGTTGAAAAATTATGGAATCAAAAACCACACAATGCAGAATCTGGGGTGAACCTCTTGTGCATGTCCCTTAAAATATAGCATCTCCTTATAGCATTATAATAATATAATTAATGTAAAACTGTATAAAATTATATATCAAAACATTTTTTTACAACAAGATATACAATAATTTACAGATACAAAACACAGTCTTCAGTCTTGGCTCATTTTGTAGAGCTCCCAAGTCTTAAAACCAAGCCACATTTTAAGAAAAGCAGTTGAGTCATTTTACAGTTGTGAACATTTACATCAGTAAGTGGAAACATTATTTGTTTTATTACTGTGTTTAATGCCATTAAATCACATTAGCTAGAAGGTCATAGGTTGGGTTATTCTATGGTTGAAAATGGTGAGATTTAATACAGTTCTACAGATGGAGAAAAATACAATTTTCTTTGAAGTAAAGTGGGGCCATTGGGGTTTGCCGATTGTATCAGGATGTTGAGAGACTTAACCTAATAACATTTGGAAATTGGTGTTTATATACAAGGTATTATCCAGGCCAGCCAGTGATAAAGACGAGAACTCAATAGCATGAGGTTCCCAGCACTGTCCCTTTTCCACTTCAGAACTTCTGAACCAATCTCCTTCAAAGTGGGCATGTTCCTTGGATTGCTACAAGAGATATCAAACCAGCCACATTTGAACAAAAGTCTATTTCCTGCTGTTGAATTGGCCAGAAACAACATTTCTGGTTGAAAAAGAGGGGATAAATATATCAGTGAGTTTGTTTGTTTTGTATTTGCATGTGAATTACTATTTCTAAAATGGCTAAACAGCTTGTACTGAAGCTCCCTTTCCGGTCAAGATAAACCATCTCCAGGTGAACCATAGCATGAGAATAGCAGCCCAAAAGAACTTTAGACTAGAGAACAAGTGAAAATGGGAAGGGGAAGAGTTAAAATGGAAGATCCATTTCACATGTGAGTACAGAGCTTGTTATGGCTTCTACCATTCTTTCCATACACATCTACAAATATAAACAACACTCCAGCTCCAGTAGTCTAGCTGAAGGTTATTCAACTCACATACTTATGGGAGGGCTAGTGTGTGAGAGTAGGAAATCAAGCTTAGTGGTTTCCCTGGAGTTCTTAATGGTATTTTAATGTTGATTCCATTTGTTGACTTTGCTTAATGAATTACTCATGAAATGTCATATGTTAATACAATTATCTCAAATGAAGTATAACCCCCGCCAGTGTCATTTCTGCTGTAGCAACATTTTGATACATTTCTACAGTTATTTTAACTAGGGCAATGAAATCATTTGATATAATTGCCATTAATTTGTGCTGATATGTCATTGCACTTCCCAAGTTTGTCTCTATTGGCCAGAAGTTGGTCCAATAAAATATTACTTCAGCCACCTTGTCTCTTATTGCATTTCTCAGGCACACTGGCTGACTTCCCACCATATAACTAAACACAATCTTATCAATTCCTGGCTGGGTTGTACAGGGGCAGCAGCACTCAGTGGACAGCAAGAGACCACAGATTTTCCATACTCCGTAAAGAAACTGTGAAGTTTTAAAAAAGAAAGTTCCTGTTATTAGCTTGACTTGGGAGTTCTGTCTGTGAATGGGAAGGCTGCATTGCGGTACTGTGTTCTGGCATTAAACTCTACTTATTGGCCAGCTACAAAGGCAAAATTATACAGCTCTTTTAGACACATGGGTCTGGATTGTTACTGTTGTGCTACGCTTCCCTTGTGTTAATGAGCCTTTTACAAATCTGATTCATGTAAAAGTTCAAAGCTTTTATCTTCCTTTTCCAGACAAAGCACCAAGACAAAGTTCAAAGCAATATCACTTTGGTAATGGTTTCCCTCTTGAGTAATTCAACTGGCTGTGGAGAAAAAGAAAATGTCTTTGTCTTGGCCCCCTGCTCAGTAAAACTCAATTAGCTGCTAAGTGTCCCAGTGTATAGGGAAATACAACATCTCAACATGAAGTGAGGCCAGCACATTTGCTGCAGTAAGTTGTTTTGCGGGTGAAAATCTCAACTACCCTTCAAGTGTCACCAATTTGGAAATTAGCAGCAGTTACTTGGAGTTCACCACTGAAAACATTTATCTTTTAGCAATTTTTTAACTTTGAAAAATGCCCTTGTGGTAGGATGTTTTCAAAACCTATTGATTAAGCCCTGTGTGGAGTCAGGGCATCTAGGACAGGTAACACAAGGGAAGCAGATGAAATTCAATGTTGATAAACGCAAAGTAATGCACATTTGAAAACATCATCCCGACTCTACATAGAAAATGATGGGGTCTAAATTAGCTGTTTCCACTCAAAAAGAGATCTTAGAATCATCGTGGACAGTTCTCTGAAAGCATCTGCTCAATGTGCAGCAGCAGTCAAAAAAGCAAACAGGATGTTAGGAACCATTAGGAAAGGGATAGAGAATAAGAGGGATAATATAATGCCACTATATAAATCCATGGTATGTCCACACCTTGAATACTACATGCCGTTCTGGTCATCCCATCTCAAATAGGATATATTAGAACTGGAAAAAATACAGAGAAGGGCAACAAAAATGATGAGGGATATGGAACAGCTTCCATATGAGGAGAGATTAAAAAGCCTGGGACTGTTCAGCTTAGAAAAGAGACGACTAACAGCAGGTATGATAGAGGTCTATAAAGTCATGACTAGTGTGGAGAAAGTGAATAAGGAAGTGTTGTTTACCCATTCTGACAAGACAAGACCCCGGGGTCACCCAATGAAATTAACAGGCAGCAGGTTTAAAACAAACATAAGGAAGTATTTCTTCACAAAACACACAATCAACCATAGAACTCATTGCCAGGGGATGCTGTGACGGCATAAGTATAACTGGGTTCAGAAAAGAACTGAAAACGTTAATGGAGGACAGGTCAATCAGTGGATATCAGCCAAGGTCAGGGATGCAACCTCATGTTCTTGGTGTCCCTGAACCTCTGACTGCCAGAAGCTGGGACTGGACAGCAGGGGATGGATCACCTGATAATTGCCCTGTTCTGTTCATTCCCTCTGAAGCATTCAGCACAGGCTACACTCCTGGGCTAGTCTGACCATTGGTCTGACCCAGTAGAGCCATTCTTATGTTCTTAATATCAACAGAGTAAAGCCAGAAATATTGCACTCTGATAATGGCTCAACAGGTGGTGAGTTGGAATCATTGCTTCTGAGCAGTTAGGTATTCCACACTCACCTAGTCTGGGCTGAAACATCCTGTTATTTGTGTTACCTTGTCCACCCTGCCTGCTTTTTGTTTCATCTGCCTGTTATGTCTCGTTTTTTTAGATTGTAAACCCTTTGGAGCGGGAACCGTCTCTTGCTCTCACTGTATTCGTATGAACAGCACTTTGCATGATGGGCCTGGCTTTTTGGAGATCTCTAGTCACTAGCAAAATCTAAATGGCACGCAGCAATAGAAGTGGGGCCCCGATCGCCATAGCATATTGAGTGACCCTCCAAAGCTCATTCCCCCTTTAGGATCCTGTGTCACACACATTCCCGAAGAGGTAACATTGGGTTTTTTGCAAGACTGAATAACATTGAAATGAAGCTTTGTCCCGGCAGACAGAGCATCTGGCAGCATTCTAATTCATTTCCAAGCGCTGTGTCTGACTCTGCTCTCATTTGCATCACCAGCAGGACTCCACTGACTTAAAGAGGGTTATTCATGACTTATAAGTGAGGACAGAACCACCTTCACCATGCCTTTTCCAGGCCCCGCCAATCAAATGGCACTTAGGTCAGCAATCAGAAAATAATTCAGATTTGTCTCCTTTTAAATTTCCCCTGGATTCTTCTATCAACTTAAACTCTGTATGAAATGAATTGATACAAACAAAGTTATGCAAATGTAAAACAATCCTCAGATTCAGTGACAGGAAATTAGTGCGACGGGCATGGCCTTATCTCCCTAATCAGGCTGGGTAGTACTGTACTCCATGAGCAGCTCCATTGAGTTCAGGCACAATAGAACTCAGGTTATCTAGTTCAGTATCCGTTTGGGCACAACAACATTCACACCAAGGGCAAATAAAAGCTTTAACCACTTTTATTAGCACCATTAGTAAAGACACCAGTGCTCCAAACCACATACAAAGATAGCTGTAATATCAAGTTGTGGTCATATCATGTACCATTCCTTACATATACTTACACTCTTTCTTGGGGATCTGGTGGTAAGAGACAAGCAATCATCCATGAAGGTCCTACCCTATCCCTGGCATGCCAAGAGAGTCCGATCATCCAGATCTCCCCTTACATGGTGGTCTGGCTTATTATACGGTCTGATAGTTGCCATGAATATTCATAAAACTGCCCATCCTCCTCTGTCCATATTTAACATCCTCATGCTAATGTTGGGGTGGTCTCGTTCTATAGGAGGGGTAGCTCAGTAGTTTAAGCATTGGCCTGCAAAATCCAGCGTTGTGAGTTCAATCCTTGAGGGGGCCACTGAGGGATCTGGGGCAAAATCAGTACTTGGTCCTGCAAGTGAAGGCAGAGGGCTGGATTTTGATGACCTTTTTTTTAATGGGGGGGAGGGATAGCTCAGTGGTCTGAGCATTGGCCTGCTAAACCCAGGGTTGTGAGTTGAATCCTTGAGGAGGCCATTTAGGGATCTGGGGCAAAAATCTGTCTGGGGATTGGTCCTGCTTTGAACAGGGGGTTGGACTAGATGACCTCCTGAGGTCCCTTCCAACCCTGATATTCTATGATTCACACCCAAAGGGGCAGAGAGAAGGGGCAAACTGACATTTCCTGAATTTTGAGTGTTAAACCATGTGATTCAGGGCTAGTCTACGTAATCCACACTCCTGAGGGTGAGTACTCACGCAGATGGCAGTGACTTGACATCAGGAGGAAAACTCACCTGGGCTACTGCCCAGCAGCGGGATTGCTGCATTTGCTAACTATTGAAGTCCTCCCCACGTTGCTTATGGATGGTGCCAAGCTGCCTGAAGTGGCGCAGGAATGTGAATCCCAATTGCAGGGCAGGCTGTGAAGAGCCAGGACACAAACCCTAATTTGGTGGAGAGTTCTATACTTAGACTTCACCAACCAAGTACCAAGTATGAATTCCTCAGGCACCATAGCAGCCTCAACATGGCGTCACAGACAATCCCCTTGGGTACTCTGATCTACCTTTCCTTCCAGGAAAGCTTGTCTTTGTGATAGAGGGTCCCTTGCACCAAAACTCACAACAATATTCAGCAACAGAGAGTCCTGTGGCACCTTTAAGACCAACAGACGTATTGGAGCATAAGCTTTCGTGGGTGAATACCCACTTCGTCAGACGCATGTAATGGAAATTTCCAGAGGCAGGTATAAATATGCAGGCAAGAATCAGTCTGGAGATAACGAGGTTAGTTCAATCAGGGAGGGTGAGGTCCTCTGCTAGCAGTTGAGGTGTGAACACCAAGGGAGGAGAAACTGCTTTTGTAGTTGGCTAGCCATTCACAGTCTTTGTTTAATCCTGTTTAAACAATATTCAGGTTACTCCTAGTCCCAAAGGATCAGTCACTTATCCCAGGTCAATGGCACCTTAGCTCCTTCACCAGAGACAATGCTTGTAGCCAAACCCAGAATAAATGAACTAAAGGGTTATTAACTGAGAAAAAGAAATCAGAGCGTTATTTACCACCTTAAAGCAGGTAAATCCACACATACCAATGAGTGACAGTCTTAGGTTCCAAAAATTGACAGAAGCTGCTGTAATATGCAAGCCCTATACATTCTCTGAGCTTAACCTGTTGCCCGGGGTTCTTTCAACCCAAGGCTCTCGGTAACTTTTACTCTGTGCAAGGAGGTGTCAGGAAATAAATCAGGGGAGACACGGGCCGTCCGACCGATCGATGGCTGCACAACCAGGACAACACCAGAGTGCTTTCACTTAAAGCTAAACTTTACTTAGTCTCAAGCACGTACACACGTTCGCAACAGGTTAGTAACACCCCCCCAACCCTCGATAATTACCGAAGCTGAGTGTGGCTCTCGAGTGGCACAGCGGCAGCCCGTCTGCCGGTGGGGAACACAAGATGTATCCAGAGGGAGAGTCCAGTCCCGAAGAGTCCCCCTGCCCCAAACTTTCCCCCCCTTATGTATACATTAATAATAGAATGACATGTCCCTTAAAGAAACCTTGTTAAGTAAGCAGTTCCAATGGTCAAGCAAGAGGTTCCTTCTGATTATTGATTAACCAGGTGTGGGTTTTTCCAGAGCTTGCAGCCTTGAGACTCCAATAGACATTCCTGGGGCACATCCTGCTCTTTTAAAATGCATGTATCAGCAACTTCAACACAATTCACACGGGGTCAAGCTGCCCTTTCTGTGGCACCCAAAACTCCCCCCCCCCCATCCTGCCTTGATCAAGCTGAGATTGGTGAATGGCCAATTTACAGCTTGCTGACTAGGCTGCCTTTAACAATAAGCCATAGTGGTTTCAGGCACCTTACTGGTTTGCCAAAGTCTCCCCGTACAAACCCAGGCCTAGCACTGGGGAACCCTTGCTTATGCTTAGAAATTGTGCCCTCTCCAAGACCAAGCAGCTTGGAGATACAGTTCCTTCTTGTCAGGGATGTTTATTCCCTCCCCCCAGAGTTCAAGCTGATGGGATGAGTCCACCTGTGTCTCCTCCTCATGAGTGTGTGTGTGGGGGGAGCAATCAACAAAGTCTTTGTTCTTTGATGTTTCACAATGGCTCATTAGGTTTCAATGGGCATCCTCGTGGGCAGGATCTAACCCCTTCTGTAGGAAGCCAGCATTTCTGCAGTGATTAGTGCTCTTTTCCTGGTTGGTGAGTTACAGTCACAGAGGTTTACAATGCAAACCCTTAATATAACCTTCTAACAGATGTTATAAGTGGGATCACTACATACAGCATCCTAAAAGCATTTCACATAGTCTCAATAGCTAAACGCATTCTTATAAATCTAATACCTGTTTTAATAACACAGGTGAGCCAGACTGGTTTCCCGCTGCGTATTGGTCAGCGTTCAGAGGAGGCCTTGGGGCCCGGGCATGAGCTGGCACCTGGTCTGCCAGCATCACAGATGGCATTTCCTGGGACTGTTTTTTAAAGAACAAACTGGGGGCAGGGGAGAAATATACATAAAAGGACTCGCCAGCTGCCCCATTGGTCAATGGCATCCATAGACGTTACTGGTATCCTTCAGGGAAGGCTCCAAGACACAGCTGGCTTTCAAATAGTGGTCCCCAGAATTCATGAATTCTGCACCTGGGACGTGTTTGGCCAGACCCCCAGCAGGACCCTCTTCCCCATGCATCTTAGGAGGCCCAGTGAAACAATCACCGGCCAAGCTTCATCCAAGCCGGACTCTCTCCGGACCCTGAGTCAGGCGCAAAGGCCCTTTCCATTACGCTCAAGTGGTGGGTTTGTTCAGCGTGTCAGGAGAAACCTCTGGCATGTGTTGCTGAGGTGTGTGAGCTGGTGACATGACTGACAGCCTGTTACCACGCAGTGCTCACTGCAGCTGGAGCATCCTTGGTTTAAACAGGCAGGAGCTGCTGGAAGGGCTGTCCCAAAGGCCTCTCTGTTCTGGAATGCAATTCCCCTTGGGTCCACCTGAGCCCAAATGCCTAGGCTTGGATATATGCCAAAGGCTCTTGGGGAGTGGGCAGAATGGGAGCTAGTGGGGGATGCTGAGTCTTCTAATGATTGCTGATAGGTGGGTTACTGCCATATGCACAGTATTATCATCATCAATTGTATTTCATTGTGATTTGTAATTGGTTCTAAGAGCTCAGAGCTTTGGTTGGGCATTCATAATTACTATAAATCACAGCAGAGAAATCCAGCACACGCTCAAACGCCTGTCGCACAAGCATACGCCATTACTTAGCCCTGGTCTACACTGGAGGGGGGGATCGATCTAAGTTACGCAACTTCAGCTAGTGAATATCGTAGCTGAAGTCAACGGACTTAGATCGACTTATTGTGGTGTCTTCACTGCGGTGAGTCGACTGCTGCCACTCCCCCGTCGCCTCTCGCGGCGCTGGAGTACAGGAGTCAATGGGAGAGTGCTCGGGGGGTCGATTTATCATGCCATGACTAGATGCGATAAATCGATCCCCACTGGATCGATCGCTGCCCGCCGATCCGGCAGGTCGTGTAGACGTACCCTTAGAAGCTCTGCTTTACTGCGCACGTCTGAGGAGGAACTCCGAATTCTCCAGGTGGCACCGCTGCTCCAGTTGCTGCCCAGCATAATGGGGAAAGAGGAAAATGAACGTGGAGAAGCCGGCACTTAGCACATGGCCAGAAATAGTTTCTCTTTGCTTTGCTTTGAACCCAACCCCCCCGGTGGAAGCTCTGGTTTTGATCTTCACATGGCAGGGGAAGGTTTACGTCAGACAAATTTCTATCAAAGTTGTACTTTAAAAGCTTGCTTTTAACAGGACGGGGGACGCTGACTAGATCTGACACATGAGCCAGCCTAAGCACCCGGGACTGCAGAACGATTAAAGTGAGGTCTGACATAAGATGTTGCTTTTTTATTCAGTGAGCTTCGCCTTTGAGCAATAAAGTTTGGGTGCTATTAAGCCAACCTGGCAGCTAATAGTTAATATTTGGGGAGTTGTAATTCTTGTTTTCCCCGTCTGCATGACCTGGTGTACAAAAGCCTTGTTAACAAGTTTCCTGAAATGCAGTTTTTGTGACATAACACAGTTGCTGGCATGGGAATACAAGCCTCTCCCTGCTCCTTTGGCTCTTGGGGGACGTTAGAAAAGCAGAATTTATAGTCATGAGTTAAATGGTGCCAAGGCTGCAGAACCAGCTACTCAGGGCCAATGCCACACAGCTGGTGAATCCTAAACCCACTGGCCTGGGGAGCTGGTGCCACCCAGACGCAGTAGGAGGCCATGGCCTGGGGAGCAGGACTCTGCAGGCTGCAGTTTATCAAGGGCACAGCGTGAGAGCAAACGGTGAGGGGCCAGTGGTGTTATCCTGTTTCTAGCCGGCAGCTCCAGTAGCCAGGCTGCTCGGAAGGGACTTTCTACATGGTTGGGAGGAAATTATTCCTCTCCTCAGGAGTACATCGCAGCTCTGGAGAATTTCACAGCTTCTACCCTGTAGCAGGGTGGTCACCCCGCTTCTGCCTGAAGGGGATAAAGCAGCCCTGGAGAGGGCTGCAGCGGGGAAAGCTAGGCTGATTGGGAAAGCAGCCACAGCTGTGGTCAGCTTAATCAGGGCCCTATAAGAAGGCTGAGGGCCAGAGACTGAGGAGACACTCTCTCTCCCTAGAGAGAGAAGGACCGGGCTGCCTGGGAAGCTGAGAAGGGTACCTAGGATGGAGCAGTGCTGGGGAAGGGCAGAGGGAGCTGGGGAGCTCCAGCCTAGCAAAGCCCCAGGCTGCAGGCCAAGCTAAGGGCCCCCAAAAGGGTACTAAGACTGCAGAGGGGCAGCCCAGATATAGGCAGAGGCAGCTGGTCCAACCCCCTTGCCGATGATGAGCGGTTTACAGACTGCGTCTGCCCCAGGGAGCGAGGGCTAAAATGGAGACTGGCAGTAGTCACTAAAGCAAGGTGGGGATAGGGGGTTGGGGTTCCCCTGGGTGGGGAGACCCAGATTGGGGGTTGCTGCGGGGGGCAGAACCCTGATGTAAAGGGCACCAGGTCCGGGAGGGACACAGGGGCCAGCGGCAGGCAAGACACCGGCCTGCAGAGGGCGCTCCGGGCTGGAAGAGCTAATTCCTGAGATGACCAGCAGGAGGCGCCGCGCCAGTTAGTCGTCGCCCCGCCACATATCCCCACTGAGAACCGGAGCAGCCTCCCTACAGGCAGGCAATGGCTGGTGGGCAGAGGGGGGCACCTCACTACACATCACAACAGAAGGACCCCGGTAGAGCTGGGCTAAACAGCAGGCAGAGGGCACAGGTCTTGTGTGCAGGCGGCTAATTCTTGTTAGCTAGAGACGCTCCCGCTGGGCCGCCCAGCCAAGGGGCACAGCGACGGAGCTCTGCTCTGCTTCTAGTCCCGCAGGCCTCCCCAGCCAGGCAGGGCCAGGAGGAGGTTCCTTGGCCCAGAAGCTGGTACTCCCTTTCCTGGTTCTGGGCCTGTTCTGTATGCAATGCACATTGTGGCCAACCCCGCTGCCTTCACACGCGCTGGACCTGCTTACAGGGCCCGTGGAAAATGGTACCCGATGCTCAAGAAATGGAGAGACTCCAGAGACATCCTGATGAGCTGACAGCAGCCCAAGCATCATTTGCTCAATCTTCTGACTGCCCAGGCAGCCGTGCTGCACCGCTGTCTGCAGAGCCACGTCGGCCACTGGGCTAAAGCCACCTCTGTAAAACAGTCTGCAGCCTCTCTGGGTGGCCTGCGCTCCTCCCCATCTGGGGCAGCCACTCTGGCTCCCGGCCTGACACTGCATGTGTGTATTGCACAGGACTGAGACACTTGAAACTTCAATGTAAAAAAAAAAAAAAAAAGGGTGAGTTGACGTCACGTGGCCAGCACAGCCAATCTGAACTGGACTGAAATGGTGCTGGGCCAAATTCTTGGATGGTGTAAGTAGGCAGAACTCCATTGAAGCCAATAGGACTTCACTCCTTTACACCACAGAGAACTGGGCCCTCTGTTTTCAGCCTCTTGTGACTGACAGTGTCTGGGGTTAGTCAGCACCCAAAATGGCGGCCAGTCACCGATCGGCTCTGCGAGGTCTGTGTGACGACTGGGGCGGAAGAGTAAATCCCATAGAGGACTGAATGTTGGGGATACGTGGTTTGGTCTCCTGTGATGTCAGGCTCTTGGGAGGGTTAGTAACAGTGTCATTTTGCCTTCAATTACCCAAATGGGAAAGAGACTGGAGGGGAAGGGGGAGGTCACCAGTTTATATTGCTGTGCAAATGCCCAGGTTAGCGATGCCCAGGTTAGCGGATGCCCAGGTTAGCGACGCACAGGTTAGCGGTGCCCAGGTTAGCGGATGCCCAGGTTAGTGATGCCCAGGTTAGCGGTGCCCAGGTTAGTGGTGCCCAGGTTAGCGGATGCCCAGGTTAGTGGTGCCCAGGTTAGCGGGTGCCCAGGTTAGTGGTGCCCAGGTTAGTGGTGCCCAGGTTAGCGGATGCCCAGGTTAGTGATGCCCAGGTTAGCGGGTGCCCAGGTTAGCGGATGCCCAGGTTAGTGGTGCCCAGGATAATGATGCACAGGATAGCGGATGCCCAGGTTAGCGGATGCCCAGGATAGTGATGCCCAGGTTAGCGGTGCCCAGGTTAGCGGATGCCCAGGATAGCGGTGCCCAGGTTAGCGGATGCACAGGTTAGCTGTGCCCAGGTTAGCGAATGCCCAGGTTAGCGGATGCCCAGGATAGTGATGCCCAGGTTAGCGGATGCCCAGGTTAGTGGATGCCCAGGATAGTGATGCCCAGGTTAGTGGTGCCCAGGTTAGTGGATGCCCAGGTTAGCGGTGCCCAGGTTAGCGGATGCACAAGTTAGCGGATGCACAGGTTAGCGGATGCACACACCCAGAGGATTGCTCTCCATTTAGTAACTGTTTCTTTTTAGAGCCAGGCTCTGTTTTCGCTAATGCAATAGCACAGGGCCTAGGGCTCCCACTCTGGTTCTCGGCACACAGACCAGGTGCTAGAACAAGGATTGCTAAGGTATTCTGAGCAGAATCATTTACTCAACCTGCAATAAGTGAGTATTTGGAAATGCTTAGACCTGACAGAGGGATTATTCCTTTTTACTCTCTGATATGCAAATCCTATTACAGGATTTTTCTTATTTTTGAAATGTTGCAATGTTTGGTAGAATCATAGAAATTAGTGTCAGAATGATATGAAATTGCCTCTAATTATTACTTCTGCTTTGCCCAATTCATGTTCTGCACAAAAGTCACACAGCATTTATTGCTGTTACAAATTGTACAAGGGAAAAGAGATAGGGAAATTTTCAAAGTATGCTACACACAATATACTGTATATTTATTCCAGTTTTCATTACTCCACAATGAAAAGTGCCTGTCCAAAGCTCTGGGCTGCTTTGACAATCTTTCAAAAGCAAGCACAGAAGCAGACCTAGCGATGACCCTCACGTCAGATAGCCTCGATCAGAGATACAACGTATTATGTCGTCATTCAGTCACTCCTGGATTCTGTTTCGTACGCATGAAAGAGAAAAGTGTTCAAAAACTAAAAATAAAAGGAAGCTAGCAACACCAAATACACAGATTGTCCCAACGCTGGCACTCGGACTCGAGCGCTGTGCCATGCTCTGCACACACTGGGCAGGAGGGCAGTTTGCAGCACGGAAAAGCGTTCAGATCCCATAGATGCTCGGGTGGCAGATGAGTGCAGTGTTACTCCCTAGCGAGATCACGCTGTCAGAGAGGACACTGCCATTGCTCTCAGGCTACTTCTGCTTCCACTCCCAGTCCATATTACTGATGTCACTTCAAATACCGGATGATCCTGGAGACATTGGATGCTGGAGGATGAAAACGATTCCTGATTGAAATGAAGCCTTAGGAGACAAGCTTGAATGCCACATAAAACTGACAAGAATGTGGCAGCTGGGTGGGGCCTGGGCAGCAAGGCTTAGTTCAGAGCAGTCCTAGTGCACGGCCAGCCTGGGGTCAGGGTTGCCAGGTGGCAGGAAGACTCTCTCTGAGTGCAGCTCAGCCCACCTAGACACTCTGGGGTAGTGTCCAGCTCTGCCTCTGCAGGAGCCTCCCATGCTCATCCCTGAGATCAGGATAATGCTGCAAACACCCATTAAATCCACGGGAGCTGCACCGGGCCCCGAACTAGTCACCACCGACATCACCAATAACTTCATTACGAGCTCCAGCCCCCCAGAATTCAGCCACGGGGCATTGCTCCAAAACCCTTCGGAGCGTCATTGAGAAGGGCTCCCTTGTTCTCCACATGTTCCCCAGCCCTCCACCTACAACAGGCTGGGAGGATGATGGGGTCAGAGCCATAATGGAGGGGCACGACAGGGCATTGCCCTATAACGGGGGAATCCCTCTGGGTTGCTTCATGCCACCCAATTAGTGAAAATCAGCCTTAAAGGTTCAGGGTCTGGTCATGAGACTGGTTCTACTGGCAAGACAAGGCGCAGGTGAGCTCAGCAATATGTCTGCAGGGATTTGCCCTCCTTTGACCCTGAGTCTCCTGGGCCTTTCATCAGAATAACCAGTGGCTGCTGGTTACACCAGTGAGCCAGGCACAGCGTGTCTGCAGTGACCTTCAGAGCACCTCTCGGTACACAAAAGGAAGGCGCTGACTGGTAAAAACGACAAGGAGCGTTTACCTCCCACCACTTCGTGCAGAACCGGGGTTCCTGAGAGAAGCACTGGGCAGCGGGGGACACAGCCTGTTTACTCATTAGGGACCAAACCCACGCTCAGGGGCATGCGAGATGGGAAAAGCAGTCGAAGGGCTGTAGAGAGCGTATCCAGAGGAGCTGAGCAGCGCCGCTCCACGGGGGGCCGTGAAAGGAGGCACCATGGTTAGGTTCGGGATTGCCAGGGGAATGGCCAGAGGCTGTACATGTCAACCTGTCTGGAGTGGCTGAGGACTGTGAGTGCCAACCTCAGAGCAGCCTGTTACAAACCAGTGCGCAAACCCCCAGCTGGGTGTGAGTTCTACACTTAAATGTCACCAACCAACAAGTGTGAACTCCTCAAGCACTATACCAGGGTCGGCACGGAGTCACAGACAGGCCCCTTGAGAACTCCGGTCTATCTGGCCACCCAGGAAAGCCCGCCTTTGTGATAGATGGTCCCTTACACCAACAATCACAACAATGTTCAGGTTACTCCCTGTCCCAAGTCACTTCCCCCTCTTACCTCTCACTAAAGACAATGCTTGTAGGCAACCCTACTCATGATTTATTAACTAGGAAATAGAAATAAGAGAGTTATTTACCAGGGTAAACCAGGTAAACACGCACCCACAAATGAGTTACAGTCTTAGGTTCCAAAAAGTAAGAGAGGCTGTTATAATGTGCAAGCCCTACTTGTCCTTCAGGGCTAACCCAGGCTAAGCAGCTGGGGATCCCTCGCTTATGCTTAGAAGTCTGGCCCTCTCCCTGAAGGCCAAGCAGCACAGGGATAACAATTTCTTCTTGATGGGTTTTTTATTCCTTGCCCCCAGAGTTCAAGCTGATGGGACCAGGGTGTGTGCATGTCCCCTCCCCATGGGTGTGGGGGGAGCAATCACCAGAGTCTTTTGTCCATTGATGTTCCACAATGACTTGTCTAGTGTCCATGGGCCTTCTTTGTTGGGCAGGAGATGACACCTGTCCTGGTAAACCAGCATTTCACTCTTGGTAATGCTTCTCTCCTGGCTGCGGGGCTTTCCAAGTTCAGAGCAAACACGTTTACAGTTGCTGCTTGCATTAATCTCATGTATAACATCTGTATGCGTTGTTAGAAGGTTATATCAGAGTGTTTGCTCTGTAACTCACGAGCATTTCATAAAGCTCAAGCACTAAGCACATCTCTATAGATCTAATCCCTATGTTAACAATGCAAACCCACAGGTGAGCCAGGCTGGCTCCAGCCAGGCATTTGTCAGTGTTCAGTGGGGCTAGGGGCCTTGGCATGAGCTGGCCCCTGCTCCGCCAGTGTCACGGTGCACCCAGCACAGATGCATAAGCCGAGATTCTGTACAGAAAGTCCCAACCCCACACCCAGCGATAAAGCCCAGGGCTGCCCGGGGGGGGGAGGGCAAGTGGGGCAATTTGCCCCAGGCCCCGCAGGGGCCCCGCGAGCCCTGGCCCGGCGGCGGTCCGGCTCTTCGGTGGCATTTCGGCGGCGGGTCCTTCAGTGCCGCCGAAGACGCGGAGCGACTGAAGGGCCCCCGGCCGCCGAAATGCCGCCAAAGACCCAGACTGCTGTCGGGTGAGTACAAGCGCCGCACAGGGCCGGCGCTCCCATTAGGCGACCTAGGCGGTCGCCTAGGGCGCTGCTATTTTGGGGGCGCCTGCGCCCCCGCCGCCCGTAGAAATTTGGGGGCGGACCTTCCGCCGCCGCTGTTGGGGGCGGGATTTCGGGGGCGGAACCTTCCGCCGCCTAGGGCGCCGGCAAAGCTGGCACCGCTACTGGCGCCGCAGCTCCCCCGCTTTGCCCCAGGCCCCCTGAATCCTCTGGGCGGCCCTGATAAAGCCACAGCCCAGCTGTGCTGCCCCACAGGAGGAGAGGATTCTGTCCCTCCAGCTTTGTGTTGTTCCCTGAGACAAAGGTCTTCTCCGGTGGCTGTCTGCGTTACAGAGCAAGCACTGGCAGAGGAGAGAGATTCACACTCTCAAAACCTGCTGCAGCTGGGTTTCAGGTCAGTGCATTCATGTGCTGTAGTTCTAGGCATTTCTTGGTGTGGGCTGACGGGTCAGCAGGGGAGTCTCTAGGTGCACTTTGCTCACACACAGAAGATTTGTGCAATCACATTCTTAGTGTTAACTCGAGGCTTTATTAAAACACAGACTTTCCCCCAGTTGTTCTTATTTGTTCTGTGTGAAATAGAGAGGGGGAGAGAGCAGCTTGCTCTCCTGTCACCCACTGCCGCACTTGCTCCAGCCACTGTCAGGGATGTGCAGCTCCACCGAGCCACCATAAGAGCTTGGTCTCCCACACACAGGGCCGGCACAACCCATTAGGCGACCTAGGCGGTTGCCTAGGGCATGGCTATTTTGGGGGCGCCGGCGCCCCAGCCGCCCGTTCAAATTTGGGGGCGGGACCTTCCGCTGCCGCTGTTGGGGGCGGGATTTCGGGGCGGGACCTTCCGCCGCATAGGGCGCCGGCAAAGCTGGCGCCGCTACTGCCCACACATGGAATCAGAGAGGACAGGTCCATCAATGGCTATTAGCCAAGATGGTCAGAGATGCAACCCCATGCACTGGGTGTCTCTAGCCAGAAGCTGGTAGCGGATAGCAGGAGGGATCACTTGATGATTGTCTGTTCTGTTCATTCCCTCTAAAACATCTGGCATTGGCCACTGTCGGAAGACAGGATACTGGGCTAGATGGACCCTTGGTCTGACCCAGTATGGCTGGTTTTATGTTCACAAACAGCTGCTCTCCGCATTAGGGTGTGCTCAGAGAGCAGAATGAATTATTCTGTTCCCTAGAAACCAGGGACTAAATTCAGAGCTGGTGTAAGCTGATGCACCATCGGTTTATGAACTATAGATCCTAACTTGATCCCTTTTTTGATGAGACGAGAAGTCTGATTGAGAAAGGTAATAGTGTTGATGTAATGTACTTAAACTCTTGTGAAGTGTTTGACTCGGTGCCATTGACTGTTTAATTAAAAATCTAGACCCTTATAAAACTAACCTGGCATACATTAAGTCGATTAAAACCTGGCTAATTTACAAGTCTCAAAATGTAACTAAATGGGGAATGGTTATTGAGTGGGTGCATTTCTAGTGGAGGCCCATTTATAGTGTAGGGTTCTTGGCCCTACACTATCTAGCATTTTTATGAATAATCTGGCAGAAAACATAAAATCATCACTGACACAGTTTGCAGATGACACAAAAATTGGGCAAGTGATAACTAATGAAGATGACAGGTCACTAATACAGAACGATCTGGATTGCTTGGTAAACTGGGCGCAATCAAATTGTATGCATTTTATGGCTACATGTAAATGTACACATCTAGGAACAAAGAATGCAGGCTGTAGTTACAGGATGGGGGCATCTATCCTGGGAAATAGTGACCCTGGAAAAGATTTGCGGGTCATGATGTATAATCAGTTGAACATGAGCTGTGGCCAAAAGGGCTAATGCAAACCTTGGATATATATACAGGCGAATCTTGAGTAGGAGTAAAGTGGTTATTTTCCATCAGTATTTCACACTAATGTGACCACTGCTGGAATCCTGTATCCGGTTCTGTTCTTCAAAACTCAAGAAAGATGTTGATGAACTGAAGAGGGCTCAGAAAAAGGCAGGAGAATTATTAAAGGTTTAGAAAACCTGCCTTAGAGTGATAGACTCCTGGCACTCAATCTATTTAGCTTAACAAAGAGGTGATTATGAGGTGACTATATGAGGAGCAGAAATCTGATAATAGAGGGCTCTTCAATGGAGAGACAAAGAGTAGAACAAGACCCGATGGCTGGAAGCTGAAGCTAGACAAATTCAGACTGGAAATAAGGTGCATTTTTTTAATAGTAAGGTTAATTAACCACTGGAACAACTTACCAAGGGTCCTGGTGGATTCTCCATCACTGTCAATTTTTAAATCCAGATTGGCTGCTTTCTGAAAGATCTGCTCTAGCTCCAACAGGAACGTTTTGGGGGCAGGTCTCCGGCCCGTGCTAGGCAGGAGGTCAGGCAGATGATCACAATGGTCCCTTCTGGCCTTGGAGCCTGCCCGTCTATGAATCGCTGCTGTGAATTGACTGTGAGGACTTACCCCAGGTTGGAATGCGGGTGAGTCTCATTTCTAACAGCGAAGTCGGCAGGAGCTCCGTGGCTCCACCCACGCCATTGGCTTTCTCATGCTACCTGTGCTGCTTCCTTAGTACAGGGCAACTGGCCAGTGTCACACTTGGCAGGGTGCTCGGAGTCATTTGCAATGGACAGTCTATTGCTGGGGAAGAACCACAGTTTCCTGTTTCATAAGGTAGCCTGGCTCTGCCTAGGGATGATGCGATGGTCTGACGAGGCGCTTTCTCACTCCGTAACGTTCCTTCATGCCTGGCTGTTCCACAGCACCCAGGCCTTGTGCCACATTCATGTAATGATGTTGGATAGTACCATGGGTGTGCATGGCCTGCATTCGGTGAACATTAGCATTTTGTGCATCTTGTATGATCTTCCCTGCACCCTGGGTGAAGCTCAGTCAGCTACAATAGGAGAGAGGTGTAATCACACGCAGAGCAGGCAGCCCCAGGGAAGAGAACAAGAATAGGAAGCATGTCTGGAGAGGCAGCTAAACAATCCAGTCTCCAATACTGTGAGGCTGTCCAGCAAACAACCCAGCGTTAACGTGAGCCCTCTGTCCTTCTGAAAACACTCCACAGCAAGGAGCAAGCAGAGCGTAGTTGCTAGACATCGGATCCCTGGGCTGGAATCCAGAGTAGTGGGCAGGCGGGTTTCCCTACCAGCAGCAGGCTGTCTGGAATGGCATGCGGACAGCTGACCCGGAAGGGGAGGACTACAGGGCCACCTGGCCAGAGGGCTGAGTCACAAAGAGCATCCTGGAGAATGAGGAGGGACATGGTGAGAGCAACCGGTTGGAAAGGGGGCATCAGAGCTGAGTGGAGTAATCCCCAGACCCAGCCTTAAGGAGGCACCGAACAGGGAGTGAACCATGTACATTACTGCCCACAAAGCCTAACACTCCATGCAGAAACGGAAAAATGGAAGGATTTCTCAGGGTGCATATGGACAATTTTCTGCATTTTGTTGCCTGTGCATTGCTGAGAATATTACTTTAATGATCGTCTCTAAATCCCGCAACTATTTTTAACTATGTACGTATTTTTCCCATAAGAAAGAAAAGCATTTTTGTTTTTCTCACTCATTTTTCTAACAGATTAGGAAAAGAAACACTTGCCAGCTGGTGAATGTTTGTATATTTTGCTGTGAGCTGAATCTGTTTTTCTCTGAGAATATATGAACCTTGCCTATCCCAGTAGGAGAGCTGGAGGTGCACTGCCTTTCCAAGACTGCTACCAGCAACTGCAGTGTGTAAAGAGCTCCAAGAGGGATGCTTCTTATCTCTGGAGGAACTTTGCTACAAACTGAAGCTCTGAACAAAGGACTGAAGGACCCAACCCAGCTCGGGATGTTCCAGAGACTTGATTTGAACCTGCAGTTTATTCCATCAATGCTACAAGCCTGAACCAAGAACTTTGCCATCACTGTATGTAATTGATTACTTTGACCAATTTTTGCTCTCACCTATATTTCTTTCTTTTTATGAATAAACCTTTAGATTTTAGATTCTAAAGGATTGGCAACAGCGTGATTTGTGGGTAAGATCTGACTGGTATATTGACTTGGGTCTGGGGCTTGGTCCTTTGGGATCAAGAGAACCTTTTTTCTTTTACTGGGGTATTGGTTTTCATAACCATTCGTCCCCATAACGAGTGGCTGCTGGTGGTGGTACTGGGAAACTGGAGTGTCTGAGGGAATTGCTTGTGTGACTTGTGGTTAGCCAGTGGGGGGAGACCAAAGTCCTCTCTGTCTGGCTGGTTTGGTGCCTTAGTAATAAAGGACTCCCAGCGTTGGGCTGTGACTGCCCTGCTCTAAGCAATTTGTCCTGAATTGATACTCTCAGTTGTGTCCCCCCAAGAGGCAGCATCGTTACAACGTCACCGTGAGGCACACAGCGAGCACAACGCACATCACCGTGAGGCACACAGCGAGCACAATGCACGTTGCCGTGAGGCACACAGCGAGCACAACGCACGTCGCCGTGAGGCACACAGCGAGCACAACGCACGTCGCCGTGAGAGAGCACAACACACGTCGCTGTGAGGCACACAGCGAGCACAACACACGTCACCGTGAGGCACACAGCGAGTACAACGCACGTCGCCGTGAGAGAGCACAACACACGTTGCCGTGAGGCACACAGCAAGCACAACGCGCGTCACCATAAAGCACACAGGAAAACATATTTAGCGTGACAGCATTTCTCATTCTATGTTACCAACCCATTCATTGCTGGTCTAGATTTGGGGAACATCAGTTTCAAATGGAAGTAATTCTTTGAATGTTTATTGACTGTTTTTTCCTCTTGCTCTTTGTTGCTATGGAAACCTCCCCTTTTTTATTCTTAAATCATTTGATCCTAACATTTCCCATTAAGCAAATTCACATTTCTCTCACAGTTGCAGTCAGGCCTTGCTAACAACTGTTTCCCTAAGTGATCACTGACCAGGCATGACCAGGGGCTTTTACATATCTTCATTACACCAGAGAGAGAAAACAGTGACATTCCCTCACAGCAGCTTTCCTTGGCAGTATACATGTGATAAGATAGGTTAAGCTCTGAGGGCCGGATTGTGGTGCATCTAGTGAGATCTCCTGCATAGCACCGGTCATAGGACTCCCTGAGTTAATTCTGGTTTGAACTAGAGCAGATCTTTTAGAAACACATCCAATCTGGGTTTAAAAATTGCCAGTGATAGAGAATCCACCATGACTGTTGGTAAATATCTCCAGTTGTTAATTACACTCACTGTTAAAAATTTGCATCTTATTTCCAGTCTGAATTTGTCTAGCTTCAACTTCCAGCTCTTGGATCTTGTTATACGTTTGTCTGCTAGATTGAAGAGCCATCTATTATCAAATTTCTGCGCCTCATGTATTTATTTATAGAGTGTGATCGTCACCCCTTAACCTTCTTTTTGATAAACAAAATATATGGAGCTCCTTGAGTCTATCACTGTAAGGCGAGTTTTCCAGTCTTTTTATCATTCTCATCTCCTCTGAGCTCTCTCCAACTTGTTAACTCCCTTCTTGAATTGTGCACACCACAATTGGACACCGTGCTCCAGCCATGGTTGCACCATTATTCTTTCACCTCTTTTGGCCAGAGTGTCTCATTGGGAGCTCATAGCTCATTGTCCACCCCTTAGATTTTAGTGTCCCTGGGCTGCTGGCATATCAGGCAATTCTCCAGTTCCTCCATTGCGGTAATTCTTCCCAGGTAATGCCAGTCCATTCAATATCTTATATCACTCTCTTCCTGGGTCTTTCCTCTCTCAGGTACCCAGTCCAATGCTTGCTTAGCATGTCTCCCATCTTCCATATGGAGAATGTGTCCCAAACACATGGCCCTTCTTTCTTTGATTATATTTTCTAATGTGTCCTGCTCTGTCAGCTCCCTTACTCTCACATTTGTTATTTTGTCTTTCCATGAAATATGTAGTATCTGCCTCAGCCATCTGTGATGGGCAGCCTCCAGTCTCTTCTTGTTAGCCATGGTCATTTGCCAAGTCTCTGCTCCACCCAGGAGTGTGTCAGTACGAGGGCATGCTTTAATCCGACTTTTAGTTTGGTGTGGAGATCTCTGTTTGGTCACACGTTATTCATCCTTCCAAACGTGGTGTTTGCTTTTCCTAACCTCCTCTGAATCTCTCTATCGCAGCCATCTTCAACTGTCATTACACTCCCCAGAAAGCACAACTCTTCTATCTGTTCAATTTCTTTTCCAGCCACGTGCACATTTGCATCTGTTGTTCAGTTTCCTACCTTCATAATCTTGGTTTACTCTGCAATCTAATGTTTGCTGCTTCCTGTTCCACTTCTGCTGTAAGGGCAATCATTCTATCCACATCATACTTAGTAAAACAATGTTGTCGGTAAATTCAAGGTTGTGTAACTCATCTCCGCTAACTCTTTTACATCGTCCATGGTGCCTTTTGTTGCTAGCTTCATCACCCAGTCTATTTCTAGTGCAAAGACACACCCCTGTCTCACTCCAGTTACAATATCAAATCGCTCACCCAGGGCTATAGCTGATCTTGCTGCACATGTACTTCCATCATATAAACTCTTTATTATGTTGATCAGCTTGTCTGGTATCTGATAGCGTCTAGCAATATTCCACAGGGTCTCTCTGTGGAAACTATCAAATGCTTTCTTAAACTTGATAACGTTTATTAGGATGGCTTTTTACCAAGCAGTAGCTTTTTCGGTGGTCTGTCGAATAATGAATATCCGTTCACAACATGATCTACCTGGAGAGAACCCAGCCTGTTCTCCTAATATTTCATCCACTGCCTTCTTCATTCTGTTCAGAATAATGTAACCAATACTTTGCCCAGGATTGAGAGCAGTACAACACCTCTCCAGGTCATGTACTACGGTCACCCTTTCTTGGCAATGCCGTGATGATACCACCTTTTCAGACTCGTAGCACTTGTTTTTTCACCCATATTTTGTTACAGGGTTTTGTTAGATGCTCAGTCATAATTTCTCCTCCTGCCTTTCGTACCTCTGCTTGATTTCTGTCAATCCCAAGTGGTTTCCCTCTGTTTGAAGCCTTTGATGTCTGTTTTAATTTCATCTGATGTTATTGGTCCCTCTTCTGTTTCTAACTTAGCATTGGCATTTCTCTTGAATGTGTACATGATCGTTGGCTAGGGACAGTTTAATATGGAGTGAAAATATTCTTTCCATTGTCTGGCTTGTTCTTCTTGTGTTTTCCACATCTGTCTGTGAGAGTCCCTGATGGACGTCAACTGTGATCATTTGGTTCTTCCTGAAATGTCATTCACTATTCTATAGAGCTGCTATTTCTGCCTCAGCAGCCTTCTTCTGAACCCAGGCATTTCTATCTTGCCTGCATCTCTTCTTTATTTCTTTGTATTTTTCTCTGTATCTTACACTTCTCCCTACAGGATCTGCCTTTGTCTTTCACGGTTCCTTTTTTTCCTTCAGCACTTTTCACTCATCAATGGATTGGATCTAGACTGTTCTCAGTGGTACCAGATGACAGAACAAGGAGTAATGGTCTCAAGTTGCAGTGGGGGAGGTTTAGATTGGATATTAGGAAAAACTTTTTCACGAGGAGGGTGGTGAAGCACTGGAATGGGTTACCTAGGGAGGTGGTGGAATCTCCTTCCTTAGAGGTTTTTAAGGTCAGGCTTGACAAAGCCCTGGCTGGGATGATTTAGTTGGGATTAGGTCCTGCTTTGAGCAGGGGGTTGGACTAGATGACCTCCTGAGGTCCCTTCCAACCCTGATATTCTATGATTCTATGGCTGACCATGTTCCAGAGGTAATTCATGTATCTTTATTTAACCCACTTTGGAGACCCTCTACTTCTCCTGCTGTCTCGACTACTTCCAGTCTGATCATCTGTCTTCCAGACCTTCATCAGCCTGGTCCTGTAAAACACTGGACTGGTTGCTAAATGCAATCTGATCTGTGTTTTTTGTCCCTGAATTTCTTTATTGCCATAACTCTTTTTTATCCATCTTTGCAAGCTTTTGGAGTTCAAGTTAGAATCATAGAATCATAGGACTGGAAGGGACCTCGAGAGGTCATCTAGTCCAGTCCCCTCCACTCATGGCAGGACTAAGTATTATCTAGACAATCCCTGACAGGTGTTTGTCCAACCTGCTCTTTAAAATCCCCAATGATGGAGATTCCACAACCTCCCTAGGCACCTTATTCCAGTGCTTAACCACCCTGACAGCTAGGAAGTTTTTCCTAATGTCCAACCTAAACCGCCTTTACTGCAATTTAAGCCCATTGCTTCTTGTCCTATCCTCAGAGGTTAAGAAGAACAATTTTTCTCCCTTCTCCTTGTAAAAACCTTTTATGTACTTGAAAACTGTTATTATGTCCCCCCTCAGTCTTCTATTCTCCAGATTAAACAAACCCAATTTTTTTAATCTTCCCTCATAGGTTAATCATTTTTGTTGCTCTTCTCTGGACTTTCTCCAATGTGTCCACATCTTTCCTGAAATGTAGCACCCAGATTTGGACACAATACTCCAGTTGAGGCCTATTCAGTGCGGAGTAAAGCAGAAGAATTACTTCTCGTGTCTTGCTTACAACAGTCCTGCTAATACACCCCAGAATGATGTTTGCTTTTTTTGCAAAAGCGTTACACTGATGACTCATATTTAGCTTGTGGTCCACTATGACCCCCAGATCCCTTTCCGCAGTACTCCTTCCTAGGCTGTCATTGCCCATTTTGTATGTGTGCAACTGATTGTTCCTTCCTAAGTGGAGTACTTTGCATTTGTCCTTATTGAATTTCATCCTATTTACTTCAGACCATTTCTCCAGTTTGCCCAGATCAGTTTGAATTTTAATCCTACCCTCCAAAGCACTTGCAACCCCTCCTAGCGTGGTATTGTCCGCAAATGTTATAAGTGTACTCGCTATGCCATTATCTAAATCACCGATGAAGATATTGAACAGAACCAGACCCAGAACCGATCCCTGCGGGATCCCACTTGTTATGTCCTTCCAGCATGACTGTGAACCACTGATAACATATTACCAAGTTGTGACATAACCACTAAAAGATAATGATTGGAGCCTATATCTGCTTGTTTGCTGACTCTGACATCCCTCAAAGAAGATGCCCATCTCTTAGAGATATGTACAGGGTCTAGCTGATTGACAAGTCACATTATCCATGCAAAGTCAAGGGAGGGATATGGTTTTTCCATCCAACAATTAGTTTTCTCATTCCACTTTAAGGTGAAACTGAGCCATTTTGAATTTCTTTTCAAAACCAGAGAGTGCAAAAGAGCAGAATAGCTGGGAAATGGGAGAGCCAGTTTCAAGTCCCTGCAGTACCTAATTCTGAGCAGAGCCTTGAACGTTCATCTCCGTCTGAGTGTTCTAACCACAGCCTACAGGGTCAGTCTCCCTCTTTTGCCCAGTGAATATTCAATTATTTGTACAAAGTGAGAGAGTTCCTGCATGAGACACTAAGACTGATGGACTGACTTTATAGCCCGGTGATTAGTGCACTCACCTGGAATGTAGGAGCTCTATGTCCAGATAGGAGCTCCCTGACTCAGAGCAGCGACTTGAAGCTGCGTAGCCCACGGGAGTGCCCTAACCGCATGGCTATTGGCTATTCCAGAGCCGGATGAGTCTCACTCTCTCTAGTTCATCTTCAACCTCAGAAACCTTCTGAGGAAAGTTTTGTCACAACTGCTACATGTCTGTGAAAAGTTCCAGGTTTGCTGACCAGCATTTTCCAACAACAAAGAAACAACATTTTGTTGAAAAATTCCCCATCAGCTCTAATGCAAAGTCACATCCTTCATGGGAAAATTCTTCAACACCTTTATTGCTTTCCTGTCCGTGCTGCTTCCCTGGCTGCCATTGCAAATGCACAGAAGGGGCATGTAACAGAAATACAAGTCATTCAGCTTCATCAACAGCACAAAGGTGATTAAGGAACAGGAACAGAAAATGCAATCACGGTAACACAGACCTCTCAGAAGGTGTTTTAAATGTATCCAAACCACACCACAATACTGTTCGTCCTAACGAGAGCTTGCTAATTGTGCTTACTGGGCCTGATTCCAGTCTCACTTGCACCACTGCTTCCTCCATGGAGTCACTCTTGATTTATCTCTGTGTAAATGCAGAACCTGGTCAAATCATGTTACAGTGTTTGGTGTTATATTGTAAGCACCAAAAAGTGTGCCAGGTGCTTTACAGAACACAGAGAAAGACCTGGTCCATGCCACAAAGAGCTTACAGTCTAATAAGGGATGTGCTGCAAAGAGTATGGGGAAGAACTGGAAGGGAGGTGGAGGAGCATGAGAAAGGCTAAGGGATACATCAATAAGATGACCAGGTTACTCTGACACACCTACCTACATCATGAGAGTTGGACTGAAAGGCTGGGGCTTGGGAATTTTTTAAACATTGTTATTATTATTGAATCATTTCTTCTGGGTCTCACATAAGAGATGAGTTTTTGCCGGGGTTTTAGGTTCTGATCCCAAACCCATCGAAGCCAAAGGAAAAACTTCCATTTAACTCCAATGGGCCAGGCCCTTAGAGGAGACAGCGTCTAGATGAACCAGGTGGAAGGACATCCGAGGCACAGGAGGCGGTGTGAAAAAGGGACTTTACTAAGCACATTTCCACAAGCATGGCTGAAGTACGGAATGGAATCGGAAGGCAGGTGGGTTTCCTGCCGTTTTGGTGTGGGCTGGGAATGTTTCACACACCAGGAGGCACAACATGCCAAGGGAAGCAACTCTTGCATAAATCTTTGGTCATCTGAAAAGAAAGTGTTGAGTGCTCAAAACTGCCTTTCCGTCTAGCTCATATTCAGATTTGAATTCATACTGGAGTTGATGTCTGCGGTGTTGTTGTAGCCACGTGGGGCCCAGATATTAGAGAGACAAGGTGGGTGACATAATATCTGTTACTGGCCCAACTTCTGTTGGTGAAAGAGACTAGCTTGATGCCACTAGCTTAGACTGTAGCATTTTCAGTGCAGATTGCTTCTGCTATGCCCTGCTAATCCACTAATTATTTTGTCCTCAGGGCTTGCTGCCTCCCTGATGTAGTCTGTGTGCCTGTGCATTCCTTAGAAAGGATGTCATGCCATCCAGGTCCAATTCCAGCACATTACTGTGGAGGGAGTAATAGAGTTTGACCTGACCTGGCTGACAGTAAAGAGGCTGAGAGCTGGTCTGACATTACAGGGAACCGCTTTGGAAGTTAATTACCCACAAAGCCATGTGCTCCCATTAATTTTCGTTTAATTTTTGAACAGTGAAGATGAACAGGGTTGATATTATTTAATTTTGTCCACATCCCATTATTCCCACTGACACTAATGCCATTGAGGGGCCAGTGACCCAAGAGAATGTTGCTGTCAGTAACGTCACTGCTATCCGAGCCCTTCACAGAGAACACTCCAGGGCACACAGTCTTGCCGAGATAACGGCTTCCTCCAGGGAACAAGCTGATGCGGACGGCTCAGACAAGGACTTTCAGCTACCTGAGGAAATGGTTTTATCTCTTGGAGGCCACATGTGCTGGAGTGCTTTATTTGCATGTAATTTTAAAGTTAGGTATAATTGTATTTTAGGAGTGTCAGAGACAGAGAAGAAAAAAATAAGGCCTATAGTTTTAAAGAAACAGTCACTGAACACAGGCAAAGATTTGTTTCCAGTCAAAAGTCAATGGTAAAAATTTTCGAGATTGACAATAGGTCTCGGACAGCCAGAATGTGTTTAATTACAAGCCAGTGGGCTAGGCGCCTCGTTTGGTTGTTTGGGTGTTGAGGTCAGCATAGGTGAGAAAGGTATCACAGACCGCTGGCCATTTTTAGCAAATTTCATACACAAGTATCTACCCCAGACGTTATGGTACCAGCTCTGTGGAATGGGGCTGAAGGGCTGCACCATTGGGCTGGCTGCAGCGAGGAGCCAGTGCAGACAGGACTGGGGTTTTTTTTGGTGGATGCCCATCTGCTCAGCAGCTGCTATGATATTTGTGCTCAGGCTCCTCTGGCTGGGTACTCCTTCCCAGGCCCTTGGTACTGCCCTGGGTACTGCCCTGGGTACTGCCCTGGGTACTCCTCTGGCTGGGTACTCCTTCCCAGGCCCTGGGTACTGCTCTGGCTGGGTACTCCTTCCCAGGCCCTGGGTACTGCCCTGGGTACTCCTCTGGCTGGGTACTCCTTCCCAGGCCCTGGGTACTGCTCTGGCTGGGTACTCCTTCCCAGGCCCTGGGTACTGCCCTGGGTACTCCTCTGGCTGGGTACTCCTTCCCAGGCCCTGGGTACTGCTCTGGCTGGGTACTCCTTCCCAGGCCCTGGGTACTGCCCTGGGTACTCCTCTGGCTGGGTACTCCTTCCCAGGCCCTGGGTACTGCTCTGGCTGGGTACTCCTTCCCAGGCCCTGGGTACTGCCCTGGGTACTCCTCTGGCTGGGTACTCCTTCCCAGGCCCTGGGTACTGCTCTGGCTGGGTACTCCTTCCCAGGCCCTGGGTACTGCCCTGGGTACTCCTCTGGCTGGGTACTCCTTCCCAGGCCCTGGGTACTGCTCTGGCTGGGTACTCCTTCCCAGGCCCTGGGTACTGCCCTGGGTACTCCTCTGGCTGGGTACTCCTTCCCAGGCCCTGGGTACTGCTCTGGCTGGGTACTCCTTCCCAGGCCCTGGGTACTGCCCTGGGTACTCCTCTGGCTGGGTACTCCTTCCCAGGCCCTGGGTACTGCTCTGGCTGGGTACTCCTTCCCAGGCCCTGGGTACTGCCCTGGGTACTCCTCTGGCTGGGTACTCCTTCCCAGGCCCTGGGTACTGCTCTGGCTGGGTACTCCTTCCCAGGCCCTGGGTACTTCCTTGGGTACTGCTCTGGCTGGGTACTGCCCTGGGTACTCCTCTGGCCCTGCCAGCCCTGAACGGCTCAGTTACAAGGGCCGTGTCCGTTGTTGTTGGCTGCAGTGGGGAAGGTGAGTTGCTGGGCGTGGGGGTCATGAGTCAGACGGAGAGACAGAGTCAGTCTGTGGGGAGGAGTCGGGTAGACGGTAGATGGAGGCATGGACAGGGAGAGCTGCTGCAGTGCTGGCTGAAGGGGAAGAGTGAGTGATGATTTCCCCCCCTACCTGCATCTAGCCTTCTGGTGAGAGAGTTCCTGTCTGCCTGGAATTCCTCCCGGCTCGGTGTCAGAGCGGCTGGCCTGGTTAGCCACTGCATTGAGTCATGGCCCCTGCAGTAATTGGTGATATTTAACGTTATACGGGGAGGAGGTGTGTGACGGGTTGGATCACAGAAACCCCCTTGGGAGCTGCCAACGGATGTGCAAAGGCTACCTCTGTTTCTATTCTCCCTGCCAGCTCAGTGGTTTCAGCACCCTGTCTTGCTGAAGCCAGACACACCCGCCTGCTCCAACACAGACCCAAGGTCTGAATTACCTGCCCCGAAGCTGCAGGTTTACCTGAAAACAGCTCACAGAAGTGTGCTTGCCTTTAGCACTCAGACGCCCAACTCCTAATGGGGTCTAAACCCAGATAAATTTGTTTTACCCAGTAAAAATTGTTCGCGCTCTATAACACTGATAGAGAGATATGCACAGCTGTTTGCTCCCCCAGGTATTAATACATACTCTGAGTTAATTAATAAGTAGAAAGTGATTTTATTAAATACAGAAAGTAGGATTCAAGTGATTCCAAGTAGTAACAGACAGAACAAAGTAAGTTACTCAGCAAAATAAAATAAAATGCGCAAATCTATGTCTAATCAAACTGAATACAGATAATCTCACCCTCAGAGATGCTTCAGTAAGTTTTTTCTCAGACTGGACACCTTCCAGGCCTGGGCACAATTCTTTCCCCTGGTACAGCTCTTGTTCCAGCTCAGGTGATAGCTAGGGGATTCTTCATGATGGCTCCTCTCTCCCTCTGTTCTCTTCCACCCCTTTATATATCTTTTGCATAAGGCGGGAATCCTTTGTCCCTCTGGGTTCCCCCACCCCTCACTGGAAAAGCACCAGGTTAAAGATGGATTCCAGTTCAGGTGACATGATCACATGTCACTGCAAGGCTTCATTACTCACTTGCCAGCACACACATATACAGGAAGACTCACAGGTAAATACAGCCATCTGCAGACAATGGCTCTGGTTAATGGGAGTCATCAAGATTCCAAACCACCATTAATGGCCCATACTTTACATAATTACAATAGGCCCTCAGAGTTATATTTTATATTTCTAGTTTCAGATACAAGAGTGGTACATTTATACAAATAGGATGATCACGCAGTAGATTATAAGCTTTGTAATGATACCTTACAAGAGACCTTTTGCATGAAGCATATTCCAGTTACATTATATTCACTTATTATCATGTTTTTACAAAACCATATAGACTGCACAACGTCACAAGGTGAATCTGCTAGTGATCTTTCCCAACATATTTCCCCAAAATGTTCCATGCAAACACTCCTCAAGCCTTTTGGGGGAGATGTGAGCACACAGACACAGACAGACACACACCTAAACACTGGTTGAAAATGCTCAACTTATTAGCCCTGGTCTACACTACGAGTTTAGGTCGAATTTAGCAGTGTTAGATTGATTTAACCCTGTACCCGTCCACACGACGAAGCCATTTTTGTTGACTTAAAGGGCTCTTAAAATCGATTTCTGTACTCCTCCCCGATGAGGGGATTAGCGCTGAAATCGACATTGCTGGGTCGAATTTGGGGTAGTGTGGATGCAATTCGATGGTATTGGCCTCCAGGAGCTATCCAAGAGTTCTCCATTGTGACTGCTCTGGACAGCACTTTGAACTCAGATGCACTAGCCAGATACACAGGAAAAGCCCCGGGAACTTTTGAATTTCATTTCCTGTTTGGCCAGTGTGGCGAACTCAGCAGCACAGGTGACCATGCAGTCCCCCCACAATGTTTCTACGCTCCCCCTATCATCTCCGTCCCTGAGGTTATTGCAGATTAGAAGGCGAAAAAAACGCACTCGTGATGACATGTTTTCCGAGCTCATGCAGCCCTCCCGCACTGATAGGGCACAGTGTAATGCATGGAGGCATTCAGTGGCAGAGGCCAGGAAAGAATTGCTGTGTTTGCTTAATGGCAAAAGTATCAAAGTGCCTTGGGCGGGGGCATGACTGCTTTGTGAGCAGGAAGGCCATAGATATAGACATTGCATTAGGTAGCTTCTATAGCTAGTGAAAACATTCCTGAGCATTCGGCAAAGTTTGTGGCAAAAAAAGAGAAGACCCGTAGTGTAGTGGTTATCACGTTCACCTAACACGCAAAACCCCCGTAGTGTAGTGGTTATCACGTTCACCTAACACGCAAAACCCCCGTAGTGTAGTGGTTATCACGTTCACCTAACACGCAAAACCCCTGTAGTGTAGTGGTTACCATGTGATCAAAACCGGGCAGAATTTTAGGGTTAGAAGAGACCGCGCTGTGAAATTTTACTTTGAATTATATCAATTATGAGTTAAATAATATGGAAGCTCTCTCTAAGTTATAGACCCGAGTTCCTTACCCTTTCCGCTGCTCTGATAAATTAACATTTTTGTTAGGGGCGGGGGGAAATTTTCATGAAGCCTTTTATAGGGACTAAATGCTATTTAGGACTCTGAAATCATCTTAACGTGGCCCATAGAGTGCAATCCTTCGTTCTGGATTTGTCATTCCACAACTGCTCCTTACTACTGTCCAGGCTTCATGAGCCATGGGAGCCAGGGGCAGGCCGGGGTAGGTGCGACCGTGCGGTGCTGCCGGCTGGGAGAGCAGCCTGAAGCAGAAGCCTCCAGCTCGCATGATATTCCAGGCAGGACTGACTCTCCATGAGACGAAACTTAAAGAAGAGAATGACCTGGAATCACTCCCATTCGGTGCTCTAAGAGGAGGATAGCCATGTCTGTCCAGGCACCCCTGATCGACCTCACCGAGGTCTGCCAGCTGAGCGGGACTGAGCAGGACCCCGGCTGGCAGGAGCCGGTGGACGTCTGGGGCTCCGTCCGCCGGCCCCGCTCAGCCCGCTGCCTGCCTGGGGTTCCGATCATCCAGGCAGGCAGCAGGCTGAGCGGGTCCGGCAGATGGGACCTTGGGAAAAAGGTGCAAAACGATTGTCTGCCGTTGCTTTCACGGAAGGAAGGAGGGAGGGGGGCCTGACGACACGTACCCAAAACCACCTGCGACAAAGTTTTTGCCCCATCAGGCATTGGGAGCTTAACCCAGAATTCGAATGGGCAGTGGAGACTGCGGGAACTGTGGGATAGCTACCCACAGTGCACCGCTCTGTAAGTCGATGCTAGCCACGGTAGTGAGGATGCACTCCGCCGACTTAATGCACTTAGTGTGGACATACGCAATAGACTGTATACAATCAAATTCTAAAAAATCAACTTCTATAAAATCCACCTAATTTCGTCGTGTAGACATTAGACATGAAGGACCCTACAAACTTTCAAAGTTCTAGGAACAGTCTTGTGAAAGATCTGAGCAGAGTGAAAGCATCTGCTGAGATGTACGTTCCCTGAGACACAGAGTTCTGGAAGGGCCGTGGGAGTTTCCTCTAAACCAGTCCAGTATTTACCCCTCTGCAATGAGCTCTAGAATCTTCCCCATTTGTCCAGCCACCAAGACCCCGGGGGACTAGATATAAGTTCCTCTTTGTGCATGTTTGTGCATTCTCCAGCCTCTGTGATGAGAAAAACAGGGTGTCTTTAGCTTTACAAATCAAACACAGAGGTGATGAAAGTCTAGGTTCTGTTTTATTCACATCCCTAATGTTTGGGATATGGAAGGGTTTTGCAAAGAAGGCAGCTCTTGACAAATCCCTACTAGTTATGCATAAACCCTTGTAAAGATGTGCCTGATATCAAGACTCCAAAGCTTCCTTGACACCCACATTTGCTATAGGATAGAGAAAGGTCCCCTCCTTTTCCATTGCTTAGCCTCGTTTGAAAAAGAGCCTATGTTTTTGTGATTCATTACTTGAGAGTAAGTGCTTCCATCTGGTATCACAAAGGTATCTGTTGATAACCTCTCCGAAGCTGCATCCATCTCTCTCTCTGCAGAAACAGCTTGGCTGGATTATGGATGGAGGAGATGCTCTTCCCAAGGGGTACTTTTCCAGTCAGACTGCAGAGGCAGGTTGCAGGTGGAATGAGATGCTGCCAGTTGCAGATGAGGGTAGGGATTCTGCTATACTCAGAAATCCATTCTTCACATAGCTGCTAATAAATAGATATTATGACATTTAAAGAAAGCAAGGATCAATGAATAGTGACTCACCAAATCAGCAGAATAATTGTGACTTGTTTGTGTCAAACATCCAATCTTAATTTTAAAATTGCCAGTGATGGGGATGTGACGGTACCTCCCGTAAGGCTTTGTGGGAATATGACATAACTGGAATATGTTTTGTGCTGCCTGTGCCAGGTACATATCTCTGTAAAGGTTATGGTCTACTATATCTATTCATCCCTTTTGTACACATATGTCATTTTGTACTTGAGGTTAAGAATATGGGTTGTATACTTGCTTGCTTAAGGTTTGTGAGGCATTTGGTCAGCCTCTTTAGGAAGGAATTCACTAGGTTAAGTACCCGGTCGGGGAACAATGCATCTTGGAATGCTCCAATCCACATAAGAAGTCTACCTGGAGACATGCAAGATACCATGTGGGTAATGGCTGCTACCTGCAAGTCCTGTGTCATGCATGGGCATGTGACCTGCCCATGTGATTCCGAATCTCCCTTCTGTGACTGGATTCTACAGAGGGTGAGGAGGGGGTCTCCACCCACAAGAGACAGTCTATTTAAACCTGTGGGAGACCCCTCCATTTTGTCTTCAGCTGGCTAAAGAAGGAGCCTCTCCACCCCCCCAAGGTACTTGAAGGAAATTGGAACCAAAGACAGTAACTACAGGGGGTGTGAGTGATTGCTGGACCCAGGCTAAAAGAAGATTAGCCTGTAAAAGGGAACATTTTGGAACTGGTGAGGATCTTATCTATATTTAGTGTAATTAGACATAGATTTGCGCATTTTATTTTATTTTGCTGGGTAACTTACTTTGTTCTGTCTGTTACTACTTGAAATCACTTAAATCCTACTATCTGTATTTAATAAAATCACTTTCTACTTATTAATTAACTCAGAGTATGTATTAATACCTGGGGGAGCAAACAGCTGTGCATATCTCTCTATCAGTGTTATAGAGGGCGAACAATTTATGAGTTTACCCTGTATATGCTTTATACAGGGTAAAACGGATTTATTTGGGTTTAGACCCCATTGGGAATTGGGCATCTGAGTGCTAAGGGCAAGCAGACTTCTGTGAGCTGTTCTCAGGTAAACCCTGCAGCTTTGAGACAGGTTATTCAGACTCTGGGTCTGTGCTGGAGCAGACGGGTGTGTCTGGCTTCACCAAGACAGGGAGCTGAAACCACTGAGCTAGCAGGGAGAATAGAAACAGAAGTAGCCTTTGCACATCAGCTGGCAGCTCTCAAGTGGGTTTCTGTGATCCAACCCGTCACAGGGGAATCCACCATGACCCTTGGTAAGGTGTCCCAATGGCTAGTTACCCTCACTATTCAAAATGTAATCCTTATTTCCATTCTGAATTTGTCTAGCTTCAACTTCCAGCCATTGGATCATATTACACCTTTCTCGGCTAGATTGAAGAGCCCATTGCCAAATATTTGTTCCCTACGGAGCTACTTGTTAACTAGTCACCTCGTAACCTTCTCTTTGTTAAACTCAGTAGATGGAGCTCCTTGAGTCTATGACTCTACGGCATGTTTTCTAATCGTTTAGTCATTCTCTGGCTCTTCTCTGAGCTCTTCCAATTAATCAACATCCTTCTTGAATTGTGGGCACCAGAACTGCTTCCGGCAGAGCTTGCACCACTGTCAAATACAGAGGTAAAATAATCTCTTGAGCCTCCAGTCCCTGTGATCCATTCATGTGCTAACCGAATTGCAATGGGCTTACCTTCATTTAGAAGAGTGGGTTGATATTACCAAGGGATAAGTCTCTAGAAATAGGGAATTATTCCTATTGTACTATTTGTATGTATCTGTTTGAATGTTATTGAAAGTGGTGGTAGTCAGGTGCCTGTGTAGGCCCGTTTCTGTTGTTGAAAATCTCCCCTGAAAAGCAATGCAAGAAAAGCAGGACTCAAATCTATTTGTCCAAAGCAGCAGAGACAACCCTTGTGAAATGTACAGTGGACATGTCCTCATAAGACACTGCTAATCTCCTGCTCAGAGAGGACGTCTAGACCATTACATACATGGGGGTGGCCCTGACCTCATAGACTTTAAGGTCAGAAGGGACCATTATGATCATCTAGTCTGACCTCTTGCACAACGCAGGCCATAGAATCTCACCCACCCACTCCCGCAACAAACCCCTAACCTATGCCCGAGTTATTGAAGTCCTCAAATCGTGGTTTAAAGACCTCAAGGTGCAGAGAATCCTCCAGCAAGTGACCCGTGCCCCACACTGCAGAGGAAGGCGAAAACCTGGGAAGGGTTGGAAGGACCATGCTAGGGAGTCCTTGGTATTGCTGTCCAGTGTCTCCCTTTGGCTGACCCAGGAACAGCTGGGACAAATCTCACAGGGAACAATTTACTCCCTTATTTACTGGGAAGAAGGTCTGGAGAAATGGTCTGAAGAAAATAGGATGTAATTCAGTAAGGACAAATGCAAAGTACTGCACTTAGGAAGGAAAATTGAGTTGCACACATACAAAATGAGAAATGACTGCCTAGGAAGGAGTACTGCGGAAAGGGATCTGGGGGTCATAGTAGACCACAAGCTAAATATGAGTCAACAGTGTAACGCTGTTGCAAAAAAAGAGAACATCATTCTGGGTGACCCCAGTTCTGGGTGCCACATTTCAGGAAAGATGTGGACAAATTGGAGAAACTCCAGAGAAGAGCAACACAAATGAATAAAGGTCTAGAAAACATGACCTATGAGGGAAGATTGAAAAAATTGGGTTTATTTCATCTGGAGAACAGAAGACTGAGGGGGGACAGGACAAGAGTTTTCAAGTACATAAAAGTTTGTTACAAGGAGGAGGGAGAAAAATTGTTGTTCTTAACCTCTGAGGATAGGACAAGAAACAATGGGCTTAAATTGCAGCAAGGTTGGACATTAGGCAAAACTTCCTAGCTGTCAGGGTGGTTAAGCACTGGAATAAATTGCCCAGGGAGGTTGTGGAATCTCCATCATTGGAGATTTTTAAGAGCAGGTTAGACAAACACCTGTCAGGGATGGTCTAGATAATACTTAGTCCTGCCTCGAGTGCAGGGGACTGGACTAGATGACCTCTTGAGGGCCCTTCCAGTCCTATGGTTCTATCCCACAGAGCCACCTCCGCCCCCATCTTCCCCCAGAAATTCTAGACCTTTCTTGGGTAGTTCAGAGATGGGGGCCAGGCATCTGCTGTAGATTGTCTGAGCTCCGTTGAAGACAGTAACTGTTCCATTTGATGGCAGTGGTTTCCATCAAAATGGAAAGTTCTATGCACACTGGAGACAGGGCAGAATCTTGTCTAGTCTGGCGCCTCTCAGTGCCCAGCGGAGGCTGGACCTGTGCAGTGTACAGGGGCTGGAAACCTGCAGCAGGTATTGAGCCACTGCTGATTAAAGAAACCGTCCAGTTTCAAACAGACCCCAGACTGTCCAGCATTATTTTGGAAATAGTCATTTTACAATTCTCAGAGTATGACGATGACAAACTGATGGCTCCTAAGGAACTGCTGACTTCCCCATTGGTTACTGAATTCTGAATACATGATTTACAGCTTTGGAAAGTCAGTGTGATACTTGAGGACCAAGCACTCTGAGCTATGCCTTCGGTTTTGCTGGCTTGTCTTTGAGACATGAATGAAAGAGAACTTTGGCACAACTGAAAACCTGAAACATTTGAAAAATGTTGGGGTAAAACTAGAAAAAAACAACTAACTGACACCTGGCCCAGGGAGCGGGAAAAAAGATTGCTCTTCCCCTTGGGCATTGTATTGTCCTCTCTCCCATTTATGCATCCCAAGATCACATTAGTCCTTTCGGCCCCAGGTCTAATAGGTCTAATACAAATTCTAACTGGCAACTAAGTTTATAGCCATAGAGTTACCTTTGGAGGAATCTCAAGTAGAAGGAAGGAGGTAGGAGGTTATTTTATTCTGTATTTGCTACTGGTGCTGAAATACAGAGCCCAGTTCCGGGCCCATAATTCATATGGAGAGAAGGAAATAGTCACACTAGAACTGTCTTGTCTCTGCTATTCTATTTTATTTCCACCTATATTTAAATCTGTTTTGATCTACTGCTGTCTCTCCAGTTTGCAGCCATGTGGCAGAGGGTACCGCAGACAGTTCAGTGTCCCAGTGAAATTGTCGTGCAGACTCCAGCAGTCGTAGTCAACCCTATGTCTGTGTGCAATGTGGAACCTGACACTGTGAGCAGCTCACCTGGTTGAGGGATTTGTTACAGATTCGCAACTCAGAGCGGGTCTGGGGAAAGAACCTCTAGGGTTCATCAGCTTTTCAAGCAAGCTTGGCCCCAGTTTATGACTTCTCATTAAACCGTGCAAAGTTTGCGGTTCTGGGACTTTAGTTGTGAATGTCGAGTTTGTCTGAAAGCAAACTTCAATGAAAAGACTTCCTTGGGGGGACTGAAATCAAGGGAAACATTTGCATAAACTCCTGTGAAGGGAAAATTACATGTTTTCCACTGCTCTGGTCAATACTCATTTCCTGATCTCTACGATGATAGATGGAGTATGAGCTAGAATAAAAATAACTGCGGTTAGTTGGCAGCCCACTGGACCAGTCCCTGGCAGCGGGGCGGTTTTGTAATCCCTCAGAACCAGTGGAAAGTATTGTGTCTTTTGCATTTTTCTGCCGCAGAAGGAAGGAGAAAAGAAATTCAAACACAGAATGAAAAAAAGGTAAATAGACAAAAGACAAAAAAAATCTGTCTTAATTGTGTTGTGAGCTTTCCCTGCTTATTGGGTCCCTTTGTGATGCCACAGCTGGATGGCTGATGCTGTGCACTTATCCGTAGGGCACACAGAGCCTTGTAATCACCAGCAAAGAAGAGCAAAGATTTCTCAGCTTTCCCCTCACTCCAGGGACCCTGCACAAAGGCCATGTGCCTCTTCGGCATTAATTCTCCTCCAAAAATGCTTGTTGCTTGAGCCAGGGCAGCTGTTACCCTGAATGAGCCATTGTTATGATCCTCCTCTGCCCTGCATCATGTGTCTTCATTGGCAAAGTGGGTGTAAAAGGCTGCCAGACCAGAATGGTCACATGCTTACACTCAGTCTGCAGAGAAGGAAATGACAGCACAAGGTGCAGGGCAGTAGGGAATCCAGCCTTCTGTCCTCTTAACGGTGACTAAGGAGGCGATTATTCCTGTGGAAATGAGATAGATGCAGCAATTCTCAGCTCCCATGCCCAAGAGCAGGTGCTATGCGTTGCTGTGATCTCATTTAGCCCACCACAGATCTACACCTATAACCATGCGCAGTGGAGGAGGAGAAGATAATCACTGGTTTTCCTGGGCTGAGTGTCGGCACTGACACCATAGCGTTCTGAATTTCTGCTCTTCCACTACATTGTATTGGAATCTCAGCTAGACTGTGCTTCAGATTAAACAGTCTCTGGCAGTGGGCTGGGGAAATGAGCCAGAGACTCTCAACATATTAAAAACTGCACTACCAAGGGGCTGCCAGGAGCTCGTCATGAAATGAGATGAAACCCAGGGTCAAGAAGCACACAGAGAACAAATGAAACGAGAAGCAAGAGAAGAACAGGGTTGTAAATTGAAGAGTGGAGGCTCGTTAATGCAGAGCACTGCTGGTGCATCGTGGGCACCCATTCCGGTAGAGAAAGCGCTTTGAAGGGGTTTCTCATGCCATAGTATAGAAAAGTCATTCATCTCATTGACAGTTCTGATTTACAAAAATACCACTTGTTTTATAACTTAATTCTGCTTTCCTAAAATATTCAAATTTGAGGAAAAGTTTAGCCTGCCTAATAATTTAGAAGCTGGTATCCCCTGACAGACTTAGTGGCATTATGTGCTGAAAGCTCAAAAATTCACCTCCTAAAATAGTACCTGGAAAGATTCGCACCATGCATGCCCATGGTTCTGGAAGAGCTCCGTGTGGCTCGAAAGCTTGTCTTTCTCACCAAGAGAAGTTGGTCCAGTAAAATATATTACCTCACCCACTCTGTGTCTCATGGTTCTGGAGCAATTCCTACAACCTATTTACCACCTCCTATAAAAAAGTACAAATATGTACTAGAGTCTGGGTTTTAAACAGACAACTGATGTATTAGCAAATATTGCTGCACTTGCTTTCTGCAAAAAAATCATTCAAGCAGTTTTGCTTCATCAAGTGCTCACATGTTATTTGTGTTGATGCTAAAACATTTTCTTACCCATTATATTTAATTAGTGCTAGCTGGAAAAATGATTTTTTTCTTTTGAAAATTTTCATTTTTTTGTCAAAAAACAAAACAAAATTGAAAGTCCTGAAAGTTTTTGTTGGAAAAGCTTTTTTTTTCAATTCACATTTTTCCACAGCAGGTAGACATTTTCCACACACACCCCACCCCCCATACACAGACACATTTGGTTAAAAAACAAGAACAACAAACAAACAGTTTTCTGTAGAAAACCAGTTTCAATAGAAAATTTCCACCCAGCCTGAGGAATCATAGAATCATAGAATATCAGGGTTGGAAGAGACCTCAGGAGGTATCTAGTCCAACCCCCTGCTCAAAACAGGACCAGCACTAACTAAATCATCCCAGGCAGGGTTTTGTCAAGCCTGACCTTAAAAATCTCTAAGGATGGAGATTCTACCACCTCCCTAGGGAACCCATTCCAGTGCTTCACCACCCTCCTAGTCAAATGCTGTTTCCTAATATCCAACCTACACCTCCCTCACTGCAACTGGAGACCCTTACTCCTTGTTCTGTCATCTGCCACCACTGAGAACAGCCGCGCTCCATCCTCTTTGGAACCCCCTTTCAGGTAATTGAAGGCTGCTATCAAATCCCCCCTCATTCTTCTCTTCTGCAGACTAAATAACCCCAGTTCCCTCAGCCTCTCCTCATAGGTCATGTGCCCCAGCCCCCTAATCATTTTGGTTGCCCTCCGCTGGACTCTCTCCAATTTGTCCACATCCCTTCTGTATTGGGGGGACCAAAACTGGACGCAATACTCCAGGTGTGGCCTCACAAGTGCCGAATAGAGGGGAATAACCACCTCCCTCGATCTGCTGGCAATGCTCCTACTAATACACCCCAATATGCCATTGGCCTTCTTGGCAACAAGGGCACACTGCTGACTCATAGCCAGCTTCTCAGCCACTGTAATCCCCAGGTCCTTTTCTGCAGAACTGCTTCTTAGCCAGTCGGTCCCCAGCCTGTAGCAGTGCATGGGATTCTTCCGTCCTAAGTGCAGGACTCTTCACTTGTCCTTGTTGAACCTCATCAGATTTCTTTTGGCCCAATCCTCCAATTTGTCTAGGTCACTCTGAACCCTCTACCTACCCTCCAGCGTATCTACCACTCCTCCCAGTTTAGTGTCATCTGCGCACCTGCTGAGGGTGCAATCCACGCCATCCTCCAGATCATTAGTGAAGGTATTGAACAAAACAGGCCCCAGGACTGACCCTTGGGGCACTCCGCTTGAAACCGGCTCCCAACTAGACATGGAGCCGTTGATCACTACCCACTGAGCCCGACGATCTAGCCAGCTTTCTATCCACCTTATAGTCCATTCATCCAGCCCATACTTCTTTAACTTGCCGGCAAGAATACTGTGGGAGACGGTATCAAAAGCTTTGCTAAAGTCAAGATATATCAAATCCACCACTTTCCCCATAAGGAAGGGACCTCCTGAGGTCCCTTCCAACCCTGATATTCTATGATTCTATGAAATGCAGCCTCACCAGGAGAGCGCCTCCTTGTGGCTAGGCATGGTGCAGCTGCTCTCTCATGTGCAGCACCCCGCTGCCAACGGTTGCTCCAGGCCAGTGACAATCTCCCTTCCCATAACTTGGCCTTCCAGACAGGCCATGATTTAGTCTCCACCCCTTTTGGGATGACAAAGTCCAACCAATTAAAGTCCAGACGTCCTTGCAAAAAGGTCTTTGGCCCCAACTCTGGGCCCCGTGGTCCTCACACCCTCTATGCCGGGCATTCCAATGCTCTTATCCCCTGCTTCATGCCACTTTCTCAGGTGGCTGATAGGGGAATCCATGCCCACCCACTCCACGGGGCCTTCTAGTGAGCAGGCAAGGTCTCTCTAGCCCTGACACCTCTCTAGACTTTTTCATACCATAGCCTTCTAAACAGACCCTCTGTGGAGATATAGGCCCACATTAGACCTGAGTGAACAATGGTTTTAAATTGAGTTGGGATGTTAGCATGAGCAATAGGCCCAAATCATGTGACCAAAAAGACTAATGAAATCATGAGAAATAAGAGCTGTTTGTGTTTAACTTGTAGTGACCTGTGACATACCAGCATTATCTTATTTAAGATTTGGGCTGAGGTAATAGAAATAAATAAAACACGGTTTGCTGTAAATAATTGGCTGTACAGATTTGTTTAATGCATTTTAAAAAATGCCTCATCTGGCCTTAGGTAAGGCCTGATACCAGCAATGGCATCACCTGTTATTATCGGGTATAAAAAGGCAACGTTTTTAGGGGTTTCTTTCTCAGAACTCTGGAGCCATGATGGGAAGGTATCTTCCAATCCCAATCCCATTTCGAATATTTGGCCAATATCTAGGCCAGTATTGTTGCTAGGATACAGTGTGTATAGGCTTATATTTGTCCTTTGGATGTAACCAACACCAAGTGGCCTTTGGACTAATAAAGGAATGCTTGTGTGGAAAATGAGTCTTGGTAAACCTAATACATGTACGAGGAAAATGATTCCCAGCCCCGTTTCCTCACCTCTTGAGGCTCCCCCATCTTGCAGGGTCAGGAGTCACAGGGCGCTCCCTGGGAATCCTCCTCCCCCCGCCCTGCCCCCCCAAAAATCCCAACTCAGAGTACAAATGTAAACCTCCTTCTGCCCTCCTTGGGCTTGACCGTTCATTCCCTTCTGGACCCCTCCTAGGGCTCTCTCCCTGGAAGTCCAGATCCTGCTCTATTATCAGAGCTCCTCACCACCAGAGCCTGCTTCACCCCCTGGCACCTGTGATCTCTCTGGGCCCTTTGCCAGACTTCTCTGTCTAAGAGAGGATACCAGGGCCAACTTCTCCCTTGACCCTCCCAGTCTCTCTATTTCAGTCCCAGAGAGTGATCGCAGAGTTCGTTCCTCTGCTCCCTGCAGCCCCCTTCTGCTCCACACTTCCAGCCTTCGTAGTCACCACCCAGCTCCTCCACCAGCTGGACACCATCTCTAAGTCAGCTTGGCCCACCTCCCGCTGCAGTGAGGTGACGTAATTGGCCCACAGGAAGCCTTTCACTGCCTGTGTGGGGGGCACACCCCATTAGGGAGCTCTACATGTAATATTTTTTTACGATGAGCCATAATGTAACAATGCTGGGATGACGCCTGGGCCTGTACTGAATGCAGATAGATTTGATGGGTGTTGCCATTGGTTTTACATTTGCCTCTTTCCCTGGTGGTTCTCACTGCCTCAAAAGGCCGTCAAGATGTACACTCTGCTTGCATTTTAAATGGGTTGGAACTTTATTAACAAGCTAGGAAAGTGACCTGGATAATCATTGTCCTAACCACAGCGAGCCAGGCTTTGCTCATCTCTAGATTAGGTTATCACAGCTCATTCTGCCTGGGGCTTACTAGGTAGACTGTGTCGGACTGCATCTGTCCAGTGGATTCGTTCTAGCTCTGACTGGGGGGGCTGATCTGTTCTCTACCTAGAGCATGGGAGTTGGCATAGCAAGAGAAGCACACCTGCCAAAAATGGAACAACTGATCCCACCCCACTTCTCCTGGCCCCCAAACTTTGGGGAAATTGCCATACAGATCTGTATTTTCAGTTCAGATCCTGCTAATAAAACCCATAAAAGTCCAGAGGCCTCATTTCCTACCACAGAAGGATGGGAAGCACCAACAAGGACTTCTTTCTCTTGTCACGGTAGATCCTCTAGTTTCTATTTTGTTTAGAAGACAGCAAATAAAGACAGTGGGTGCGGTTCTGTGGCCTGCAATGTGCAGGAGGTCAGATAAGATGATCCTGATGGTCCCTTCTGACCTTAAATCAATGAGTCTATGAGAGCCCAGCAGTACAATTCAGCTACACCACCTTCGTAGCAAGCTGGTTTTGAAAAACAAATGACTATGTTTTCTCTTGTTGCATTTAGGAGCCCAGAGGTGAAAACTAAACCTGTCTTTCTGAACTGAAATATTTTAAACTTGTTCATGTCCGGAAACAAAATCAGATTTTTGTTTATAATGAAATGAAGGGTGATGTCTATTTCACAGTCTGACTGCTCGAATGCACTAATCCCCTTGGCTGCAGAAAGTTATGCAATATCAAGGAGAGCTTCAGCCCTATATTTATTAAAGTCACCAGCAAAGGTCAATAAGGACACTGGAAAAATCACGTAGACGGCACTTGTTAATGTTATCCAGGAGAGCTGTTTGAGCACAGGAGAAATGTGATCGTGCATCAAAGATCATTTAGTAAAGTTAATAATCTCGGCATTTCATATGTCGTGGGGGGTTATAGGCTGAAAGTGATCTGAGTTGCGAGCGCATTAGCTGACACTCCAGAAACTGAACGTAATTATTATAAGAGGCATCCAATACGTTCCTCAGCACTGCACCCGAAGCTCCAGGCACCGTCATACATTTTCTGTCCATTATTCCACATTCTGATGTTGATGACCATCACTGGAATATCTGAGCATGGATTTTAGGTTCTGTACGTCTGGTGCCAGGGAAAGTGACTTTGATTAATCATTTACATGGGAATAAAAAACAGAAAAACAACCTGTAACACAGCACATATAATTGTAATCTCATCACGTTGCTTTATGGTGTCATCTGGCAATTCCCCTATAATGGATTCGGTGAGTTTTTCTACTCCTTTCGTGAAAAGATTTATCTGGCTGATTTCCTGCTTTTTTCTATTCATACATTATTCAGACACATAATTTAATTTGTATTAACTTGTTTGTTTAACACTTGTGTGAATGTATTTGAGGCAAAGGGTTTTTCTCGTACTATTCATGTTACCTGTCTTTGGCTCTGACTATTTATTATACACAGTGTGTGATTGGTCGCCTAATTCCCAGGATGTTATTTCCTCGGCACCCTCTGACAAGGCCACTGAAGCACCGTAAGCAGAGCCGGGGAGCAATTCCAGCACTAGTAGTGAGCAAAGCATAGAGCAGACAGCAGACAAATGGGGATTTGCCTGCAGAGGAGCCATTCCCCAAACATTTGCCTGAACAAAACTCCATTTGCATGTGTCTGTGGGAAAGCAAACAGAAGGGACGAGCGGAGCCGCGATGGGGAATTCAAACCAATGTTCAGTTCTGCACATGACGAGAGAGCGAGGGCAGCACTTGGGGCAGGGACTGTCTCTGTCCAGGGACTAGCACAACGGGGCCCGGACCTGAGTTGGGACCGTTAGGTGCTACCACCCTCCAGTTAATAAATCCCTGACATATGACGTTCCAATTAGAAAGGAGCACAATACAAAAATCACCTGCTATATGTAAATGGATTGGGACTGGCTAAGTGATAGATCTTAGCATGCAGTTGTTAATGGGTGACCATTAGCCAGGGGTGCCATACATTGGGTCCTGCAGGACAACGTTCACATCCCTGTGCTGTTTACCAGGGTAGGTTCTCTGGCCTGTGCTGGGCAGGTCACACCAGCTGCTGGTGGTGGGGGTCCCTTTTAGTCTTAGAATCTGTGAACTAGAAGAACAGAATGTCCAATAGCAAGTCATTTGTCAGGGATGGCTCCGCTCCTATTTATGTTTGCACTGCGACCCAGCTGAGCCATTCAGAGCTCTTTTAGTGGGATTTCTGCCGTCGGCATGACTTCCAGGGCAATTCCTACAGGTTGTCTCCCTTTTTCCTCAGGGTTTGTTCCAGGCCAACTGAGCAGTGGTGCTGCTGCCTCCAAAGAAGTCACCCGGGACACCACACGGAGTAAATGTACCAGCTGCGCCAGAGGATAGCAAAAAGTGAACATCCAAGGAGAGACCAAGCGAGCGGGAAGGTAATGCACAGCCAGTGCAGCACTTCCACGGGAGCATTCAGCAAATCCCCAGCCTGTCTGTCGCCTCCGGATACAGGTTTCTTCTTCACAAAGGGAGTATCACAAGAGCCCGTAACTAGGAGTTATATGGAAAGTTTAGGAGAAAGTGTACTAGAACTCTGAGCACTCCAACCATGAATACTAATCCATGTCTAACTGAGGAGGTACTGAAGCTATAATTGTCTGAAGCCAGTGGTATTATAGATATCAGCTGAACAGGCCAAAAGGTCATCACAATTTAAAGTGTTCTTTCAAATGCACAACGGATATTTTTAAAAACAGTTTTGTTGGAAATGAAACAGAAAATCTTTCTTCTGAACTGTTCTTGTACAGCCGTTGATCACAGTAAATGAGTTCAGAGACAAATGACTCAAATAAAAGTAGGAGGTAACCGTTTCTGTCACTGGTTAATTTTACCTGCTCTCCAAACCGCCTTTGGAAGAGGCTAGGGGCACTCAGTGCAGCAGATGCCATAGCAGGAATGTTCAGTGTGGACAATGGCGTCTCTCCAAATCACACGCTCTCTTCGTACGTTGAGACGTCCAGAGCATCTTCCATTAGCGGTGAGGGGGGCACCCAGTCCCCTGGAGTGCCGGGGTAATCTCAGCCCGGGCCTATGGCGCTCAGGCCAGCTGTGCTCTGGGAGTGATGGCTCACTGGCATGTCACAGCGCTGAGTCATGGCGAATGCTGCCCGCTGTGTTTCAGGCCGGGCCCTTGGAGCAGGACTAATCAGTGGAAATTACCCCTCTCCTCCCAACCCCGGGCCGTGGCAAACTAGATCCTCAGGGATACACCAACCAGGGAGGCTTGGAAGTGCACGTGGGGTAAGAATTTAGGGGCAGATCTTCAGCTGGTGTTAAGTGCCATAGCTACCTGCAGTCAGTGGAGCTGGGACTCTTTACCTCAGATGAGGATCTGGCCCTAGACATCCACAGTTGTCAATCTTTGGGTGCCAGGACTTAGCAGGTCCCTCCTCTCTCACAACCACCAGCACTGTGGCCACTGGTCCTCCATCCTTTACAACCCCTTGCCTACGTTCATCTTCCTTCAATATGGGGCTGTCGCCCTCTTTCACCACAGGATTCTGGGCCTCCAGTTCTCCCTTCCTGCTGCACCCTGTTTGCTCCACTTCAGACTTCCCCAGGCATGGATGAGCTCGGTGCATCAATCGGCCCCTGGCACCAGGGCATAAGTCAGAGAGTAAGACATTTAAAGGGGAAGTACTCGGCCAATGGAGATAGACAGATTAGTGACTTGCCTCTAGTCAGAAAGTGAATCAGGGTCAGAGCCAAGATTAGCTTTTGGGGATCCTGACTCAAAGTCATGTGATCAAACAAGACCATGCCTTGTCCAATGTCAGAGTCAGCAGGGTGTTCTGGGCGCTAGAAGAAAGTATTTGCCCGTCTGTGAGGGAGCAAAGAGGGTAATTAACCATTGGAACAGGATGCGGGGGATTCTGTATCCCTGTGTAAGTCCAGACTCGATGTCTATTTAACAGGTCTATTCTACCTCACCCCGAAGTACAGGATCCCCTGGGTGAGGTTCTCTGGTGGTGCTATGGTGGAGTCAGACCAGATAATGACACGCTTGGCTCTATAAACCATGGGAAAGCCAACAGTGTCTCTGGAGAGAACTGGGAATTGGTAGGCAGCAGGTGCACTCTGGGGTTCTCCTTCCCCACACTGTTCCTAAACTCTGGTGGGTGAGGGGAACCTCTTCTGTTGGGAAAGGAGAGGAGGTTCAGTGAGGTCAGAACTGGGTCACCACCCTTAGTTGTTACTATAAAGTTTCTAGGCCAGATTCTCACCTCAGTCACATTGTGTAAATGGAGTCAGACCAGTGTAAAACTTGTGGGAGAGGAGAACTGGGCCCTACCCTTGAATCCCCTCTAGGCACCATACTTCATAACGATCATGTGATACAGTGCAAGACTCTCTCAGCAAACCCTTACTGGCCATGTGAACACACTGATGCTCTCTAACAAGGATGGCCCGTTAATGAAAGCTGTAGTAAAGATATCAGGACCACACGGCACAATGGCAGGTTACCGTGGTAAAACTGATTGTGCTTTATGTTTGAAAGTGGAGTTAGACCAGCACAATTCATGCTGCACTATTTCAGAGGCCGTCAGCTTTCCTGTTAGAAACCCTGTCACAGAACCTGACATGGTAACACAAGCATAACCATCCAGCCTGGGTGGCAGATCAGAGGGGCCCATGGGTGCTGGGGGGCGGATTTAGAGACACTTGGTTGGATGCTTGCTCAGTACAGTGAAAGCATGAGGGGGCAGGAGAGCAAGCGTGGCAGGACGTCCGTCTGTCTACCCCAGCCTGTGTGACTGGGGTGAGCTGTCCTGCCATGACAAGATTGGACCCCGATTAGCCTGAACCAAAAGTGGGACCAACATTCCAGGTGAAATCCGAGCCCGAGTGAAGTCAGTGGGAGTTTGGACTTTGACTTTAACACAGCCGGGATCTCACCGTCATTCACCGATGGTTGGCTGCCAATGTAAGTCCCATGTAAGTCATGCCCTACCCGTAGCTGTACAAATGCATCCTGCAAAGGTGCTGTGTACGGAGCTGCCAGCTACCCATCCTGACAAGCCAATAGACTCTGGAGCAGCCAGCACCCGGAGGTAACCATAAATCAATGGGCTAAAAGCTGCCATTGACATTTCATTCAACAGGGCATTGCATTTTCTCTGTGCTGAAAGTTTGATAGCTCTGGTCCTTTGGAAATATACAAAGTTCGCTTCCTACTTTTCTATGGGGAAAGCAACTATTTTCAAAGGCTAGCTATTGGCCTTCAAAAAAGTCCAAAAGTCCCACGTATCTGCCAACAATGCCAGATATTACAAGTTTGATTATTTGTTTTTTTTCAGTATATCTTGTTTCATATAATACGTTAATTAAGGTGACATAAAATAGCTTCCACTCTCATTCATATGAATGTTTTCTCCATTTTTCCTCAGTAAAAGGGTATCTGTATTTTCTTCATAAAATAGGCCAAAATCTTAGTAAAGAAAACTGCCAACACTTCCCCAGTGCCTTTTATATTCCTCCAGCTCCAAGTACAGGAAAGTCAGTTATATGCATTTATACTATTTTATTTGATTAATGATAATCCACAATATACCATGAAACACCATGAAGCAAATTCTTTGTTGGTGTAAATCAATAGAGTTTATATTTATATAAAAATCATTATATATTTCTGCCCAACATATGAAACTTGAACTGAAGGGACCAAAACCCATTACAGAGCATTGTTTTCAGTCAAACCTGACATTACTTTTTGATATTATAACTTCCTGTCTAACTTCAGGTAAAAGATGCAAATTCAGCTTCTGCTATTAGCCCCTCTGTATCCTGATTATTAAATATTTATGCTTTCTGTAGCTTCTCTCTGTGTATAGGTTATTAAAGGTCATAACATTAGCAATAGTTACTATATGATCAACTCTTGGTATTAAAGATAAAGTGCTTTTAAATTGGCTCTGCTAGTCTAGTACCACAGAGAGAGCTTTTGCTACACAATTTATATTAGGAAGTTGAATTTATAACTGGGAAGTGATCTCCATCTTCTCCCATGCTCTTTAAAAAGCGGCACATTCGAGTTCTGATATATATCAGAACACTAGGAAGGAAATATCTCTATATCTCTCTATAGATATATCTCCTGCCTAGAGTTGCTGTCATTTGCTCTTCGCATACTAATTATTCTCCAGACAGATGATGCTCTAATTTTGTCACTCATGTGGGACCGATCCTGTGTATATGTGACAGGCGCCATCCTGAACACCTTACCAGGGAGTGCACTAAAGGCAGAAGTCTCTACGGCTTGAGCTAACGAGGCAGGCTCTGAAACCGGGGCTGTCTCAGAGTCACACTAGAGGGGACAGTTCATCAGACACTGCTCCAGGGGAAGCTGTGGGCCTTCCTGCCCTTTTTCCTGCTCTCCTGGGCCCGTTTCTCTGAGTGGGCGAGCACTCTTTTACAAATAGACATGAAAAGTGCCGGACGGCTTTTCTCCCTAGATCCCCAAGGGCTGACCCTGAAACGCTGTGGCAACATGAGCTCGCTGGACACAGAGATTCCACTGGCATCCTGAGAGTCAGGCACAGCCGACAGCAGGGCATGTGATTTCCCTCTCACTTGAGTTACATTGGGAGAAATCTCTCAGCAGATGGAGCCTCGAGGTGATGTGCTACCCATTCATCAGTCCCTGGGAATGAGGATCACAGCCCCCTTTGCTACCAGAGGAATCATTCTGGGGTTGGGTGGTTTGTCAGTATTGCACACCTGTTTGGGGAAGAATCTCACACACAGAACTCTTTGATATCCAGCTAAATGCAGCTCGGAGACTTGTAACTAGCACCCTGATGTCCACTCTACTGCCTTGGCTTCCAATCCTTGCAAACATCCTTCCCCATCCACGCAGCGAGAGATGGCTACATTGCATGAGTACAAGAAAGCTCTCACTAGCCAACAGCCCCTGTTCCATAAGAAACGTACTCACCTGCCTTGCACTCACCTTAACTCCTGCCGACCATTCTAGGGAGCTGGAGAAGCTATTCTGTCATCCACCTTCAACCCAACAGACACCTAGCAGATACAATGGGCAAACTCTGATGTGAACAAGTACCTCACACATGGTCCCACCACTGAACTGCTGATTTCTTGCTCTGCTGAAGATAGTGGATGACCATCAATGGTGTTAGGATGCTACGTGGAAGATGTGTGCACCCCAGGCACAGATGGAGAATCAAGGATTTGCTACCCTGTGAATGTGGAGCCCTCCAAACCATTGAGCACATTGTGAACAAGTGCCCCGTATTTCATCCCCAGGAGATCTGGCAAAGGTACTATCGGTGTCTCCTGAAGCCCTTGAATGGATTTCAAACCTTTCTTTTCACTTGTGAACGTTGTTATTTCCATGAGAATGAAGCAAGCCATGGGAAAGGCGATGTGCGGCGGTACATTTCTCAGAGCGTGACAACACATGGAGAAAATGCATTGCTGTGCAGTGGCCCTCCCTGACGCTCCTTCGCCCTCCCCACCCTTGTGACATGGCGGCTGTAATTTAAAACCTAGGGGGATCTTGATTATCTCAAAATGGACTGAAAGGGTTATTCCAACTGTCTGTGTTTCTTAACCTGAAAAGGGACAAATTCAGTGAATAATTAAGAGCATTAGCCAGTTACGGAATCACTATATGAAGGATCAAAGGTCTGGAGCCAACTTCAAAACTGAAAGAATCTCCCACAAGCCCTAATTGTTTTATACAGGATGAGGCGAACAATGGGATTGTTACAGATAGGGCAACTGTTCTCAGTACAAACTGTGTGTGTCCTGAAGGGAACAAAGCAAACACCTTTGTGTTTTAGAACCCTTCAAGTTAAGGTTCTACTGTTCCTGCCAAACCCAACATTTGCCCACAGTCATGCGCGATATTTGCATCTAAAACGAGGTATTTCCATCGGCAATCAGCAAATCTGCCTGTACAAACTGCTGCTGGAATACAGGAAAATAGGGGGTTGTAAATGTGGCTAGGGACACATTGCACAGCTTACCTAGAGTGTGGCCCTTTTCAAAATTATGCCCTTAATATTTATTTCAATGTTTTTGACAAACTATGTACTTCAGTATTTATAGATGTAAGAAACTAACAAATCCAGTGCGGATCGACGCTCTCAGTCCCCTGGTATTTCAGTTCTGGGCTTTTCCAGAAGTAAATTGCAAAAAAAATATGGAGGCTTTGAGATGTATGAAAATGTGCATTTGGGACTAAAATAAGATCACAAAATTCATTTACCCTATAATCTTAGGCAAATGTGAGGCCTGGTCCCCAGAGTTGGAGACAAGTACAGAGCAATTCATATTTGAATATAGATTAAATGTTGTTTGCTTAACTTGATAAGGGAAATTTTTCATTCTCAGTTTTGAAAGACATGCATAGACAATTTTCAAAATTGACTGGCTAATTGGTTCAAAGTCAGAAAGCACAGAAGTAGAGAGCTAAATCTAATAAAGAATTGTGTAATAAATAATAAATTATTAACAAGTTTCTCATCCTCTTATATTATCACAGATATAATGTAACCAAAATACACATTTCTAGTGTATTCTGAGAACTAAAATATATAGAGTGGGGAAAAAAAAACTTTAAGTAACATTATGGCTGAGTTTTTAAGCACATACATTTAAGAGATTTAAAGTTGCAATTCAGTCATTAGTGGAACTCACTGCATGGCATACACATAGATAGTGGTTTGTATCATTGTTATAAAGAGCAATTTGTCTGTGCAGTGATGTTGAGTTATGGGATGAGGATTATCCTGTGAAAGGTCCAAACTTTAGTACATGAAACGACATGTGAATACTGCATGAGCAGTAGCATGTTTTACATAGTGACAGGATCGTGGGTCATCCTCTCTGCTGGTGTAAAATGGCACAGCTCCATTGAATACAATGGATGGGCACAGAAGAGGGCCCTTGTCTATATCGACTCAGATATAATTGACTGCGGTATGAAAGTGATCACTTTTGTATATAGCATTCCACACTCAGATACCTGCACTTATCAGTACACAGGGGATGGCACTCACATCCTTTCTTCAAGGGCCCTGGCTTGGGTTTTTAAGATGTTAGCATTAGTATTGCATTAATGCCTCGTATTAATAAATGCATTTAGTTTCTTTATTAGGGAAGAAAGAGGGCTGGTGCCTTTGTTTGCAACTGCAGATACAGGGAGACTGCATGTTCCTATGTGGGATATGTCTGTTGCCTATTCCGCTGAGTGCATTGGTCCCCTGAGATGTGCCTTCTTGATGCACATGAAACAATGTGTCATTCAGGGAAATCACCCTACTTCAAACCAAATGGGGAAAGTATCAGGGGGTAGCCGTGTTAGTCTGTATCCACAAAAACAACAAGGAGTCCGGTGGCACCTTAAAGACTAACAGATTTATTTGGGCATAAGCTTTCGTGGGTAAAAAAAAACACTTCTTCAAATGCATGGAGTGAAAATTACAGATGCAGGCATTATATACTGACACACGAAGAGAAGGGCGTTACCTCACACGTGGAGAACCAGTGTTGACAGGGCCAATCCAATCAGGCTGGATGTGGTCCACTCCCAACAATAGATGAGGAGGTGTCAGTTCCAGGAGAGGCAAAGCTGCTTCTGTACATCCCTACAACAACAAATCATGTCATGAATCATTACAGTGGACGCATCCTCCAATGCATGACTCAGTCCATAATTTAAAGTTCAGGTAACACCAGTCGGAAGGTTAACTTTACAGACTTTTGAGATATGTTCCATCAACTCGCTGCTGTGGAAAAGGCAATAGAATTTCTGCCTGCGAAAATGTCTGCAACTTTGGGAAGAGCCAATTTAATAGAAGTATTAGACCCTGCATGCTGCCGTGAGAGAGAAATAGGAAGCATGTTCTTAACGTAAATTGGAAATTCTCTGCGTAATGTGCTTCAGAAATCTCAGGCTAGATCATTGACAGCCCCCAGCCCAGCTCAGGCAGAGGTGCGGCAAAGGCCATTTTTATCATCTGCCCCCAGTCTGGGGCCATCCGAGCGCTGACACAGCCCCTTGCGTAAGTGAGAACATTCCCAAGGCCATGAGCATCTAATGATAAAGGAGCAGAGTTGGGGGCTAGTCCACATCTGTCTTTATGTGGAAGGCAGCTGGTGTTCAATGCAGTGCACGTTCTGTGGGAGTTCAACATTTTTATGGCTGACTTAGAACAACGCTTCCTCAGCTCAGTCCCCTAGCGCCCCTCCTCTAGTTGCGCTACATCATCTGGACCCACGGGAAGGAGGCCCTTGAAGAATTCCACCTGGATTTCAACAATTTCCACCCCACCAGGAGCCGTGGCCAATGGGAGCTGCAGCTGGGGCTGGGGGGAGCAGTGCCGGTGGGCGAGAGCAGCGTATGGAGCCTGCCTTATCCCCGCTGCGCTGCTGACTGGGAGCCACCCGAGATAAGCCCATGCCCCAACTCCCTGCCCCAGCCCTGAGCTCCCCCCAAACCTCCTGCATCCCAAACTCCTCATCTCTGGCCCCACTCCAAAGCCTGCACCCCCAGCCTGAACCCTCACCCCCCACACTGCCTGCCCCAACCCGGAGAGTCCCCTCCTGCACCCCAAACCCCTTATCCCCAGCCCCAGCCCAGAGCCTGTACTTCCTCCCATGCCCCAAACCCTGCCTCAAACCACAGCCCCCTCCCACATTCCAAATCCTTCAGCCTCACCCCCCAGCCTGGAGCCCCCTCCTGTATGCCAAACCCCATTCCCAGCCCCTGCACCCCCAGCCGGAGCCCTCACCACCTCCCACACCCCAACCGCCTACCCCAACCCAGTGAAAGTGAGCGAGGGTGGGGGAGAGCGAGCCACGGAGGGAGGGGGAATGTAGTGAGTGGGGGCTGGGACTCGGGGAAGGGGTGGGGAAGGGGGCGTGGCCTCGGGAAAGGGGCAGGTCTAACGCTACTTTCTACCAGACATGGGAACTGATGTGGGATACACAGCTGCAGCTCCCAGCCCCCCGCCCCCCACTGCACCTCATGCCATGCTCCGCCCCCCACCTCCACTGCACATCACTGCATCCTCAGGCCCACAGTGCAAAGGACACCGTCCCCGCACTGCACAGACTCCGATCTACTTGCATTTGGGAGGGAATTTTGCCCCCCTGATTAGGATAAGCACATACAAAGGGGTGTCCTCAGGCATGGGCGTGAGACATGTAATCAATGTGCGTTGACTATGCTGGGTTATATCAGATGATTAAGAAAATGGCTGCCCATAGATTTCGTATTTTAATAAGTTCCCTAGGGAGCCTAGCCCAGAGGAGGCGGGACGTCTGAGCACCGGGGTCTCTGGGACGGCCTTGTGTTTACAATGACGATAGCTGAAGCTTTTATTAGCTCGCTTTCTCATTAGCATCTTTGTCACACTGCGATTGGATTTCGGTGTCAGTGTCTGGTCCAGTCACAGGCACTGTCTAAGGAGGCAGCGTTAGAAAGTTAATGCCTCGTAGAGCTTGGAGTCGCTGTAACGCAAGGTCCTGTGCACTGGCTGGGGAGCTGTCCCAAATGGCACTACTGCCCTGTGAGGGGGCGGAGAACGGGCGGCCATTCCCGCAGACACAGAATGCAGCTGCCTGCCACACGATACACTAGCCATTACCATTCCTATTCGGATAGGCTCACGGTGAGGAATGAGAGCAGAAAATGATACAAAATGAATTCATGCCTATGACACTCATATTTCAATGCCCGTGGAGAAACGGAGACTGCTGAACCACCCACGTTATAAACCTTGGAGTCCTCTAATTCTATCTACACGACAACAGCTTAATGCCATGATAACAGATGCATATTTGTCTCCTTTGTAAGGAAGGTTTTATGGTCATATCCAGTGCAATTCCAGCTTTGCTAGCTGGATCAAGTGCATTCACTTCACATTTACAATACATTAGTTATATTATGCAAATGTAATCACTGTGTGTTAATATTTATAGAAAGCCTGTTTGTAATTCTGATACCTTGGAGGAAACAAATGAAATGAAGGGAAACTAGTGGCCTGAGAGGGTGAATGATAACAAGTTACAGGAAACATGAAAAACACATCTTGAAAACATTTTCACCAGCTGCTCTTTAGAGACAATTGAAATGGGGGTTTCTCAAAACCTGCAAAGATTCTGCCTATTCCCAGGGCTGCTCAGGAACCAGACTGATTGCTTGGCTATATGTACAATGCTGCAGTGGGGCACTGCAGTGAAGATGCTACTGACATCGACAGGAGAGCGTTTCCCATCAGTGTATGGACTCCACCTCCCCGAGAGGTGGTAGCTATGGCGACGGGAGACGTTATACCGACATAGGTTGCTACTGTAGCCCAAGCCTGAGAGATGTCCAGAACACAAGAGACTTAGCAGGTCATCTTGCCATCCCTAGAAAGCAGGATTGTTCCCTGGGTGTAGTTTCTAGTGCTATGTTAAACCTAGTTTCATATCAACATTAAAATATCCTTTAGCATCGGCTTCCGGAGAGAGCATTGTTTTTGAAGTTTACGCAGAAATCTTAGTTGTCTTTGTAGATTGTAAGAGCTCCTGGGCCTGGGCTGCTTGGACAGTGCCTGACCCCTAGTGGGGTCCCAATCCGCATTGGGGACTTTGGGCAATATTGCAATATAAATATTTATTAACATTAGCAAGTCCCCTGCCACCATAGAGCTGTGGCTTTAGGAGAAAATGTTAACATTTCGTGCTGGCTGGAGCCAGTGGAGGCTCATTTTTGTAATGCTGCAGCTGGATGCAGTTCGCTGGGATCGGCAATAGACTGGTGCACCTTTCCCCTCGAGCCAGCATGTTATAAAAGCAAATTCATTAAAGCCTGGCTGGTGCTGTGTAGCATGCAGGTGTGGTGGAGATCTACCCTCCATAACTCCCCCCAGCACCTCGGGGAGGTGTGAGTACTGAGGGGCAGAACCCCTAAGCCTGAGCCACGTATTAAAGGGAAGCGATATGCTGTTCTGAGAGTCACACATGGAGTTATGGGCTTGCTAGGCAAAACAGTTCTCATTTCCCACATATCCTTAGCCACAGCAAAGGTGTTGGCGGGCTGGGTTATCCTAGTGCCGTCAGAGCTCTGGGTTCTCTGCACAGGGTGGGGGGAAGGCAAGAAGGATGTTCAGATATGGCCCCACAATGTGGACAGACCTGCACTGGGGGTGGGTGATGAGCTTCAGGCAAGAGACGGGCCCACAGTGGGCTGGGGAGACACTCAGGCATTAGGGAGAATGATGGAGGCAGGAGACAGCTACAGGAAAAGGAGCTGCTGAGGGCTCCAGTGGGTGCAGCCAGCAAAGGTGCATCTTGGTACAGGAACTTTCCACATCCCTATTAGAGCAACCACTTGTACTGGCACCGTCCGTTACACCTTGGTACAGCCCCTTACTGGGATGTTACCAGCATGGCAACCCTGCATCACAAACCATGCGCCAGTCCCCCGAGTCATGGGATGGTCAAATGTACTCTGCCTGGGGTTCCTTGTGTTTGCGCTTCTGGGTTTTGAGACTTTAGGTTCACATTTTGAAGCTTTTCTCTGCAACCTCAGTTCGTTAGCAGCAAGAACTAGGAATTTAAGTATGTAAAAAAATGAAAGCTGAGATTCTCTCATAATCACATGACTCCAGGCACTGGGGCCTTAAGAAAAAAACACCAAATATCCTGAGACTCATGATAAAACTGCAAAAGTTACCAGCACTGTGTTACTTACACCACCATTTTCATTACCTCAGCATATGTGTTACAGTGTTCGGTGCAGTCTGTCAGGGCTTGTCCACGTCACGTTCCTGATGCAGTGTCCTGTTGAACAAACTTGACGCCCAGTGACTTCGCTCCCATTGGGCAAGGTGCACCACATGCAGCTAGAGCCCCGCCGCGCTGCCCCATCTCTAGCTGAGAGATGGCAATGGGGCACCACATGGGTCTGTCCACCCACACACAACCCTGGATTGGGCCCTTAGTTCTTTTGCTGACAGTGTCACGCTGCCTCACGGTAAGATGATGTGAAGTGTTGACATTTCTTCAAGCTTACCCCTCACTGCAAGTCGACAGGGCATGTTACCACCTTCCACGGGAATCCCAGCTGTCTATAAACTTTACTTAACTTAAAGGAACAAATACCACATCTACTTTTTGGCTGGCACAACAGATGACAAAGAAGAGGCATGACCTCCTGGCTTGGCCACTAGTCTGGGACAAGAATGGGTCGGGCTTTTTTCCATGAGATGTTTTGGCATCCGTGATCAGTTTCAATATTTTCAAAACAAAACAATCTGGATTTTGATTTGAATTTTCATTAAGAATTTCAGCTAACTATATTTAAAAATGTTAAAGGTCTAAGTGGAAAGGAGATGTTTCGATTGACCTCAACTGAAATTTGGGTGGAGGGGAGGAGGGCAGGGATTGTCGGTCCATGAAAATGTTTGAGATTTTAACTTTTTGTCCTGATTCAGGATGGAATTTTTTTTGAAATCTCAAAAATGTTCCTGTGATGGGAAACCCATTTCCCACCCAGCTGCGTCTGGGACTTGGGGGCCTGGGCTCAATCCCTGTCCCAGCACACAGATTCTGTGTGACCTTGGGCAAGTCATTTAGCCTTTTTGTGCCTCAGCTCCCTATCTGTAAAATGGGGATGGGAGTCCTGGCCTACCCCTAGGTGTGTTGTGAGGCATTCAGAGACTACATAGGTACTTTTTAAAAATTAATTATGGAGATATACCTATCTCATAGAGCTGGAAGGGACCCCGAAGGGTCATTGAGTCCAGCCCCCTGCCTTCACTAGCAGGACCAATTTTGCCCCAGATCCCTAAATGGCCCCCTCAAGGATTGAACTCACAACCCTGGGTTTAGCAGGCCAAACCACTGAGCTATCCCTTCCCCCTATAGACAGACTGTAGAATACACACTTCGGTATTTTACTACAGAACACTGATGGGGGGCAATTAACATTACACCATGCCAGTCTGGAGTCTTTGATCGAACCTTAACACATCCTTCAACTTCTCTGTAGCTTCACTACCACAAGACCAATGTAAACTAAACAGGGCATATTTTTGCCAGGTAAGAGACTAAATGAGCTACAGTCTTGGCTCACGGAACTTAACCACTGTTTGGATAAATAAAGCCAATGGACGGATCTCTCAAAGCCAGCGCGAGCAATGACAGCATCCATTTAATGTCATTGTTCTCATGCCAGACTGTCTAAGCAGAAGGCATGGTATGAAAGATTTGCAGTTACTGTTAAACCCTGTGATAAGGATTTTGATACTGATATGAAACCTTGTGATAAAATAGATTATGCACAATTTTGGGGGAAAGCCTTTGAACATGCTAGGAATGGTAACTGGGACCACCTGTAATGTTAAGAAACCTTCTGATAATCCTGCTTCTCAGCTATTACCTGCAAAGAGACTTAAAGCTTATCACAGTAGAGAAACCATAATGAATGGGGACTACTGTGTGGAAGGAGAAACGCAGGCACACCCCTTCTTGGCTTTATTGGCTGGATGCCAAGATACCTACACACTGGAAATCTTTAATAAAGCTAATGTTAAAAAAATTATATAATACATAGCTTGGGAAAAGAGTGTCTGTATATCTGGGTATAGTGCTTAGATTATCCACAAATATAAAGTTAGTTTTTAAAAGTCACTTAACACATAGAATACATAATCAGCAATAACCCAAATTTAGGTGAATAGATTTAACAATACAGTTTAGATATTAGAATCCAAATACTCGGGTACATCCCTCATGAAAAGTTGTACAGAGATTTGGTTGTGGAAAGCAAAATATATCAATGACTGGAGATTGTCCCTCAGTAATTGAGAATTAGGTAGGTTGTCCATTTAGAAAATACAGTCCATGAAGAAAGTATTTCAGTTATTTTCCTGACTGCGCTTCTACATTGAGTTAACACCAGTTAGGAAAGCAGAAGTGTTCACAGTGATACAAAAGTACAAGGAGAGGCTTTACTTGAAAGGACCATGGCACACACCACCTTCAAGGTAGTCAGTGACTAACCCTGTTGCAGTGAACTTAGGTGAGGGGTGGCACTCTGTACCTCAAAGCAGCACCCTGAAACCCCCATATTCATTTCTGTCATATAATGATGATATATTTCATACAAAGCATGCCATGTAAGATATCATATGAAAGGTTATGATCTGCTAAAACCCCTTTTTCTGTTCAAATATGTATATTGTTGGCGTGTATCAAGTTAAGGGATTTTGTGTATGGTTGTTACTGAAATTAGCTGTAAATTTGCTAGTACATACAAAGTACCCCCACCCGGGAGGGTGTTCAATGACTGTTAATCAGCGGGGGAGCTGTAATCAAGGGATTTATAATTCAATGAGGGCTGCCCAAGCACCACACACTGGGGACTGCTCAGCTCTATGACTCAAAATTGTACAATATCACACCGCAGGGATTGCTCAACTCAGCGAAGCCCTCCAGGACATGTCTGGGCAAGTGGCTTCTAGGCACATGGACTGCGGATATAAAATAGGGGACACTGGCAGCCTGCCTTTGCCTTTCTCCTCCCCCATCTACGCTGGAAGCAACAAGAACACTGAGAAGACGAAGACTCAACTGAGGAGACTGGTCCAGGCTTCAGGGAGAAGTCTGTGTATTAAGAACTGTGGCAATCCGATGGGGTGAGAAAATTACTTCATCTAAATACTGCCTAGTGTAATAAGGTTTAAGATTTAGATTTTTCTTTTATTTTCTTCTGACCTTTTTATGCCTCCCACTGATAATCACTTAAAATCTATCTTTCTGTAGTTAATAAACCTGTTTTATATTTGACCTAAAACAGGGTGTTTTGGTTGAAGTGTTTGGGAAAGCTCAGCTCAGTTCACAAAGGCTGGTGCGTGTCCTCTCCACATTGACGGGGGGCAGACTGGGTAATAAACTTACACTGGTCAGGCTTTTGATCAGGGCAGGACGGTGCAGCTCTGGGGTGCGAGGCTGGGAGCTGGGGGAATTGGCTGGTGCCTGTCTGTGTTTTTCATGAGCGGCTCCGGGAGCACTCACGCAATCTAGCTGGGTGTGGGGCTCCACATGCTGTTGCGCTGAGTGGTCACAGCGCCTGGAGGGGTTTGCTCACTAGCAAAGCACTATGAGAGACAGCCCAGGCTGGAGAGTTAAGTGGGCACAGCGGTACCCCAGTTCCAGGTTGTACCCCGAGGATCCCGTCACAATAAGGAATGTCACCCATCCAAATGACTTTGTGGGAGGGGATACAAACCCCATTTCAAAGGTTTTTGCTTTCAAGTTTCAGCTAGTTCACTGTTTAGTAGCTTAGATAAATGCACCTAGTCAGTGATTTCACCACGGATGCTCTCCCTTATTTTGTGCATTGAGAAAGGCTGCCCTGTAATTTGCTATTTACAGTATGCTGTACACGTCTGTTACCATGGTAGCATAATCAAAGCCAAACTATCTAAACCCCTTCAATTTTTAAAACCTTGATCATGTTTTACAGGAATGATTAACTGTATATGACAACCTTGTTGATATTTTTTTTTGGTACAGATTTCTCCAAAGAAACCCTGGAGGGAAAAAGCAATTGACTAATGCTGGGTTGTCAGAGAGCTGTAATTATTTTCTGTGAGACTGAATGGAGTGCAGCATTAACTTGCTTCTCACGCAGCTAGAAAGAAGGCCACTAGTGGACAAATTGGCTCTTTTATAATAACAAAAGAACTCCAGACGACGCCCTTTCGTTAAGCCAGACCAGAGCCAGGGTTTCCAGAGTCTTTCAGAATGTGAGCGTGGCTCCGGCCCGGTGTGCTTTGGGGCGGGAGCACAGATTCTTATAGGCATATTTCCAATTTCCCAAGAGTAAACTGGCTCCTTGGAGACTTTCTCCAGAGAAACGCGGCCGAATTCTCATGGATCTGGAAGTTGGTTGACTCCTGAGTTTAAAAGCAGGAGATACCTTCTCCACAATCTCTGCTCTGCCCCGATGGTAGCGACAAGGAAGCCACGTGATTGTATGCATGAAGCTGTGGAGCCAGGCTGACCACATCTCCCACTTTGGCCAGGACAGGACATTTTTTAAGCCCTGTCCCGGCCGTCCTGACTTTTCTGGCAAAACCGGCATTTGTTCATCAGTTGGCAAGAGCAATGGGACAAATGCCCAGTTCTGTCAAAGAAGTGGGGGGGACCCCGGTGGGGCACGGGGGAACATGCGGGCAGAGGTGGGAGAGCAGCATTGCCAGCCCTGAGCGTAGGGGAGAGCGGCTTGGGCCGGGCCAGCCCCATGAGGGGGTGGGCAGAGGGCGGGGGGCCTCGGGCAGCCTTGTGTGGTGTCCCGTTTTCCCTTTGGGAAAATATGGTCACCCTGTTTGCAGCTGAACCAAACCCCCAGGACTGTGTTAGATTCTCCGGGAAGCGACGGGCAGCCCCACGTTTTTCAGCCGCTACGGGCGATACGCTGATGCACTTGGCTTGATTCTCTGCCCTCACCTGCCTTTCACTCTCGTGAGGCTGGTGGCCCTCAGCATTTCCCAGGCGCTCTTCAGCCCGTCACACAACAGGCCCCCAGGTTTGTGAGTGTGCGGCTGGGCCCCCCCAGAGTGTCCCGTTCCCTCTCCCTCCCAGGGACTCAAGTTACCCAACATGTAGAGAGGGCAGCGAGGTACCTGGGTGAGCAGGCGCCGTAACGATGCAACTCCCACAGGCCGAGTCCTGGAGCTGCCGGCTCACGGCTCCCCGCTCTGGCAGCAACCCACCTCTGCAGCCCTCTTGCAATCACTGCTCTCCTGGGGCTGGAGTCAGCCAGCTCAGCCCAGAGGAGTGGGCAGGGCCCGAGGAGGAGACGGAGCCAGTCTGCCAGGGATGCTCCTTGCGCCAATGGATTTCCAGTGAGCCTCCAGCTGCTCTCCTCTGCCAGGCCTGCACGCTGCCCCGGAGGTGAACCCGGGATGGGAACCGGGGCCCCTGCAGATAAGAAGGGTGCAGTGCAGGTCCGATCGAGACACCCGCAGCCATGCGGCCAGGAGCGGGGGCGCATGGAGCTAGCCACACAGGTGCAACTCCCCTGGGCGATGAGCCACCCGGGCGTCAGGGTGTCAGTGTAGGGGGGTCGCCCCATTGTAACTGCACCTACAGAGATGAAGTTACTTCCCCAGTCGAGACAAGCCCCAGGATCTGCCCAAAGCAGCCTCGTGGGACCTCGAGACGAGAGAGGGAAAATAAATAGTTACGGTTATAAATGGTTACAAACAAAGTTCTGAACAAAGCAGCGAGAGGCTGGGGGAGCAGGAGCTGTAGCTGCTGGTCTGTCCTTAGCTCACCCTGAACAGTGAACATGAAATGCAAATGAGCAATACCGGGCTCTCAGGCTGAGGACGCGAACTCTCTCCGGCTGAGTTACACCATTATCCAGACAAGACAGCGGCCTGAGTCCGCCCTCACTTCACACAAACTATCTGGGAGCGGTGGGTCTGCGTTGACGCATTATGACCCAGTCCTGGAACTAATGGCAGTGCAAAAGTCGATGACCCTTGCCGAAGTTTGGATAGCCACCTCGCTGCTTTGAAGCTCATAGTAACTTTCTGAATAACTTCTAGTTGCATAAGTTGCCTGGGAGTCTTATGAAACAGATTTTTTTTCCAGAGATTTCTGGTAATTTCTGCTCCTCATAAGGCCAGAAATTGTGTAACAGCAGATCACGTTGCCAGGATTTCTGTTCTTTTGTTCCCAGTAGAGCTGTTCAAATAATTGATTTTTCAGTTTGCTGGTTGAACAGAAAAAGATTTTCCATTTTCTCTGAAAAATGAGTGATGGTGGCGCCCCTTTGTACCCGCTAGCCCTGTGGTCAGCGCAGTCACCAGGGACAGGGGTGTAGGAGATCCAGGATCAAGTCCCCACTGGACCGGAGTCCAAGCAGGGATGTGAACCAGGGTCTCCCATCTCCTACACAAGTGCCCTGGGCTCCGGGGTATTCTGGAGTCGGGCTTGCTCAATATCTCCACTTTAGTCCTTGAAGAGCAAGTGAGAATGACTCTGTTGCCTAGTGGTTAGGGCACTCACCCCGGGGTGGGGCGGGGAGGAACAAAGGGCACAGCTGCCTCCCAGTCCCTGCTGCAATGGACACGTTTATTTCAAGCTCCTGCTGTGCTGTGCTGCATTGAGTAAAGCGTCCTGTCCTCAGCCTCTGTCACCCATTTGGTCCTTGGTGAGGACTGCAACTTTTCCCATCATAGGAGAAGTGTGAGAGACTGACCCTGCCCCAAAGAGCTTTTACTCCAAATAGGCAACACAGGCCCAGGGTGGGAAGGGACACTGAGGCACGGAGCGGCAAGGTGACTTGCCCAAGGTCACCCTGCAAGTCAGGTCAGTGGCAGAGGCAGAAAGAGAAGCCAGGTCTCCTGCCTCGCAGCCCAGAGTGCTGGTCACTCGACCACACTGTCTCGCTGCAGGCTCTGAATGTCAGTGGAGACGCGCATTGGCAACAGCGGGACGCTGGCTGTTGGCCTCTGTGGGTGATAGATCAGCTCCTGGATGGGTTGGGCCTGGGCCAGCCTAGGAATATGGCAAAAGTTATTGTCTGTGATGAAGCCAATAAAGCTGCTGCAATCCTGACGTTTGCCGTGGAGAGGGCCCTGCCACGCAGAGGCAGCAATGACCACACAAGGACCTTGTCCTTAGGCAGGTCCGGGCCTCACCCATGCGGTCGCCATTGCTCAGTTCCCCACCTGAGGCCGCGCCAAGCAGCTTGTGATCGTCTGGTCCTTCCTCGCCCTGAATGCCGTGGCCCTCCAGAACATCACAGCCACATTCACAGCCAAGTGAGGGTCCTTCCCCTGCCCACCGCCCCAGTGGGGAGATGCCAGGGAACTCACTATCAGTCACAGGCACTTGTCTGATTCCTGCTTCTGCCCTGGACGTGCTCAGAGCAAGCTGGTGGCCTGCAGCCATGGGGCAGGTGGGAGCCATCCCGCCCCAGGGGAGCCATGGTGCTTGCCCCGAGCTCTCAGCCCCACCAGGCCAGTGCTCTGCCTGCTCTCTCCTGGAGCCATCAGTGTAAACTAGGTGCCTCCGCAGCATTACTGTTCAATAACGACCATAAGAGTGCATGGGGGGAGACAGACCTAATTGTGCTTTGCTTTTCAACAGGGATAAATGATTAAGGACTTACCTACACAGGGAAATAGACCAGCAGAACCACAGCAACTTTGTAGCACTACACTGGTATTGGTACAACTCCCCTGTCGCTCTGCAAACTGTATAAACGGTGCTTTGCCTGCTGAAGAGGAGTGGTCACGTGGGGAGGTGTCGCACATCACTGTAGCCCTCTCGTTCTGCTGGAACATTTCCCCACGTAGACTGACCCCAACAGAAATGGTAAGTTAGATGATGCAGACTGGGCCTTCTTGGGAGATGGAGCGACTATGGAGAATAATCTGTATGCACCTCCATCTATGCTGCAGCATCGTGCCATGCGGTATGCTGGCCAGGCTGTGCCGTGCAATGTGCGAGCTGCAGGAATCACTGGGAAGTTTGGATGCTTTCACCCTATAGAATATTATCGTATGAACAACACAGTCCTGCAGGTGCCGAGGTTGTGCAGATGAGTAGAACGATGGCATCGCTTTCAATGGAGGAGAGCCTATTTCTGTGAGGTCTTTGCTCTTAAATAATCCTATGACTTGCTGGGCTGTGCACAGAAAGAAGGAAATGAACAAGGCATGGGGCTGTTTACAAGTTGAGGCCAATACATCTTGTTTTCAAGGAAGGGTGTGAAGTGTGGGTGAAACATCGGAGTAAAAGTGTTTCTTCGGAGCAACATGTATAAAAAATTAATTGCATCTGTCTACACTGCATGTGAACAAAGAATTTCCCAAATCCACTTGGAACGTTTCTGTTTTTACTGCTATCGCATGCTATTTTCTAATTCTCTTTATAATACCAGGAGAAAAGGGGTAAAATGATCTTTCAGCAGTCTCTCTGCTAACTATAGAAAATACTTCATTTAAAGCTTTCACTACTCCTTATCTATTCCTTTCTGAAGAGTTTGATCATGAATTATACATTCTATCACAGCATGAAATATTCAGCTCATGTTCTTCAATTTCAATTCAAGCCACCAGACAAAGAAATGAGCTGTGCAGCGCAGAAAGGCCTGGGTGCATAGATATGACTCTCCCAGTGCTTATAATAGCCTTCCTCCTGCTGTAGTGCCAGATCAATAGACCAGCAGCCCTCAGAAGGCTTCAGGTGGCCAGCGCTACTCTGTGTGTGCCATTCAATTAATTACAGGACAAACCAGGGCTTAAGCAGATGGACAGAGCAAATATGAATTTAGCCTGAGTGTCACTGAGAATGTACCTGCAGCGTTCTAAAGGTTAGGAGGAAAACTATAAAAGAAAAATGTAATTATTGCTCCTGGAAAGTAGTTATTCCTTCATTTCTTCAAGTTTCTAAAGGCCTTCTCGAAAGGTCACAACGGAGTATTGCAACTGCAAAGTGTGAAAGAGACGACGTAGCCTCAGTATCAAATGGCGTTAGCAACGAGCTCAAAACAGAGTGCACGTAGCTCACATACAGATGAATGGAAATGTTGTGGTCTGGAATATGTAAGGCCAAAAATAAGGGGCCTGATTCACTACTGTTCGACTGCAGTTTAATGCTGACTTTTCAATGCAGTTATGCCATTATAAAACTGAAGTAAGACAGCGGCGAACCAGGCCAAGGCATTCAATTTCATTGTGATCCAAGTGCATATTACTGTTGTTATACAGCAAATAGGAATTAGAGCTGAATGGAATTTGGATTTGGTTTCTACGTTTATTTACAGCAGTCAGTGGCTGGCCAGCACACAGTGCCATTCACACTAGTTGTCCAGCGTACACCATGGTTATAGATTGACTGCCATGGTCTATGAGAAAAATAAGCACAAGGAAGGCTCAACCAGCTTCCACTTGCAACTACATTAATTTTGTTGACTGTTGTTCCATTCATACAGGGAACATATAACACAATTTCTAAATGAAATCTTTCTAAGACCTGTTGAAAACTCTCCTGCAGAGTTAGAATGTCACAACTGCACATCTTAACCTGGGCCTGAGGTTTTCAATGACATAAAACACATTTTAAAAATACAAAAAGTTTTTCTTTTAAGTTTTCTTTCCTTCTGGTGGCTGTCACTGGCTGGTCCACTTTCTGTCTGTTGCAGCATTTAGTACCACATGTAGCAAGGCACAGCAGATATGTTACTTCAAGAAGGACTGTCTTTCAGATTCTTTCTCCTGTATATGAAGTGACATGGAACTGTAGAATCTTGTAGCAATGTCTAATTGCATCAAATGCTACCGTATTGCACTGTATCACTTCACAGACATGCCACCGTCTTCAGAAACACATCAAATCACGTATCTTCTGGTAGACTTGGACCACGGTGTCTGAAGCCAGGTAGCCAATGCTGGAAAAATAGAATCTCCAAGCGTCAAACTGGGCTGGCTCAGCAAACCCATTGCATTTTCTGGAGGCTCAAATCCTACCACCCTAACCTAAGCTTTCAATTGAAAAATAAGTCTCTAGCCTTAAGGTTGGAAAAGTAACTTCAAAATGTGAAATGGGTGTAAACGACTCGAGTGATAGCTGTGCAGGTGTTCAGACAGCCGCATGAAGAGGTGTGAACTGGCTCTACTCACTTCAGGGTCTAGCCTTGAAGTCTAATGTTGACAAGTTAAACATTAACACTTCACTATTGCACTGCCCACTGCTCACCCAGCCATGCTATGAATGTTTACTGGGAGTGGAGTCTCATATGAGAATCTCAATTGCATGGAGCTTGGGAGAGTCCAGCCACTCATGCCCTGGCACCCCCATCATTTCAAGCTCCGGCTGTTAGGACTTCCTATCACCAACGAAAGGCCCTGGAAAGGAAGCCCTGCATTGTGTCATAGCGCAATGCTGGGATTGATTCTAGGGAGTCAGGGAGGCACATCTCTAAACAGTGCATTTGATTAGCAAAGCACAGTGGGTACAGGACAGTTTGTGTCAGATATTTACGTTCTGGGCCCAACATGCAGTTCATAGGACATTGGCTCATCAGAGTCTAGCCCATGCCTCTGACACTTGCTCCTCTAAGCAGTAGGAGTCAGTTTTTTTGCCAGAAGTGTGGAGCAGCTTCCATTAACTTCAGCTAGTTTGGGACTAGCGGGGGGAGGCGGGGTGAGAACCCTTGGAGCATGCTCGGTAAGAAATCTCCAAAGGTGGGGCCAATCCCACTCCCAAGTGGGGAAAAAGGCACCAAATTCTTCAGTTAGTTCAGCCAGACCCAGAGGGAGAGAGCCGCACCAGAGGGCAGGTGAGGGTCTCTGCCCTGAGGGCTGATGCTCCCAGGCCTGCTTTTACCAGCTGCAGCAAGAAGATCGCCCCAAGGAGAAGGATACCAGCCTCTGCAAAGAACCGGGGGTCTCCAGCTCAGGACAGTGAGGTGATATTAACACGTGGCCTGTAATGAGAAGATTGCATTTACATTTATAATGCCTCTTAGTTAACCCTTAGTTCGTCGTCTTATAAACATAAAGGGTTTTTCTGGGTTTCTTTGTTTTAGTCTGAGCAGCTTTACTACATTGTGGTGCCTTTATTCCAATCTGGAGCAACGCAGGGTAGGGCATGCACCCTGTCCACATTTACCTATGTATCTTCTGTGTTCTTCTCCACAGGGGGGAGAGCCGCTCTCCGAACAGACAGATCTCGCTCACTCTGGAATTTTAGTGGGTACTTGTGTAATCAGAGCTTAGTGGGCTACAAGTGCATTTGTTCGTACAGTATTTATTGATTGTAGGGTGAGCTAGTCTAAAAGCTGGATGAATTGGCCTCAGCAGACTTTCAATTTCAGTGTGTCACTGACCCTGGGAGGTATTGTGCACTACGGGAGGAGATATGAGACGGGGACAGAGACAAGAGGCTTGATTTGTGTTTCCAGATCTTTGTCTTACTATCTCCATACTTACTGCCAGGCGAACAGGCATGAAAGTGCAGCTCTGTAGAGCATCAATGATAGCCATTGCTCATAATACAAGAACTAGGGGTCACCAAATGAAATTAATAGGCAGCAGGTTTAAAACAAATAAAAGGAAGTTCTTCTTCACGCAGCGCACAGTCAACTTGTGGAACTCCTTACCTGAGGAGGTTGTGAAGGCTAGGACTATAACAATGTTTAAAAGGGGACTGGATAAATTCATGGTGGCTAAGTCCATAAATGGCTATTAGCCAGGATGGGTAAGAATGGTGTCCCTAGCCTCTGTTCGTCAGAGGATGGAGATGGATGGCAGGAGAGAGATCACTTGATCATTGCCTGTTAGGTTCACTCCCTCTGGGGCACCTGGTGTTGGCCACTGTTGGTGGACAGATACTGGGCTAGATGGACCTTTGGTCTGACCCGGTACGGCCTTTCTTATGTTCTTATGTTCTTAAGTAGGGCACCACCAGTCTGAACGAAACGTAACAATAGTCCAAACAGCAGATATGTAGCAGCAGGCCCTGAGTACCTCACGCTAGGCATGTGTAACCCACATACCTAATAGGGAGACAGAACCAGGAAAAAGGCTAACTCAGTCCTAGGATGCATCAGGCGAGGTATTTCCAGTAAAGATAAGGAGGTGTTAGTACCGTTATACAGGGCACTGGTGAAACCTCACCTGGAATACTGTGTGCAGTTCTGGTCTCCCATGTTTAAGACGGATGAATTCAAACTGGAACAGGTACATAGAAGGGCTACTAGGATGATCCGAGGAATGGAAAACAAAGCTTATGAGAGGAGACTCAAAGAGCTTGGCTTGTTTAGCCTAACCAAAAGAAGGCTGAGGGGAGATATGATTGCTCTTTATAAATACATCAGAGGGATAAATACCAGGGAGGGAGAGGAGTTATTTAAGTTAGGTGCCAATGTGGACACAAGAACAATGAGTATAAACTGGCCATCAACAAGTTTAGGCTTGAAATTAGACAAAGGTTTCTAACCATCAGGGGAGTGAAATTTTAGAACAGCCTCCCAAGGGGAGCAGTGGGGGCAAAAAACCAAACTGGCTTCAAGACTGAGTTTGATAATTTTATGGATGGGATGGTGTGACGAGACTGCCTACAATGACATGCAGCTGATCTGAGACTCCTAGCAGCAAATATCTCCAATGGCGAGAGACGGGGCATGTGATGGGGAGGGCTCTGACTTACTACAGAGAATTCTTTCCCAAGAGTCTGGCTGGTGAGTCTTGCCCACATGCTCAGGGTCTAACTGATCATCATATTTGGGGTCAAAAAGAAATTTCCCCCTGAGTTAGATTGGCAGAGACCCTGAGGGTTTCTCACCTTCCTCTGCAGCTTGGGGCACAGGTCACTTGCAGGTTTAAACTAGTGCAAAAATGTGGATTCTCTATAACTTGAAACCATGTTTAAACCATGATTTGAGGATTTCAGTGACTCAGCCAGAGGTTAGGGGTCTAAGTACAGGAGTGGGCAGGCGAGATTCTCTGGCCTGAAATGTGCAGGAGGTCAGATTAGATGATGATGATGGTCCCTTGTGACCTCGAAGTCTATGAGTCTACAAAAAAAGTGGGGTTGAACTGAAAGTTATGGAAAGCTTCCGCTAGGGTTGTGTGTGTCCTGAAGAGCAGTACCCTGAAATCACAGTCAGCATTAAAAACCAAACCCACAAGAAATGTGCTTTGTTCTGTCTTGTTTCTTATTAGCAAGACTTGAAGAAATACTTGATTTCAGATAGAATGTTGCCTGCATAGCCAGGTCACTTGAGCAGAAAGGCTCATTGGGACAGTGAGTGAAATGATGTTGATAAAAGCTAATTGAATGAGCAAATGTTTTCGATGGTATACTTCAAAGATGCACCCCCTGGGGAAGGGAGAAGGATGCACCCCCTGGGGCAGGGAGAAGGGTTACCAGGGTCGTGTAAACCTTCTGCACATTCCTCTCCAAAGTCTTCTCCTTGACCTTGGCTTTCTGTTCATTCAGAAATTCATTCCACGTGCCTGGGTATTTTGGTTCTGTGAGTGGGGAGAGGTGGGCAGGGGAAGTGTCCTCTCCCCAGCACCAGCAAGAGTTTCTCTGTCTTTCCAGTGAAGTTTTGCTTTCTGGATTTTCTTAATGCAAGTCATTTAATTAAAGTTTTCAGCATCTTTCACTATGTAACTTGGAGCAGTAAGAGGGTGTGTAAGCTGCAGCTTATTCCTCCCACCCCATCACCTGCGAATTCCAAACAGTATAGACAAGGGAATGAAAAGCAGTCTAGCTCCCCTGTTAGTCACACTGGGGTAATATTCTACGAAGGATTGTCATATTCTTGATGACTTTTGCAGAGTCCAGCTATATGCAAACCAGTAGATCTTACACCCTTGCAAGCCCTGTTTAATTTCTCTACCCTAGAGTGGGATCCTAGGGCAGTATTTTAAAATTCACAACTTTGTAATACACACTATAGCCATTGGTATTCCTGGGTCAGCTCAACTCTGCATTCTTGTTCTATGTCAGGATTTTGTTTTAGGACAGTGGAACCCGATCATGCAAACCCCCAGCTCAGGCAGCTGGGGCTCTGGCACTGTGAAGTGTCACAACGATTAGACCTAGAGTTTATGCCCTCTTGGCAATGACACGGAAACTGAGATGTTAAAGAAACGTCAGCGTATTTTGTCTTTTGTGGCATACTGCCTCTCGGAGAGCCCAGAGCTCTCTCCCTGATGTTTAATTACAGTAGTCTACACTGATTGCATTTTTCAAAACAATTTGCTTGCCATTTTGAATACATTCAGTGCTTGTGAAAGGTGTCAGCTTGGCAGCACTGGCATTTATCCGCAGAGCAGGTACAGACTGGAAAGACTCCTTTGGGGCTCCAGAGAGAAGTCCATGCACTTGGCCTGTCCAATCCTGACCGGATCTCATTGTCCAATCTCAGTAGTTTAACAGCCATAGTTCTAGCTCTCTCCAGTTCTGCTGGGACTAGATAACGTGTGCCTTTCCGTACAGCCAACTATTTTTAACACGATTCTAAATGTGGATCTCATTAACCTCAATGTAAAGAAGCACCAGGGATGGATATATCGCTGCCCCACAGAGAGTGCTAGTATCAGACAGGGATAGGCTCCATGCAGGTGCCTTTAAAGGGCAGGAGAATATGACTTGCACCCTGGGAGACATTAGCATAGCAGGCTGCAATGGGATATTAAAGCGAGTGGAAGGGAGAACCATGCCTGGGATGGGTGGAGCTGATCATTATTATTTGCTTTAAGGTGTCTGGAAATGCTCTAAGCAGCTCCCAGGCCAGTGTGGCTGTTTTGCAGGTTTGTTCACTCGCATTAAATGTCCTTCTATCTTTCTTTCTCTCTCCTACGGTGGAAAATAGCTAATTGTGGTAAAACTCCAGTCATAACTGGGTACAACTTGACATTTGGGTTATTTAACTATTGTAATGTTGCACAATGCTGTATGTTCTCAAAATATCAAAATCTCACTGAACACTTTCCTACAAGCCATAAAGTGTAGCTCTTAGCTGAACCTGCACATCTAAGAGAAGCCCAGATTCAATGAAATCAAATACCACTTTCCCTAGAGTGCCCCTTCTACAGCTGTTCCTTGAAGTTCAGCTCATCTCTTTCTTTCCCTTTCCTTCTTTATTCTTTGTGGCTTTGTGATGCGGTTGGCGAGGGTGAAGATAAATAATGTCAGAGCACTGAAAAAATTTCACGCTGTTCCAAACAAATTCATAACATTTGTTTTGGGAAACTCTGGTAATTGTAAACAATCAACTTCACAAGGAGACCTGGTTTGGGAGGCCATGTGCCTTTGAGATGGTCTCTGGGAAGCTCCATGGCTATGAAACCAGCTATGAAATCCAAAATCCACTCTGGCATAAATTTTCCAGGCTCAGAACATTCTAATGGAAATGGGATGATCTTAGACAGTCGTGTTGTAGGTGGAGAGTGGCTTAGAGAGATGAGGATTATTGTTTGGAAAGCACCAACAAGATACTTTAAAATAAAACAATATAATAAAAATGTGCCAAAGACATTCCCCTGTACACACTTCTTGCCCTTGTGGGGCAGGGGGCTGAGAGAACAGAGACGTGACAGATGTTGGTCATGTTGCTTCATGCACATCTGAAAGGCACTCAGGTGCTATGGTGAGGAGCACAATACAAGAACCTAGCTAGAACCGAGCAGAATAGAATACTTGGCACTGTGTGAAACTATCTGCAGACAATCTCTGACCTGCAGAGGTTACTGGGAGGGGATAGCTAGATGTAAATTATTATTCATGCTATTGTTGATCGCTTCTGGTGGGAATTGCAGCAATGGTGAGTCTTTGGGGGCATCTGAGCGAAGAGAGGCTAGTGGCTTGAAGGACTAGAATAGGGAGCCTATTCCATGCATAGGGGTGGATGATTAGCTGGCTTTTGGCCATGTCAATGAATCTCAAAGGCAGTAGAACATTCTTTCAGTCTCTACCTGCTATTGCTTGTATATGAATATGTTTTATTGAAGATACAAGGCTAATGCTGCCCTCACTTGTCCCCATGCATCTCCAAAGTTAACAGGGATGCAGGGGGAGAGCGGTATCAGGAAGTCTCCTTGTATTTCTCTGCAGAATGGTTACTTGTCTCTGCTGACACAGCCTGGTAACTGGAACTTCTTGAAAAATGATCTCTGGCTTATATTAAAACCACCGTGTGTGGCCTATTTTCTTAGAGTCGTAAATTCATAGATGGAAGATGGACCATCTTGCTATTTCTCAGAAATCTTGCCAGTTCCAGAAGAAGTGCACAATGGTTTGCAGTGTTGCAAGCAGCCGAAGATCAGCATATGTCCTGTCATTTTGCAGGTTCAAAGCCATGTTCATTGAATTGAGTTAGATATTCAACTTAGTCACAGTATGAACATCTTGGGTGGAAACCAACATGGTCATCAGGCAGCTGCTCTTCCACTATTGGTGCTATTCTACCAATTATCATCTATTCATATAGCATGTAGGCTGAACAGAGTAAGGATATTGGCTGGCAACTCTTTGCAGAGTTAGGTCCTTTGGGTGATTTGAGTCATGGAAGCTACCGGTGTGGTGCTCTGCTTTCTCCTTTGTTGATATCACTCGGCTGCGTGCGTGTGTTCCCTCTGTGTGCTGCCCCAGCTCTGCGCAGATAGCTGACCCAGCAGACCCGAAGAGAACCCCCAATAACCACAGAGTCCAGTAAAATGCAAAGTCACGTCGACTAGGTTTATTGCGATCTTGGACACAATTGCAGTTCCCTGTAGGTTTCTTAGCCTAACTCAGGGCATACTACGAGAAAGTGCCTCTTGGCAAGGACCCGGCTTAGTGGCGGGACTTTCCACTCCCCCTACGGCCGGACACAGACACCGCCCCAGGGATACGTTCTTATACACAGGTACAAACAAATTACACATCACTCCTGACGTATTGAGGTGCAACCCCTCTACGCAGCAAGGTGCCGCCTCTCACCTTGTATAGATTGGTTCGATCAAAACAACTCTATCCATCATTTTACCCTTTTGCCCCTGTCATTGGGATGGGTCGGCCTGTTCCATGTTATCTGTGTGGAATGTCTACATTCTGATACCTAGTGTTCTGTACCTTTTAGGTATGTATCTTCTTGCAGCATCAGCCCTTTCCTTGCCAGCTTCTGTGAGCAGGGCCTGCCTCTGGCTCACAGCTTAACTTTGCTTTATGCTAGCAAAGTTTTGACCATTACTTCAGTTCAGGCCTCAGGCCTCATACTGGGCCTTTATCAGGGCCTTCACTTACTACAGAGCCACTTTGGCCTGTCTTCACAACCTAGGCATCGTCTGCATTGTCTCCATGCAAGAGTTAAAGAACTCAAGCAGCCACTTTTGTATGCTTGTTTTGAAGTGTAGTTCATTAGATAGACCATCAAGTCCAGTTGCCTTTCCACATCTTAGGGTTGTCATATCTATTGTCACTCCTCAATGCTGAGTTGCTCATTGTGGACTTTGCTGCCTCTGAGGAGTGAGCAAAGTTCCTGTTTCTCTTGTTTCTTTCTGCTCTTCGCTGTGTGGTCTGTTTTACCATTTAGGATGAGTTGGTGGGCAACTTAGCTGGGACATGGTGCAGTGGTGCGCTTTGGCTGTTGTCCATCAGGGTTCAGCTTGTGAACGTGGCCCATGCTTTTTTTTGCTATTACGGCACAGGTTTGTTGTTTCAATCAACTCCTTCCAGCGATTGTGTCACTCCATTCCGATGTCTCTCATAAGCCTTTCCCTGAGCCCAGAGGGTTTTTCACCAAAGGGATCTGCTTCTAACAGTTCTGAAAATCTCCTATATTGTTGGTGTGTCTGTTCTGAAAGCCGAGATACATACGGTGTTTGACCTTCCCTAGGGATGTGCTTTCGGGCAGTCTGCCACACCAGGGAGACAAATTCTCCATAGAGCTTTGTGTTAGAGAAACATTACAGATAGTTTCACACAATTCAGCGGTAAAACCTTCCCAGGCAGCCCAGTTGAATCTCATCAGATACTTTGTTTTCCTAGGTTACACTGCAGCATCTGTTGTCACTGTCACTTGGGATCGCTGCCATGGCCTCCCTTCTGAAGTTGCTTGCATTTTATATCCCTAGTTCCATCGTGTGCTTTGGAAGGTCTATTTTTCCTTGAAATCATAGATCGAGGTCAAGTTGTTTGTTGCCGTCCACTTCTTCCCCATCGTTGTCATTGTTGGGGTATCCCCAGATGGTGTTGTGACTGTTGAAATCAGCTTTGAGAAGGCATGGTTTTTCTGACAGGGAAATTTAATTGCCCATGCAAACTGTTCACCCGATGGTTTTTAAACAGAAACTACTGCCAGACTGATTGAGTTCCACCATGATAACATGTTCCATTGTACCATGGTGTTTCACAACAGTCTTTTGTCATGTACTAGTATGGTGCTGCCATAGCCGTTACTTTCGATGTTCACAGCCATATGCATGACAGGGATATATGGTGCTATTGTCTCTTGCAAGCACATAATGTCTGCTTTCGTGTGAGGGAAAATTTCACCCTTCTCTGCAAAGAATCCCTCCATGCTGAAACTGATGGTTCTGAGTGCTGTCTTTGGCTGAGACCCTGAAAGGGACCATTTATGTCTATGTCTTCTATTGCGGTCTTGGTGCTTATTGTCCAGTTTAGTTTCTTCCATGGGTAGTTGCAATGGGAGATTAACAGGGGTCATGAGATGAACAATGTTTGCCTCAGCCAAAAATGGGACTCAAAACCATTGGTTTCAATGGGGAGGGATTCTCTGCAGAGAAGGATGAAATTCTAGCTGGCATGAAAGCAGACTTTATGTGTTGCAAGAGACACACCGATTAACAGGCGCGCATCCTGGGCAGTGTGGAGAGTGACTGCCTCAGCCATTTCCTGGCCACATCCCCATTTTCTCCCAGTAATCCCTCTAAGCCAAGCCACCAAATAAGTGAAGCTCCACAACCTGGTCCCAACACATCTTTCTGCTGTCGTCAGATGCTACCGGTGGGGTGCTCTGCTTTCTCCTATGTTGATATCACTCGGCTGCGTGCGTGTGTTCCCTCTGTGTGCTGCCCCAGCTCTGCGCAGATCGCTGACCCAGCAGACCCGACGAGAACCCCCAATAACCACAGAGTCCAGTAAGATGCAAAGCTACATTGAGTAGGTTTATTGTGACCTCGGACACAATTGCAGTTCCCTGTAGGTTTCTTAGCCTAACTCAGGGCATACTACGAGAAAGTGCCTCTTGGCAATGGACCCAGCTCAGTCAGTGGCAGGACTTTCCACTGCCCCTATGGCCGGACAAAGCCACCGCCCCAGGGATACATTCTTATACACAGGTACAAACAAGTTACACATCACTCCTGACGTATTGAGGTGCCACCCCTCTACGCAGCAAGGTACAACCCCTCTACGTAGTAAGGTGCCGCCTCTCACCTTGTACAGATTGGTTCGATCAAAACAACTCTATTCATCATTTTACCCTTTTGCCCCTGTCATTGGGATGGGTCGGCCTGTTCCATGTTATCTGTGTGGAATGTCTACATTCTGATACCTAGTGTGCCGTACCTTTTAGGTATGTATCTTCTTGCAGCATCAGCCCTTTACTTGCCAGATTCTGTGAGCAGGGCCTGCCTCTGGCTCACAGCTTAACTTTGCTTTATGCTAGCAAAGTCTTGACCATTACTTCAGTTCAGGCCTCAGGGCCTTTATCAGGGCCTTCACTTACTACATCTGCCACCCTTAGAGCTAGCACAGGCCCTAGCTCTTCATTTAGGCCTTTGGGTTGTAATGTCTAGAAGACTATCCCTATAAAGGGCAAGTCAGCATTCACTTACTTCCAGGAAACCACAGATCTTTTCTTGTAAACCCCTTTTTTGATACAAGACAACATTGTAAGAAGTGCCCATACCAGAGGTCTGATGGAACTTTTCCATTACTGTTGTTCACGTTAGCTTTTTAAAACCATCCCAAATATTGTTGGGTTATTGCCAATGTGTGCCATAGCATTGTAGGGACTGGTTTATACTTTTCTCATAATAATTTCCCCATATTATCATTTTAAAATCCTTTAAAGAATTCTTTTCTTCGCATGCTGCTCATATTTTTTTGGCAGCGGTAATCTCTTGCTGTGTATATGTGAAGAAGAATGACTAAATTAAAGAGCCTTGTTACCCATGGGTCAGTTGGTACCCTTGTGAAGCGTACAGACATATGGTGTTCTGGAACATCACATTTACTCAGCGTCTGAAGAATGAGGAACACACCCATTCACCCAACAGTCAAGTCCATAAACTGAGCACACCATATATTCAGCCTGGGAAGCTGAGGGCCATTCATCACCAAGTAATTTGTTCATGTACCATTCCATACACATCGATTTGTCTATTAGAATCCTCACTAGTTAGAACATAAGACCATAAGAGCAGCCAGACTGGGTCTGACCATGGTCCATCTACCCCAGTATCCTGTCTCCAACAATGACCTGTACCATAGCTTCAGGAGCAATGTACAGAACGGGGAAATTATGGAGTGATCAACCTCTATCTTCCACTCCCAGCTTTGGTTAGTCAGAGCTTAGAGTCACCCCAAACATGAAGGTGAGTCTCTGACTCTCTTAGCTAATAGGTTGATGGAGGATAGGTCCATCAGTGGCTATCTAATTCTTGTTTGAACCCAGTTTTACTTTTGGCCATTGCAACATCCCATGGCAATGAGTTCCACAAGTTATTTGTGCATTTTGTGAAGAAGCACATCCTCTTGTTTATAATAAACCTGTTGCTGGTTGATTTCACTGGGTGATCCCTGGTTTTTGTAGTGTGTGAAAAGGTAAATACCACTTCTCTATTGACTTTTCCCACACAATTCCTGATTTTATAGACCTCTATCATATCACCCCTTAGTCGTCTCTTTTATAATCTGAACAGTCTTAATCTTTGTAGTCTCTCCTCATATGGAAGCCATTTTATATCCTTAATCATCTTTATTGCCTTTCTCTGAACCTTTTCCAGTTCCACTATATTTTTCCTGTTCTGCTATATTAATACACCCTGATCTATGACACTAATTTACTAGTTTAGTAATTCCTACAGTATGTAGAAATAAAAAGTAAAAATAAAGCAGTCATATGGGACAAAGATAGCTCTTTCCCATCATTGCTTCTCTCTTTATCTGTATCAGGAATTTAAATACTGAAGCGACAAAGAAATAATTTAGAGGTCAGTTCTTTGCCCTGAAATGATCAAGGAGAAGTGTGAGGAAAAATAAAGCTGAAAAATGGCATAACATAAAAAAGAAGCCAACCCAGGATTTACATCTGAATGAACAAAAATACAAGGAAATATTCTGAGACTTCTTCAGATACCATCGTTTTAAAGCCCCTTCTTATCTTTGATTGGGAAAGAAAAAGCCATAATACTTGATTAATCCCACTGAAAGACATACAGACTTTTCTTCCAAACAGCATGCTGTGGCCGTGTGTGAGCTGAATCCCCTACTGTTCTTTGCTGACATGTGTTAAATTGAACTGGCTCTTGGATGGGTGAGATGCTTTGCCTCATTTTTGAATCCAGAGGAATACCGTGGGGCAGAGCATGTCCCCCTGCCCCTCCCGCCACATTCCTGTTGGGTGGAATCGGTCTCTGCTCAGAGCAAGTGAGGGGGCAGAATCTGGCTCCTTGTGTTAGAAATTCCACTTCAGTTTGAAGCTTTTCAAGGGACTTTGGAGGGGGTGGGGTAGGAGCAGGGTGAAAACTTCCGATGAAACAAGAGTATGAAAAATAGAGTCATGGAGGTGCAAAAACCAACAGGGGGAGCTTGTGAAAAGTGGAACAGAGAAAAATATTCACACAACCTGGTACACTCTCTGCCCTCTTTCTCCCACTCAGAATATTTCAGACTTCCCTTTCCCTGGAAATACTGTTCATACACTGTATTATCCTTGGAGAAAAACTAAAGGCTAGAAGAGAATTGAAAAGAGGTTCGCAATTCCTCACCCTCGACGGGGCTCCTATGTGAGTTGATGGGAACCCAGCTCAGTGTCTGCTTGCCCAGGCTGAGCCTAGTCAATGGGATCACTCAGCTGACTGACAGGAAACTCACCCCATGGCTCTTCCTCTCCACTGTCAGAGCAGCATTTGGGGGCTGCCATGTTCTGCTGCTAGGCATGCTAAGCCCCCTTTGTTCCCGTTAGCAGAAGGGCTGGACTCATCCCTGCTAACCCAGCATGAGGCATCCGTGCTACCACCACCGCCTCTCGTCAGGTCCGTGTGCAGCAGGTCCGGGCAGGCCGCTAGGGAACAGGACATAGGCGTGAACGGGACCTCCTGGGTCATGCAATCCAGGGCCCTGCTACTGAAGGTGCCCCCCTCATGTAAACCTCCCGATGAACTCAGCAAGCTCCTAGTTACTTTGCTGCCCTCACTTCTCCTACTGGGAGGCTGCTGCAGAATCTCACTCCTCTGAGGGCTAGAAACTTTCTACTTGATTCATGGCCATGTGATATGTGCTAGCCACCGTCTCCCATACCAGTGGGCTCCATGGCGAAAGCCAAAAGTGGCCTCAGCTGTGATGTGCCCAGGGCGTGCACAGTGCCCACGATTCATGGCAGCCCCACACCCTGGAGATGTCCCCTCGCACAGGGCCAGCAGCCGTGCTGTTGCTCCGGCATACAGAGCTCTGTACACCCTGGGGCCGCTCCTGTACCATTGCTCCTGCGGATTGCAGAGCAATAAGAGACAGCAGCATCTGGTGCAGGGTGTTCCACAAACACTATCGGCTCTGCACCAGTACTCAGAAGGAAGAGCCACCACATGTCCTACTGCTCCCACGAAATACCGTCTCTGGCCCTTCCGCGGTCAGCGTTACAGAGTGAACCGCCAGCCCTTCCAGAACACCTGGCACTGTCTGAGCTCATAGCAAATAAACATCGCTACTGCTTCATTCCTGATTCATTATTACTCTAAAGTGAGCCTGAAGAAAGTTCCCACAGGCCTTGCTAACAAGTCATTAAATGGGCTTTTATTATGCAGCAGAATGCCGTATTCTGCAGGGCACACACTGTCAGGAGAAGTGCAGGATCTGTTTGGGGGTTTTCCTGCTGTCCAGAAATTGCTTTTGTTGCAATGATTTATTTAGACTCCATGAAATCAATATGGCTTCAGCTCTAACCCTTCCGTTACCAGCTCTGCCAAAGCAGTGCAGAGACAAAGCAGAAAGCAATGCACTGAAACACAACACACTCAGTCCTAACCCTCTGTCACAGCACAACAGAAATGATGGACGGTTGGGCATTTTGGTCCCTATCACTCTGACCCCCATCTTCATTCCCAGGACCTGTTGGAGAGTGACTGAGAAGAACCCAGCATGCTGCTCCGGTAGCTCTGGTAAAAGTGTGTCCATCATGGAGTTTGTGTGGCTACTAGGGCTGGGGAAAGCCCACAGATAGTTTGCTGGGTGTCTGTGAGCTTGCCCGAGGGAGCTTGCGCTAGTTCACAGGAGTTATGTGAAATTCCTCCTTGTCAATAAGAGCACCCCGTACAACCCGAGAAGACTCACACTGCCAGGCTGGAGCAAAAGTCCTGCACAGCTGCAGGAATTCAACTGAGTAAAGCAGCGGTGCTCCTCGGGTGCAGGGCCGGCGCAACCCATTAGGCAACCTAGGCGGTCGCCTAGGGCACTGCTATTTGGGGGGCGCCGGCGCCCCGGCCGGCCGTGGAATTTTGGGGGCAGGACCATCCGCCGCCGCTGTTGGGGGTGGCATTTCGGGGGCGGGACCTTCCGCCGCCTAGGGCGCCGGAAAAGCTGGCGGCGCTCCTGCTCGGGTGGGAACACGAATTAATGACTCCGGCTCATTGCCCATGTTGACCTTCCTTGGTAGCTGTCATTAAAGGGGGATGTCAATCATGGCAATTTGCAACACCTAGCACCAGGCGGATATTTTCCCATTGTTGACTGAGGCTGTGTGGCACAGGGCAATGGCTGGAGCCTTTTCTCCAACCTTCAGGCTGCCTGCCCTCTAGGGCTGGAAGTGGAGAGATGGGGAAACCAGGAGAAAGGAATGAGTGTGAGGCCTAGAGAAGAGGAGAGAGAATGGAAACTGCAGAGGTTTTTATGTCTTGCTGTCCTATTGGAGAGTGCCCCTCCTGCAATTTCAGACAATATCCATCATTTAATACCAGAAATTCAAGTAAAAACTCATCTCAAAATTATTCTGTCCTCATCTGCAAGTGCAAAGTACTTCAGTGGGAAGGAAAAACCCAATGTACATCTACGAACTGGGGAATAACAGACTAGGTGGTGGTACTAGGGGGTTATAGTGGATCACTAATTGAATATGAGTCAACAGTATGATGCAGTTGACAAAGAGGCTAATATCATTCTTGGATGTATTAACCGGAGTGTCGTCTGTAAGACACGGGCAGTAACTGTCCTGCTATACTAGGCACTGGTGAAGTCTTAGCTAGAGTTCTGTGTCCTGTTCTAAGCACCACACTTTAAGAAAGATGTCTGTCTGTCCGTCCATCATTTTGCCCCTCCCGGGCACATACTGGGGGGAGCAGGGATAATGTTGCCCAGTGGGATTTTGGCCAGCCTGTCCACAGGGGTTTCTTTCTGTCTCTCCCGCACTGAGCATGCATGCAGGGACTGCTCAGAAACTGGCCCTTTTCCCTGCTTTTCACCCCCAGACCACTGACCGATCCCTGTGTCCTGGCAAAGCCCCACTGATGTCAACTGTTATCCACATGGGTCCGATTGCAGGTCGGGGACTCAAATTAATCACAGGGTAGGGTCAGTTTCCAAATGAACCTTGAATTCCACCTCCCCTTGGTAGCCAATCAACTGCTTGCCATCTGGCTCAGGAATTTCATCTGTCTTGTTTCTCTCTGTAGCAGGGCTTTCAGCTAGAGCTCCCCTCCCCCACGGTCCATATTGTAATGCAACATAAACAACCAGTGTGTTAAACCTGAAATAATGGTTTTATTAGGTGACCATTGCTAAAGATCATATAAGGATAATTCTGGTTATGTAATTAATTCATAATCTATGGGGAAAGACATCTTCACACATCACAAATATTACTGGCTACATCTGGTGACACTTACAAATGCTATAATTACAGAAGAATCTCTCTCTTGGGGAAAGAAAGAAGCCCAAGCCCTGCTGTGGAAGGCTTCCCATGGGGCAGCTGGAGGAACATGCAAAAGGGGCCAACTGAAATAACCCCTCCATCGAACACTACTTAGAGAGATAAGACTTAAGGGATTGAACAACACAGAAGATTCAAAGAGTGTCCCATGATAGACAGAGATGGCGGAGCCTGTTCATAGCCTGTGTCGTCGGATGGCCCCAGAAGGATTCTGATTCTGAGATTCAGACACATTCTTTTTCTTGCTCTTCAATTATATCAGAAAGTTAACCAAAGAATTCCTGGCTGTAAGTGACACTGGGGAACCCAGTTTCGGCTGGCCGGCATACTCACAGGGTTTAACTGAAGGAATATGCACTATGGGTATTAGGCAGATGTGATCCTGTGTTATGAAAATGAGTGGTAGGAAACGGGATGAGACAAGAGAACTGCCGGGTGGAGTTGAGTAGCTCCAGCCCACAGACGGAGAATGAGATGACATCCTTATTCCACCCACACACCCCGTCCTGGCAAGTGTTAGCATCTGCTAAACATTGTAGGTGCTTGGCAGAGCTCGTTACCTTTGCATCTACCGCGCTGAAAGATGGCGCAGGCTGGGAGCCGGGTAGGCACAGCAGGTTATTGCTCGGAGTGGCACCAGCGTAATTGCAGGTAACTGCACTGGCCTCAGACGACTGACACCCCCCACATACAGCAGTGTCCCCAGTCTAGCCGAGGTCAGCGAGTATGAGTGTGTTCACTGCGGTTTTGTCATCTAGTCCCTACTGTACAGATGGGCAAACCACCAGTCCTAGGGCCAGTGAACAGACGGAGCACTGCAGCGTTCCCTCGCTGGCACAGCCCCCTGTGCCGCCATCTCTGCCCCTCCTCGTCTCTCTCATTCACACCCCTGGGGGCAGCTGCTGGAGCAGCACAAAGGGGGCAGAGCGACAGAGAATCAAGGGCTGTGCTCAGTGTTGAACACGGCCCTTTGCTGGGCCTGACTCCAGCGGGGGGCAGTGTCTGGCCATCCCCAGGTTTACCCAGAGCTCTTTGCTCTCACAGTCCCACACACTTGCAGCCTTAGCTATTTTGATGTATTACTTAGTGCTTCAGCAGGGGGCAGGGATCAGAGATTGGGTACGCCACGTGTGCTCCCCCAGTGGGGCCCTACCTCTCTGCCAGGGGGAGCTCCCACACCCCTGGTTTGCAGGACTGGGGGCTGGAAGGGAGTGCAGTGGAGATGCACAAACTGGGAATTCCCCCAATCGGTTAAAGCAGTTTTACAGCAATTGGGACCTGTGCAGGGATTCGGGCTCTGGCCCCGTACGGCTCCTCTGTAATACGCTGCCTCAGCTCTGCCTGGTGAAACAGTAGCTGCCATCTGCAGGCAGAGACCTGGAAATGTAAAGGTGCAAGACAGGAACCAAGCCACCCCCAGCAGTTACATCACCACGTGCACCGCAGTCTCGGAGCCCGTTGGAATGAACAGAGCAGTCTGAGCACCGAGCAGGGTGCGAACTATTCCCCTCAGGTAGCGCTTCGACAAGTCTGCCAAGCTGGCCCTGCTCTGTTCCCTCCGTGACATACGGGCCGCGCGCCCCTGAGTTCTCATTTGGTTTCAGAAGCATCTCGGGTTTGATGAACTCCTGTCAAATCACAGGCGGGGTGGTTTCCTGGCAGGCTTCCAGAGTCCCTGGCTCTAGGGCAGCCCCCCGGAAGGAAGCCTGGAAGCCCTGAGAACCCCGGTTCAAACTGGGGCCCTCCGAATCTGGGCTCCAGGCTCCTCAATCTGCGGCCCTCAGAGCTTCCAGCCCCCTGAATAGGAACAAACCAAATTTCCAAATATCAGAATGTCCTGGATCTGGAAATCCTGAGTGTCAGCCAAGGCTTTTGGCAACAGTGCTCTGACAGGCATCGCATTCACTCAGCAATGACCCTTCTAACACAGGCTCTGGAGGGCAGCGGCTGAACGCCAGACCATGGGGATCTCTTAGCCGGTGTATGAGATTCAGGGTTTTACAGGCACGGAACATGCCAGACTAAAATGAACAATTTTGCAGGAGAAATGAATCTGAACGAATGCTGCCAGCTTCAGAGCTCCCGCTGCTCATGATGGCCAAAGCAGACATGCACTAAGTTGGTGACTGACTCATGACGGACTGTTCAGAGAGCACGTTAAATTATTTGGTGTCATGGAAGGGAAGAGAACAATATTCTTGGCTCTCTTCAAACTCCTATCCACTCAGCCAACCTCAGCTCACTTCTTTCTCTACAGTTCATCAGTCAAACCACTCAGAAGTCCAGGCACAGGGGCAAAGCCTGGATACACAACTTATTTTGCTGTCCAGGTGCAAGAATATCTGGTCTCACTTTTGGGCAGAACCTGAGTTAAAGAAGTGGTGGAAAACCTCAGCCACTTCAAGTCTGAGCACCCTTGACCTTTGGGACTAGTCAGACCAACTTTCAGTGTCATTAACAAACTAGGCACATTTGGATGTCTTTTGTTCACTATATTGCAGGTCCAAGATTTATGTTGTTTGTTTGTTTTTTGCTTTTCTGTTTCTAGTCATGGAGCAGCGTATCCACATCCTAATGTGGCTTGTTCTATAGCTGACTGCCCTTCTGAACAGGGATGCTCTGTCACTGCAGCACCACAGACAAATGACTGCCTCCGTGCCGGCATCAGGAGGTAAATTCACAAGAACCGGAGTCGTTCTCCAATCATAAAGAAGGCGCAAATGAGACCCTGTGGGGCCTGTGGAACACAGAGATGGCTCATGTCATTGGAGGAAGCAGTTTGCATTATTTATGAGTTCTTCAGATCAATGAACAGTGTTAACCTCAGCAGCCCTTGTCTTGTCTTGGATTTCCCCAGTGTTAGATGTTGGTTCTGAATAAAACCCAGCGATGGAGGTGGCTACACCTATTCCTTATCCAGACATCCTCCTCCCCTGGGAGAAGACTCTTCTCCTGCAGGTGATTGGAATTGTGAACTTGCCAGCCTGGCCTGGGAATTTCCCTCCCCTAAATCACTAGCTTCACCTTTGCCAATGTTCAAATCTGCCCTGAATTCATGAATCGATAAGTTACAATAGTTATTGCTGAATCTCCGCTCAACATTCAGCTCCCTTTTTGCCTCTCACACTGCTTGCCAATTGCAGAAAAACATAAATCCTACTATGCAACCAAAAGAATTTGTGAACGTTTCTTAGCAGAATGTTACGCTGCATAGGGTGTGTGCAATATGCACTGAACATGTTAAACGCTACATAGACACACACACACAGAGAAGGTGAATGTTCCATGCATAAAGGCAGTGACATAGTTTAACAAGAAAATGATTAATAGAAAGGCAGTGCTGCCTAAGAGAGGACAGGGCACTGAAGTGGGAGTCAAGAGACCCAGCTGAAATGAGAACTGGGCACTGAAATACCATTTATGCTTTTGAAAAAACAACTTTTTAATTAAAAGAAAATAATTGGCCCATATGACCAGCTCCATATCACACTGCAAGAGTAAGACAGCTCCAGTTTGTGTTGTCCCCAATATCTGGATTAGATATTTAACACTATTAAATGTCAGTGTGCATGTAAATGCAAACCAAATCTTTAGAAGCTTTTCACATTGATCAGAATTGTATGTTATTTTTCTATTTGTCTTTTATCCAGTTTAAGTTAACTACATATAAACAAGCTGCATGCTTAAGCCCCTTAGAAGCCGAAAGCGTATTCTATTTTTCAGAATACTGGCTGCTTTGCTGCGAACCTGACTTGGCTGGCTGGCTGCTTGAAGTTGCCGCAATCCAGGGACAAGCTATTTTCCCCCTTGAAAAGCTGATGTTTGAAAGAGATGCATTTTTCTAATTAGTGCTGAGTTCAAAACTATTAAAACATTAGATCCAGTAAAGGAAAAAACAGCTTTGTTTGGAAAACTGGCATTTCTAAAAAAAATCCGCTTTTCCCTGAGCTATTTATTGGTGACAGTTTCTGAAAACTAAAATTCCTTCTTCTTACCAGTCAGAGTTAGCATTTGAGGGCCAGTTTCCCACTGCTTTGCTTCCTTTAGCTGGGCACAGTGGGTATGGAATACAGCAGGTCGAGAATTTTCTGATTAAAGTTTTTTTTGGTCAGAAAATGCCAATTTGTGGAATCCAGAACTGTTTCTGGGTCAGTGTCAGTGTTTTGAAAACAGAACAAACCCCCATGCTGGAATGCCTCCGCTGCTTCCTTAAGCGGCTTTCCGGACTTTTGGAATCCCTGAATTTTTGCAAACAAGCTGACCTGGAGCAGAAGATCTGCCTTGAGGTGCTATTGAGTCAGCCTCACAGACCCGCACAAATGTGGGGAAAAGGCTAAAACTTATCAGGAAACATTATGTGTCTGAGCTTTGCAAGACTGGGTCAGAAATGTGTTCTTGTCACACTATCACCCTCAGACCTGTCTCCTCCTTGCTCTTTGGGTTTCTCCCCTCTGCCTGCCACAGGCTTTGAGATACACAGTATTGGGAGAAGACAAGCCATGTCTGCTTGAGACTTTGAATGGAGGGGTCAGACTCCAGGAACTCCTTACCTGGCCTCCCCTCTCTTTAGAGGGATTCTCGCCTCTTTGGGGATGCCTGCGTCAAGTTACCCATAGAAGAGCAGTCACCCTGAAAACAAGATTTGCTAAAGATAGGGAGAAAATGGAGTCAAACCAAATAATTGGTTTGCACAGCAGTGACAGCACACCTCATGTGACTGATTTGCGAAATCAGTCAGGCAGCTGCCCTTGGCTTAGCAATAGAGAAAAGAAGATTTTACCTCTCTAGAAATCAAGTCCCTTTTTCACCTCTCACTGATCAACCTCACAGCCTCCCCTGGTCTGTCTGGAGGAGTCTCCTGCTTCTGTCCTTCACCCTATGTGCTTGTCAAATCCATGTATCAGAGTTCATCACCACCTCAGGGTGAGGTCACATCTGAGGAGGAGTGTTTGCTTCACACAGGATGCCTGATCCAACACCACAAGGATTGCACGTCAGTCCCCAGACATCAGTGTAAACAAAATCTTGTTGCTTCAAAAATCACCAAAATGAAAAGATATACAAGGGAAGCTCCACTGGGGCGTCGCCTTCTTGGCAAGCTGTTGGCCTCATCTCCACTTGGGCAAGGGCAGGCCTCATTAAGAGCACATTGCAGGGAGGTGAGACCTACCTTGAGATCTGTTGTTTAAACCCAGTTTACTGGCTGCCAGGCAAGTTCTTAAATTCTTATCCCTCCTCATAAAGGTGAGCAATCATGAGCCCATGCCATGAAACTGAATGCATGTTAAACCCCTGTGCCACACCACTCAGCCTCCTGCCCATCTCAGTTCCACAGCTACAGAACCAAGCACTGGCCATTCATTATTTTGATACTACACTGCTGAAGAAATATCATGTCCTCTGTGAAATTATTCAGTCACGTGTATGCTTTCTCCACTCCCCTGAGCAATAGAAGTCAGTGTTCTTGGGGGGGAGGGGGAGAAAGGAAAAGTATTCTCCTTTTCATGACAGCACTGCACTGCTCTGTTAATGCAAAGCTTTGTAGATGAAGGATTAGACAGAAAAGGGACTCCTTGAAATCCCTAATTAAATAGAGCTATCCTAACTTAGCAAACTGGAACACTGAGTTTTAACGTTGCCAACTGGTAGCTCTGGGGCTTAGTCTTTGAAAGGATGGACTGACTGATAGGCGGATTCCAAATCTAATACTATTAGCTGGTACTCAGTAGGAGACAAAAGTAATGAGAGATTGCTTGAAACACCCCCAAAGAAGTAATGTGGAATTATTTCATCCAAATAAATCTATGAATATTTATTCTTTCAGAAATCTTTGTGAACAGTCAAGCAAATGAAACGGGGTAGGGTTCTGCAAAAGGCTGCATTCAAGATGTGGTGAATTATAATGAGAGATGAAAACGTGTAGACTGGAGCTTTAAACGGGGTAGTCTGGCTCCATTGCAACAGCTCAAATATTTTTTAACTGGGAACCTTTCACCAAGGATCTCTAATTCAGCCCCCACTGTACAGTCAGCTTTCAACTAAAAAAATCAGGAAAAGACAGCTGATGAACTGGCAGAGAGCTACAAGATCAGCCAGTCCCCAAAGACTAAAGTGGGCTGCGCAAGCCACAGCCCATCACTGCAGTACTGCTGACTATTGCCTGATCTGGATGGTCACTGGGATTAGCAAGTACTTGTGTAGGCTGGTGGACCTGCGTGGGCCAAACAATCAGACAGGCCCAGTTTAGTTTCTTGCCTCAGGGCCCTATTTAGTCATTAGCATACAGGTCCCAAAATGTGGAACAACATCAACAGTTTTGCACTCAGCTGAGATTATAAGACCCTCCAGCTTCCTGTGGTTTAACAGGCTGGACCTTCCCCCAGTTTAAGGAGGACCACAGAGCCTGCAGCCACAGCAGCTTGGACTCCCACCCCCTCACCTGTTCCCAACAGCCCTCAGCAAGGCGTGCCCCCCCTTTATATCCCCTGGCTGGGCTACATCAAACCCAATCAGGAGATGCTGTCCAGCTTGGTCAGATGATTCCCAGCACCTGCCTGCTGGGCTTGTCTCCAAACAGGGCTGGCTGCTACCCAGCCCCCCTGGCTCAAAAGGGATACACAACCCTGTTACAATTTGCTTGAATAAAATGCACATTCAGTGCTAGATTCTGCCAGGGAGCCCCTGTCCCAGGCAGCCTGGCTTACAGGAGCTGCTCTGTCTTTGACCCTTTTCATTAGTTTTCTATTTTTGTTTACAAGGCAAAAGTCACACAAATATTCCTGCCAATGTGTGCATAGGAATTCTGGCTCTGGGGGGGTTTGTCGAGTGATGCTGAAATTGACTTACACAGAATTAAGCAGCACATACTCAAAGCCCTGGTAGCAATAAACACTTTGTGAGCAGTAAAGTCTGGGCACATCAAACCCAACAAACACACACATCCTAATGCACACCAAATTCTGTTTATGAAAAGCTCAGGAACAAAAAAGAGACAAAAGGCTAGTAACTTATCCTCTTTGAATAGTTTGCCCAGGCTAAACTATGGGGAACTGTAGGCAGCAGAGAAATGTAATAAACTCACCTTTTACTTAAAGCCTAGGAGCCAGGTGAAGTGAGTTAATGGCCTTGTTCCTAGTATAAAATCACAACATATAAATCACCCCATCCTCACCTCACAGGGACTAATATCACCAGATTCACAGGAGAATTTAGAATAGGTCAAACCTGGGTAAGAGTGTAAAAGATGGATTTCTCTTAATGAAGCTGGGCTTGGCGTTCAATTTTTTGCATTTGACAAGCAGGTTTTTAATTTTCACTTACCCATTCAAGTATTCTAATACTCTTTGCAGAGAGACACAGGGTGCTGGGTTTTTTTAATTAACTAATTACCCACTCTGTATGCTGTACTTTACTAGAAATAACTTCCTCTCCTGGAAGGTTTGAAAAGCTGGCTGATTGATGTGGGTGATGGGTATTCTTCCTTCAGCAGAGATGCTGTGGTTTCATAGTTCATCGTTCAGTATAATTTCAAGGTGAGAAAGTCAAAGTTTCAAGCCTTGATGCAGCTCAGGCTGGTTTTGCTGCAGATGTTTGGGCCTGCTCCTATTGGTATCCGTGAGAGTTTTACCACCAATCTCAATGGGACCAGGACTTGGTCTGGATGAAGGATAAACCAGAGAGAATACATTGGCACTGTTTCCAGCTGGCCAGCGACCAGGAGCATTTCACTGTTGCTTCTGAGTTTCAGAATTACATTTTTCCCCCCATTGCATTAAATGGTATAAAATAATGAGGGGTAACCCTGAAGTCTGGTTGAGTGGGGTGAAGAATCCCAAAATCTGAACTCCCCAAGCTGCCTGGGCCTGCAAAATGAGGTGGGAAATATTTTGAGGGTAGATTTTTTTTTTCCCCCCTCACAAGGTTTCTGGGACTTCACATTCTGCCGAGGCTAGAAATAGCATGAGAGCAGACTCTCACCTAGTGTCGGGATATCGTGGACTTCCACTTCAGCCCTGGCATGGGCTAGGAAGTTCAGAGGCATGAGAAAAAGGAAAGAAGGAAGGAATGAAAGAGTTATGACGATATTTCTGAATCTCAAAAAAGTTAAATTTGCAGTTTGAGTGCATTATAACTTTATCTGAACTAATTCTTTCTACCTGGCTGTAGACGTGCAGTATATTGGGGGAGGGATAGCTCAGTGGTTTGAGCATTGGCCTGCTAAACCCAGGGTTGTGAGTTCAATCCTTGAGGGGGCCATTTAGGGATCTGGGGCAAAATCAGTACTTGGTCCTGCTACTGAAGGCAGGGGGCTGGACTCAATGACCTTTCAGGGTCCCTTCCAGCTCTAGGAGATAGGTATATCTCCATATATTATTAATATGTAGCACCCCTAGTCACCTGCTTACCTCCTTTAACAATAATCTCCTCACGGGTTTTGCGGGACAGGTCAGGGTTCCTTTGGATCCTGCCTTCTGCTCAGCAGGGTGTAACTTCCCTATTCTTGTCCCAGAGATGGCAGGGCCTCCACCCTCTCACCCCTTCCTGGCAGGGTCAGCAGGGCAGCTTGGAAGGGAAATTCTAACCATAACGTAACAGTTGGAGATTCCCAAGGAGTAACACGAACTCACAGTATATCATCAACAGAATAATTGTATTAAGCAGGAAGTACATATGACAGAACAGGGAAAACCAATACTCTCAGGGTTACTGGTACCCTTCCCACGCTGGTAATAGCCATGAATTTCCCCAAAGGTTCCAGTCCCATGATCTGATACAGCAAGACTGAAATGTCCCGCTGGTATGCGTACTTGCTAAACTGGTAAATGATATCTTCTGTATCAGCGATAAGGAACTTGGCCCAAAGACTCACACATGGGATCAGATGGTAAGACACTCCAGAGCTTTAACAGACAATAGGGAATGAAATCCCCAAGCATTCTCTGGAGGACACAGTGCAGGGAATAGGGGTCTCCCAGGTAACTAACGGATGGTGCACTTACAACTCCACGACTGACCCTCAGGTGGAGAGCTCAGTCTGGACTCCTCAGCAGCTAAGGAGGGGCTGGCATTCGCAGCTGGCAGCGTCCTCTTCAGACAGGAATCAGGCTGCTCCTGTGCGGAGATTGCTGCTCACCACAAAGGGATGCAGGGCTCAGGGGAAGATGATGAGAATGCCTAGGTCAGAGCTCAGACCCGCTCACAGCAGGCGGGTGGCCTGGCCTATCAGCCGGAGCTCTCAGGAGCCTGCCTGGCTCCAACACAATCCAACAGACTGGGAGTTACCTTGAAGAGGGAAAGGACCAAGGTGAGGGATGTTGCTGCCAGGAACCCATAGGCCAGTTCTCAGGGGGACCCTCCATGTACCCTGGCACCCCTTATTGGTCAGGCTAGCTCTCCTTTCCCAGGCTTTCTCCTGTCCATCACCTGAACTCAATCTTCCTCCCTCTCAGACACTGCTCTCCTCTGAGCAGGCCCCTGCCACCCTCCCCAGCCAACGGGGCCCTATCGCTGGAATAGGGCCTCTCCTCTCTCCCTCTTGGTTGCCTAGTGACCGGGACTCTACCTCCCAGGGCCTTGTGCCTCTCCCTGAGCTAGGAGTGCAGAGACATCCAACTCCCCGGGGTTACAAACACACAGATAATTGTGCTGTGCTTTTGTTTGTCTGGCTGTCAGAATAATGCCACGCAGAGGTTTTAAAAGGATACTTATTTCCTAATAGTTCTACAGCTGGGGTAATTTTAGTGCTGATGGGCCGTATTAATCCCTGGTGAAACTACTGAAGACATGGAAGTTACAGCAGGGATTCATTTAGCTCAGTGCGTTTCTGTTTAGCTGATACTTTGCTGCCCCAAAATACATGTTTTCGAGATGCATTAAAATAATGGATTTGAAGAAAGAGATTGATAATTAAAAGTAAATTCATTCTTGGTGTTCTAATGATGTATGAGAGCTTCGTTCTTGTGATTTATGAAGTCCTCCGCACTACTTGATTGAACTGCAGTTTTGTAATGAGCCTATTTATTATCCTCTAGTGAAAAACCCTGAAAAGATTCATATCCTGTTTTGCTTGGTACTGTACAATCAAACCACCAGCTGCAGATCACACAGATTTATTACAAACTCCTGGTTAACAATGATGAACGGGTTAGGTAACAGGAACATTTTACACTCATTTTTATCATATGGCTCGCTCTCCTTTTGAAGCTAGAGATGTAAGCCTCAGAGCCCAGCCGGGGTTACTTTCTACGCTGGATTATGGAACATCAAGAGGGGGAAAGGAACAGAAAGTTAAGCCTGTATTTTTAGCCGTTCGTGCTGACCTCACTTTGTGCTTTCTAATCTCATGGTCAGGAAGACTAAGGAAGAGCTGAAAAAGGACTCGAGCTCTGACGCGCCAATCACTCACGCACTTGCTTGGCTTTCAGTAAGGGAGTGCCTCATGACACTAGAGATGGTCGGGAATTTTTCAATTAAACGTGTTTTCATTGCACATGCTGTGCGGTATTTTGGCTCTGTGACATAGGGCCTGGCAAGCACCAGGTGGCTCAGAGGCATGTGAAAAAGGGATGAATGGGGGAATACAAGAATGATGCAGACTTTACTGTACCTCCAGAAAAGCTAAGTTTGCATTTTGAGTGTTCCTGGCTTGCATTCGATGAATCTCCCAATTTGAGAAAATGTTACCTCTCTCCCCAACATTTCCTTTGACATTTTTTAAACAAAAAAATTCCAGGGTCCGGATTTGAACTGATTTTCTGCTTTGGAAGTTAAGCTAAATAAAAACAGGGTTTTTTGTTTGTTTGTTTTGTTTTTAACAAATTAGAAAATAAAATAATAAGGTCAAAAGTATCCAAACCAAAAGCTTTGATTGACTGGAATGGATTTTTGTTTGTTTTGCTTTGTTTTTCGGTCTGTGAAGATTTTTGAGATTTCAACGTTTCATCTCAATTAGAGATGGGAATTTTTTTTTGAAATCTCAAAAATATTCAAGGGTTGGGAAAACTGTTTCCTGCCAACTCAAGCATTAAGCACCTGCTTGAGCTTCTCTGTAGCTCATGATAGTTTAGTGAGCCTATCCCAGAAAAACACCTTGAGCATGTGTATGGGGGTGTTTGCAGGAGCAAAGCATTGGGCACAAATCCATCATGGCAACACACCTGGCAATGGTTGAGCAGCTAGATTGCAATGACCACTGCTTCTCTGGAACTGCTGTCTGTTCATTACGTGTCGGTGCAGATATGCTTAGCACTATGGGTCCCTTGACGGGGCCTCTAGGGGCTACCACAATGCAAATCAACTTCAGCAATGTCCATATCCTGATCCTGCATGGAGAAATCTCCATTGTGCCATTGCAGCACCACATCACAACATAGCCACATATTGAATCTGTTGCTTCACGGTTATGATGAAAATATCACAAAGCAACTGCCAGATGCCATGCCGTCACCTTGTAACTTCATTCACTAGAGTCCTCCCGTTCCTGGCTGGTGCAAGCAAGGGCCCTCTCCTCTCCTTGCCTCTCCTCTCCTCTCCTTTGCTGGTTGCTTGGGGGATCTGAGCAGAGTGGAGCTCTCCAAACCTTTTGTACAGCCGCGCTGAAGTCAGAATAAAAATGCCCCTGAATTAATCTAAGACTGGATAGACTTGTGAAGTCAATGGAGAAGGATCTGTGGTTGATGGTTCTTATTGACACTAATGACACTGTGTTATGGGATAGCTAACAGATAATATATGACTCCAGGGAACTCAGAAGCATGCTGAAGAAGAAGAATGTTCAGCTGATCTTCTCTGAGCTCCTGCCTGTCCCTCGAGCAAAGAAAGACAGAAGGCAGAAGATGAAGTGAACTTCTGGCTAGGTAAGTGGTGATCTTTTTTTTTATTCAACATTTAATTCTGAATGTTCCTGGAAGCTTAATATGATGTTCTCTGCTGTTTGCGGGAAGCTGTTGTTTTCAGAAAATTAAAAAGACCTAAGTCTAGTTTGCAACATCAAAAAAGTTGGAATTTTAGCATCTTATTTGCATACACTGAAATTGTCAAGGATCTAAGCACATTAAACATTAATCTCAGAAGTTTTGTCTGTTCTTAGTATATTTTTTATTGAAAATTACTTGGCATTTTCTATTGATACTAATTGGATTACTAGCTCACTATTGGAAGGAAATCAAAACAGTCTCAAAGATTTTGGCATATTAAATAGAACCTTGTCCAATCTCTTTAGCAAGACAACTACAGTGGAACTTCTCACAGATTCAGTTTTATATATATAGGGTGTATGTATTATGCAAATTAAAAAAGAAGCATTTACACTGGAATGAATATATAGAGAAGGGCTTCAGGCAGATGTGATGTCCTGGAGGGACACTTGTCTCTCTCACTTTATTTCAGCACAGAGATACTTGTTGAATAATTCACTGCAGTGGAAGTACCTATAAGAAAATATTATAGAGACCTTACTAATTTTCAGCTATCATGGACTTTGCGTCTTGGGAAGTGTACCATTGCTTCCATGTGTAATTTAATTTGTTTCGAAACAGTATGAATATCACCATGGAGATATGGAGGCAAATTCTTTGCTGGGGTAAATGGCCACAGCTCCATTGACTTCTATGGAATTTTACTCACTTATTTCAGTAGAGTGTTTGGCCAATTGACTCCAATTTATGGTCTAAGAATGCTACTAGAGAATGTGTCACTCCAACAAACTGAAATGGATGCAACAAGGGAACATTTTAAAAGTATTCTACCGGCAAAACTGGTATCAGAGAATGAAAAGTGTTGTTGGCTATGCAGAATTCTCACTGAGCAAGTTTCATTTCATTTGGAAATGCCTGCTTGCTAAATAATTATCAAATCCATTCAATTGACTCTTAAATAGAAATAATCTCATTCTATATCTAGGCAGTGCCAGTTGTTTTTAATATATGGCATTGCAAAAAGATTTTACCGTATTGGAAATCACTGCTTGGTTTGGAGATATTATGTTTTCACATATGTTTAAGGGACCTGGGCATTGGGGAAAAAGCAAGTTGTGAATGCAATAAGTCAGATCACAGAATGATGCCTGGTTTGTTTGTTAATATTCACTGTGATTCAGTTATCATATCTTCTCCAGTCCATGTGAACGATGGTGAGGCCTCATCTGGAGAACTGTGTCCAGTTTTGGGCCCCACACTATAAGAAGGATGTGGAAAAATTGGAAAGAGTCCAGCGGAGGGCAACAAAAATGATTAGGGGGCTGGAGCACATGAGTTATGAGGAGAGGCTGAGGGAACTGGGATTGTTTAGTCTGCAGAAGAGAAGAATGAGGGGGGATTTGATAGCTGCTTTCAACTACCTGAAAGGGGGTTCCAAAGAGGATGGATCTAGACTGTTCACAGTGGTACCAGATGACAGAACAAGGAGTAATGGTCTCAAGTTGCAGTGGGGGAGGTTTAGATTGGATATTAGGAAAAACTTTTTCACTAGGAGGGTGGTGAAGCACTGGAATGGGTTACCTAGGGAGGTGGTGGAATCTCCTTCCTTAGAGGTTTTTAAGGTCAGGCTTGACAAAGCCCTGGCTGGGATGATTTAGGTGGGAATTGGTCCTGCTTTGAGCAGGGGGTTGGACTAGATGACCGCCTGAGGTCCCTTCCAACCCTGATATTCTATGAACGTTAGTTTGTACTGGTGATCATGTAGGAATAAGGGATGGTGTTGCTTTTGCTAAGGTTGTATGTATATATAGCGGTTGTTCCCTGCTTTGCATTTTGTTTTTTCTCATGCATATGTTGTATATTACAGCTGAGTATTTATTGTTATTTTTAGCATTTATCACCATACAAACTCCTTGGCCAATAATAAAATGGTTTGTTCAAATGGTTCGGCCCCCAGGCACTGAATTCTCAAATTGCCTGTGCAGAACGTTTTAAAGTGATTTTTGAAGGGTGTGGGGAACATTTTCATTACCCTTACACTAACAAAATTGATCTTTAGTCTCTTCATAACCCAGGAAAGCTGGATGTGAAGATCAAGAAATAAGCATTTAAATCAAAAAGCCATGGGTCCTTCCAGCAGAGACAAAACTCATGATATTCTAAACCAAAACATTATATTAGACATCAAGTTCTAAATGATGGTGTCCTGTCTTCCCCACACCCATGTATAATTGTAAACCAGAAATCCCTCTTCACCAGCAGGCCTAGTGGCATATTCACTATGCTGTGGCCAGTTCTAGCACAGGCACCGAACACATTTTCCCCTTTATTGCTGATTCTGGCTTATATTGTTACGGTATCAAGATGTGTCATTTCCTAGGTATCTGAAGCTAAATTTACAACTTGCAACTTAATGAACCATTTGAAAGAACTGGTTGAAAACCTGCATATGAGTACTGGCATACCTCGGGCAATGGCTTCCCTTCTCCAACATACACAATTCTGCTAGGGCCTGGTTCCTGACAGCATCATCCATCTCCATTTATATCTTCACTCTCCCGTCTTCTCCCTCAGACATGGAAGGTTTAGCATCCTCCTCCAAGGCATTGTCTGGAGATTCAATGTGGGTGCTCATTTCTGTGCATACTAATACCTTGATATTATGATAAGCAAAATCAGTCTAATGGTCTTTCGCTGCTGAAGATCATCCCCAGAGTCCACACTCAAGGATAGGTGGGAAAGATGCCGATAGCTCACGACAGCTATTGTAAGTGCTGGTCATACATTCCTCCTGACCTACCAGGAGCACAGAAGCTTTGCACAGCCTGTAGAACTGGTTTGAAATGAGGCAGTCCTATCACATAAACCTTCTTCGTCTCCAAGAGGCAGGTGCTGGCTTTGTAGTTCATGTGGTAACTTTCATCAAAATAAAGTTCGGGCACATGCCACAGAGATATAGTCCCATAGGCAGAAAAGTGTGGTGAGTGCACAGGGAGTTCTGAGTCCTTGTGACTTAGAGTTGATGTTTCGACAGTTCTTTCTGCTCTTTTCTCTAGCCTCAAAAGAGCAGGGTAAGATGCTTCATTGGTTCTCAGTAATCTCCTTGATGTGCAGCTGGCCACAATCTTTGTGTCCCCACATGTCCCTGCATGCCTCTGTCCCTAGGAGAAGAGCTGGAGCAATGCCTTAAGCAAAGCAAAGCACTGAAAAAGTAGCAGTCCCTTCCCTGGAATCCTGTGCAGGTGACAGGGCCTCTCTCACCTGACGCACACCACAATTGTGAAGCTACCAGTTGCCAGATTTTGCTCAATTCCCATATGGGTCCCAAGGAAGCTTGGTACAAAGGTTTGCAAAAAACAGAGCTGGGCAAAGAATGGAAGAATCCACAACCCCAGTGTATGTGATTTGCAAAATTAATTGACTAAATTATTCAATGAATGTTCACAAATTGTTGTACCGACTCTAGGCTGGGTAAATAATGGGAAAAATATTGAAATAATGTATTGGAAAAAAGAAAATGAAATCCATTATATGAATTATTTGATGAATATTCTTTAGCTAGATCTATAAAAACGTGACCTTCAGACTTAATTCTCAAGCATCAGATAAAGTGGGTGAGCAAATGATGTCAGATTTGGAATTGGCTGCTTCAAATGTACTGGGCTGCAGTAAATTCACTGCAGATGATCCATGATCTCTTGCTTTCAGCTGGTTTATTACATATGACAACATGGTGCTATACAGCTACCATGGCTTCTTGTGAGCATATAAAAAGACTCAGATAGGAAAACCTTTGTCCAGTATGGACTCCCATCAGGTGGAAGGCCCGGCCTTAGATACTTCAGTGACTGAGTGATGTACAAAGCTAGTGATCTTGCAATACATTCGAACGATAGCTGGGGCTCTTCACACTTCATACTCCAGTGTACCTTGGATAGTCACTTACACCCGCATGAAGTAAGGGTAGAACATTGCCCTTCTAGCTATGAGAACAAGGCCAGATTCTTGGCCCCTCTTTGGACCCATTGCTCTGTCATTGGACTTGCTCTGCCAGTGCAAAGAGGCCATTATGCCAAATGACCTGGCCAGTTAAAATCTGTGTGGTTGAGGCTGCTCCACAGAACCTGCCCTGAACCAGAGGCCAGGTCAGTGCATGGCTGACCCCACCTTGGCCCCCTACCATTGGTCAAGTGTTGAGTGCAGGATGGCCAGATAAAAGGACTGTATTCTCCTTGTGCAATGGAGTCTTAGGGCAACACTTTGCAAAGTAACTGGTGTTTTTTGGATGCTCAAAGTGAGACCCCTTAATGGGGCTTGATTTCCACAAAGTGCTGAGAGCTGTGCAGCCCCTCTGAGAATCAAGACCCCCGATCACCAGCCACTTTTCAGAGTGTAGGTTGTTGCACACTGATGGATTCACCACTGGGCAGAGTGACAGTGCATAGGTGTTGTGCGGCTCCATTCCACGCATGGAAACACTAATTGTCGTCCCAGCGCAAAGTAAGATCTTGCTGTCCTGCAGACTTTCAAGAGAAACAATGGGTTTTTTACAACACTTGCTACCAACTCTTGCTCTCATTAATATGCTTATTGGGAGAAATTCCGCGGTGTGTAGAGGACCAGTCCCTGGCCTGTGCATCACACCTGTACACAGAGGGGAATTTCACCCACTGCACGTAGTTTCATGGCATCAATCTATACACCATGTTAACAGTTTCCCTGTGTGTGTGTGTGTTTATGTGTTGTGGTCAGTCCGATACCTGCGCACAGGAGGCTTCAAGAAAGTCTATGGGGCCTGGCTGATCACTCTTGAGCCTGCACAAAGCTGCTGTCATGGAGGGGCCTTAAGAACATAAGAACGGCCAGACTGGGTCAGACCAAAGGTCCATCTAGCCCAGTATCCTGTCTACTGACAGTGGCCAATGCCAGGTGCCCCAGAGGGAGTGAACCTAACAGGTAATGATCAAGTGATCTCTCTCCTGCCATCCATCTCCACCCTCTGACAAACAGAGGCTAGGAACACCATTCCTTACCCATCCTGGCTAATAGCCATTAATGGACTTAACCTCCACAAATGTATCTAGTTCTCTTTTAAACGCTGTTATAGTCCTAGCCTTTACAACCTCCTCAGGCAAGGAGTTCCACAGGTTGACTGTGCGCTGTGTGAAGAACAACTTCCTTTTATTTGTTTCAAACCTGCTGCCTATTAATTTCATTTGGTGGCCCCTAGTTCTTATATTATGGGAACAAGTAAATAACTTTTCCTTATTCACTTTCTCCAATCCACTCATGATTTTATAGACCTCTATCATATCCCCCCTTAGTCTCCTTGTTTCCAAGCTGAAAAGTCATAGCCTCTTTAATCTCTCCTCATATGGGACCCGTTCCAAACCCCTAATCATTTTAGTTGCCCTTCTCTGAACCTTTTCTAATGCCAGCATATCTTTTTCGAGATGAGGAGACCACATCTGTATGCAGTATTCAAGATGTGGGTGTACCATCGATTTATATAAAGGCAATAATATATTCTCTATCCCTTTTTTAATGATTCCTAACATCCTTTTTTTGCTTTTTTGACTGCCACTGCACACTGCGTGGACATCTTCAGAGAACTATCCACGATGACTCCAAGATCTCTTTCCTGATTCGTTGTAGCTAAATTAGCCCCCATCATATTGTATGTATAGTTGGGGTTATAATAATAATAGGAGATATACCAATCTCCTAGAACTGGAAGGGACCTTGAAAGGTTATCAAGTCCAGCCCCCTGCCTTCACTAGNCACCGCTGCACACTGTTCAGTTCAGAGAACTATCCACGATGACTCCAAGATCTCTTTCCTGATTAGTTGTAGCTAAATTAGCCCCCATCATATTGTATGTATAGTTGGGGTTGTTTTTTCCAATGTGCATTACTTTACATTTATCCACATTAAATTTCATTTGCCATTTTGTTGCCTAATCACTTAGTTTTGTGAGATCTTTTTGACCCCCTGTCTATTTCCTGGGTCACAACAGACCATCATCCTTTGCAAACTGAGCCCAAAACAGCTGAGAACCACTGCTCTCAAAAACTGGAGTGTGCTAGGATGCTGCTACTTCCTTTTAGCCAGCTGGTCACGTTAGCTACCTGTCAGCTCAGAACGGCCGGCCAGACCTTTGGCAGTGACTTGGCTGCATAACTTATTGTTATTACCGCACTGTAATGATAGCATGCGTTTGTCAGACCTGTAACCAGATTTTATCCTCTGAGTGAAACCACTTTATGGTCACTACTGCATGAAGAAACCATTCCCCACCATATCCCTGGGGCTGGCGGGAAGGAGAGAGGCCAGAGAGCCACCTGGGAACATAAACCCCTGTGCTGGGTTTCACTTCAGAGCAATTCACTCTCTTCTGCGCTTCCCAGTGTCTCAGGTTTGAAGCTTAAGATTGTCTGAGATCTGAGCAGCCGCAGTTCCAGGGGCCAGCTGCCTTGTGGAAACTGAAAACGTACACTCCATTCTCATGGCCTGCAGCCACTCCTACAATCATTTGTCACTAAAATGCGCTGCCATTGGCAACCGCTCGTTCTGCCTGAAAGATACAACAGGCCTGGGGCGGCAGCGAGCCACTGCAGAAGGAAATTGCTTTATCGTGGACTCCAGCAATGAGCGGTGAGATTGTTGCTCTCTCTGCACATAGAGGAGAAGCAGAGGTCACAGGGAGTTCCTGGCAGGCTGCTGCAGCAGGTCACCAGGGAGGGCAATCTACTTCCAGCTGGGCAGCTAATAGCTGTTGCCCAATCTTTAGATTATGTATTAAATATGTTGATTACTTAAGAATCCCTTTGAGGGTTGCCAGGTTCTTCCCCAAGATCAGGTCCAGTATCACTGAAATTATTATATAGTTGGGAACCCTGATGTGCACAGTGCAACACTCACACTATAGGAACTCTTCTATATTTACAAATATAGTTCATTCATACATTTAGCACAGTCACAAACACCCCAGCTCAGTAAGGGAGATAGAGATACTACAGAACGTACATCTGCACATCCATATACTCACACCATCTCCTATAGACCAACCTGAAACGTTAGCCATCAGCTTCCTCATCACCATCACCTTCCCCATCATCACCAGTGGCATCATCCTGGCCCCTCCCAAGGGCGACATCTTCTTCTCTTACCACCCCTACACCGGGATGCCACTTTTATAATACGTTACGCTGACGCCGCTATGTTCGATGCACATTCAGTAGGGGATTTTCCCCCTTTTCCTTATTTGTATTTCTTCACCTTACTAATGTTGGAGTGTCTCTTTCCTATAGGTTAGTGTATCAATGATCTCGACTTATTATCACATACGTCCATTCGTTACCATGGCCCTTTTCTGGTTAGGTATCACGTTTGTTATTTCTGTCCTCACTGGTTCTGTCCTGGGGGAAAGGAGTCCAGGAGAGCTGGCTGTATTTTAAAGAAGCCTTATTGAGGGCACTGGAACAAACCATCCCAATGTGCAAAAACAATAGCAAATATGGCAGGCAACCAGCTTGGCTTAACCGTGAAATCTTCGGTGAGCTTAAACTCAAGAAGGAAGTGTACAAGAAGTGGAAACTTGGACAGGTGACTAGGGAGAAGTATAAAAATATTGCTAGAGCATGCAGGGGTGTAATCAGGAAGGCCAAGGCACAATTGGAGTTACAGCTAGAAAGGGATGTGAAGGGTAACAAGAAGGGTTTCTACGGGTATGTAAACAAGAAGAAGAAGATCAGGGAAAGTGTGGGACTCTTACTGAACAGGGGAGGCAAACTAGTGACAGATGAGGGGGAAAAAGCTGAAGTACTCAATGCTTTTTTTGCCTCGGTCTTCACAGACAAGGTCAGCTCCCAGACTGCTGCACTGGGCAACACCATATGGGGAGGGGGTGAGCAGCCCTCAGTGGTGAAAGAACAGGTTAAGGACTATTTAGAAAAGCTGGACATGCACAAGTCCATGGGGTCGGAACTAATGCACCTGAGGTTGCTGAGGGAGTTGGCTGATGTGATTGCAGAGCCATTGGCCATTATCTTTGAAAATTCGTGGCGATCAGGGGAGGTCCCCGACTATTGGAAAAAGGCAAATATAGTGCCCATCTTTTAAAAAGGGAGGAAGGAGAATCTGGTGAACTACAGAGCAGTCATCCTCACCTCAGTCCCTGGAAAAATCATGGAGCAGGTCCTCAAGGAAACCATTTTGAAGCACTTGGAGGAGAGGAAGGTGATCATGAGTCAGCAGTGTGCCCCTGTTGCCAAGAAGGCCAACGGCATATTGGGCTGTATTAGTAGGAGCATTGCCAGCAGATCAAGGGAAGTGATTATTCCCCTCTATTCGGCACTGGTGAGGCCTCACCTGGAGTATTGTGTCCAGTTTTGGGCCCCCCATCACAGAAGGGATGTAGACAAATTGGAGAGAGTCCAGCGGAGGGCAACAAAAATGATTAGGGGGCTGGGGCACATGACTTACGAGGAGAGGCTGAGGGAACTGGGCTTATTTAGTCTGCAGAAGAGAAGAGTGAGGGGGGATTTGATATCAGCCTCCAACTACCTGAAGGGGGGTTCCAAAGGGGATGGAGCTCAGCTGTTCTCAGTGGTGGCAGATGACAGAACAAGAAGCAATGGTCTCAAGTTGCAGTGAGGGAGGTCTAGGTTGGATATTAGGAAACACTAGTTCACTAGGAGGGTGGTGAAGCACTGGAATGGGTTACCTAGGGAGGTGGTGGAATCTCCTTCCTTAGAGGTTTTTAAGGCCCAGCTTGACAAAGCCCTGTCTGGGATGATTTAGTTGGGGTTGGTCCTGCTTTGAGCAGGGGATTGGACAAGATGACATTCTGAGGTCTCTTCCAACCCTAATCTTCTATGATTTTATGATTCCATGGTTATTTCGGTTCTTTCCAAGTTCCAAGTTGTGGTGTACCTGTTAAGTTTAAAAGGATATGAACTTAGGAAAGCACCTATGCCAACCTGCTTTAACACATCCTCTATGTTAAAGGTCTCAGCCATATATGGATCTTATGCTTTAGCTCATCGCCATCATAGGTGAAAGGTCCCAAACTTATGTATGGTAACTTTGCCTTAGCTCAACATACAGGATGTTGTGTTACAGCCAAAATACACTCTAATATAAACCTATAAACCTATTATAGTAAAACAAATAATCAAACCCATAAGAAAATAAGAAACTTATAAGAAAAGAGATATAGGCAAGCAAGCAGGTTAGCCTTAGATGTATCTCATATACTTGTTATGTACATCAGTTTGTTGCCAGGATACTTCTGTGGTTGACTCATGTACCTGTGGTCAGAACTTCACCTTAAACTCTATTTTCAGCTCCCCGTATACTTGAGGTTTTTTGTTGGTCTGTTTATCTGTACACAGTTTATTTGTGCAAAGTTTAGCTTGGTAATACTGACCATAATATAATTAAATTCAACATCTCTGTGGCGGGGAAAACACCACAGCAGCCCAACACTGTAGCATTTAATTTCAGAAAGGGGGACTACACAAAAATGAGGAGGTTAGTTAAACAGAAATTAAAAGCTACAGCGCCAAAAGCGAAATCCCTGCAAGCTGCATGGAAACTTTTTAAAGACTCCATAATAGAGGCTCAACTTAAATGTGTACCCAAAATTAAAAAACATAGTAAGAGAATCAAAAAAGAGCCACTGTGGCTAAAAAACAAAATAAGAGAAGCAGTGAGAGGCAAAAAGGCATCCTTTAAAAAGTGGAAGTTAAATCCTAATGAGGAAAATAGAAAGGAGCATAAACTCTGGCAAATGAAGTGTAAAAAAATAATTAGGAAGGGCAAAAAGGAATTTGAAGACCAGCTAGCCAAAGACTCAAAAAGTAATAGCAAAACATTTTAAATACATCACAAGCAGGAAGCCTGCTAAACAACCAGTGGGGGATGATCGAGATGCTAAAGGAGCACTCAAGGACGATAAGGACATTGCGGAGAAACTAAATGAATTATTTGCATCGGTCTTCATGGTTGAGGATGTGAGGGAGATTCTCAAACCTGAGCCATTATTTTTATGTGACAAAACTGAGGAACTGTCCCAGATTGAGGTGTCATTAGTGGAGGTTTTGGAACAAATTGATAAACTAAACAGTAATAAGTCACCAGGACCAAATGGTATCACCCAAGAGTTCTGAAGGAACTCAAATGTGAAATTGCAGAACGACTAACTGCAAGAACTAGGGGCCACCAAATTAAATTAATAGGCAGCAGGTTTTAGACAAAAGGAAGTCTTTTTTTCCCACAAAATGCAGAGTCAACCTGTGGAACTCCTTGCCAGAGGATGTTGTGAAGGCCAAGACTATAACAGGGTTCAAAAAAGAACTAGATAAGTTCATGGAGGATAGGTCCATCAATGGCTATTAGCCAGGATGGGCAGGGATGGTGTTTGCCAGAAGCTGGGAATGGGCAACAAGGAATGGATCACTTCACCACCAGACCACCCTGCACAGTGGTGCAAACATTTTTAGTAGTGGGGGTGCTGAAAGCCAGCCTTCTTACCCCTGTCCTTCCAGACACAGCTCTGTCCTGTCTCTCTGGGTGACTGTCACCCCTGGGCAGAGGGCATGCACAGAGCTTATGCACCATTGAAGACCCACATAAGCCTTCAAAATAGGGTTTCACTAGGACTTCAGTGGGGCCCTGGGCCCATGCTGGCTCCTCTGCCTGGGTGAGAATTTCACCCCAGAGGACTCCTTTTGGCTAACTTTATATTTTGTGCTTTTCACCCTTCATGAACTTTCAGAGCGCAATCCGAGCTCTCTCTGTCCCCGAGTTGCTAGTCTCCAGCAGCAGGCTGGTGAAGGCAGGTGTCCGTGATATGGAACACAGAAAGATGGGCGAGTGAGACTTTGTTTTATTGCTGTAGGTTCTGCAGGAGTAGATGCACTTTGTGATGAGACAATGGAACAAGCCTGGTGGTCAGTTTTACGCTGATGAAGTGGGACAGTCCAATCTCGTTTCCCACAAATGACCAGAAAGGTATAACTGACTCTGCTGCCAGTGCAGTACAATGACAATTTGGTAGCCATGCCCAGGAAATGCAGCTGCCCAATCTGTTGTACCTTGCTCTAGAGCGAGGGCTGTGTTTGCGTGCTGACATTTGTATTCAGAGCTGGTTTTCTACTCAGGGGTCTGGCATTCAGATCTAGTCACATTCTGATTTGGAAACAGCATCAATTTACATACTGCCTAAAACCCATCACACTTATAAGAAAAGAGGCTAACAGTGCAATGTGATCCTTTTATCTCATGTTAAACTGAATCTGGGATGTGGAAAGTGTCCGTTTCTACTAGCTGCATCACGGCTGAGCCCAGGTTTTGAGACACAGTTGCATCCACTCAAGTGAAGATGTTCAAGGTTAGAGGAGAGCACAGGTGAGAATGACTGACTGCCTGTCACGTCCACCCAGGGGATGTGAGACAAACAGAACCAGCTGCTGGAAGGCTGGCCTGGCACGGCCGCCGAGCTGCAGTCCCTGCCGACAGTCCTGTGCTGATTCGGCTGGGCTCCACCTCCACCTAGAAGCCTAGAGCCCAGCTGTCTGGTGGATGGAATGTTTGTGCGTGGGAAAGTCCGACATTCCGTTCCAGTTCCACATTCCAAAAAGTTCTAAATCAGAAATGTTGAAACGCAAATTTATTGAAAAGTCATTTAATTTCAAAATGTCAATTCAAAATGAAATTTTCCTTTCAACGTTTCTTGCTAGAAAATCAAACTTTTACATCGGAATTGACATTTCCCCACTAAAACATCAATTTTCAGTCAAATAAGGTATATTGGCAGGATAACTTTTTGCAGGAGACACTGTGACCAGCTCTACACTAGAGACTATTGTTCACTATTGTTCACTAATACTGGACATGATCCTCACTTGGAAACAAGCCTGAGTGGAAAAAATTCTCCCTCTCAGTCCTTCTCCTCTCTTCCAGTAGAAGCTTCTCGTAGAACAAAACCATCCAAAGCAGTGACCGGAACACCTTCCTTACACACCCCTGCCCCCCTTCATTTGTACATTGTGCTTTTGGGTAAAATTTGTGTAGGCTCCTAGGTGCCCAAGACACTTAGGCTCCTAGGTGCCCAAGACACTTATGAACCTAGGCTAGTAAGTCACTGATTTGCTCTGGAAAATCCTACCCTTTGTCGGGTTTCTAAGTCCTTTTGCTCTGAAGTGGCTGTAGCATATCTACGGGTCCCTGAAGGACAAACTGCATTTCTTTAATGAGTACAACTGTCATTACATTAAAGTCAGAATTTGCCTGCAGTTACCTCCTAGCAATCTCTGAGATGCTGCATTTACTCTAAGGAGAGGGGGAAATTGCAGAAACCCAGATGTCAGAGTGTGCTATCTGCTGGCCAATGCTGACTTTGCAATGATGGCGAATGCAGCAGCATATGCATAAACCTGTTTGCAAGTGCAGGAAACTAAGTTGCACAATCGAGGGGACTCATATTTTCACCATGTGGAACTCAGTCCCTAAACTGTTCTCCAAAACATTAAATTTTGTTAAGATGAACTGCATGCCCAGTGATCTGCATGCCCAGTTTAATTAACTGGTTTCTTTTACTACCTTAGCAGCCATCAGTAAACATGTCTTGCTCTTTGTTAGACATCTGTGATCAGTTAAGTTACACCATCTAGCTCCTTAACTCTGTAAGGGGAATACTCTCTGTCTTGTATGCCCACTTTAATTTATTTCACACTAACAGAAAGCTGAGAGCTCCCCTCTTGCTTTTATCATTATTTCGTGCAGTCAATAATAATTCCAGGAAGGACCATCAAACAGTTTACACTAAATGGCCTTCTGAAATGCCTGCGCTTACCTGCTGAGCGCTTTTGGCAATATCATGAGGAGGCACTGAAAAAATGGGACCTATTCTAACAGCACTATTCATGTGGTCATACAGCAGTTAAGGCTGTGTGAGTGTTTCCATTATAAACCTAATCTCCGAGGGCTGCTTCATATGTGCATCAATCTTTTTCTTTGGAATTGTTTGTTTTGAGAGTTCTCAGTTCAGTGGGTTTGTTGCTGATGTTTAAAACAAGATTTAATTTAAAGTAATCGAGCTTTTGAAAGTCAGACTGTGTTGGGTGACGTTTATTTGGGACGATTCTGTGTGGCTGTTTTGCATTCTTCTCGCTGAGACATGAGGGTGAAGTTATCTGCTGTGGTCGTTTGACGAGTGTGGAGAGCATTAAGGGTTACTGCGCACCGGTCTCAGAAGAAGCAGTAACAATGGTATTTCAATCTCTGGTACCACAGTCTGGTAACTGCTGGCAAATGTTTACTGTTATTGCCATTGAGAATTATATGGACCAGGGGTCGGCAACCTGTCAGAAGTGATGTACCGAGTCTTCATTTATTCACTCTGATTTAAGGTTTCGCGTGCCAGTCATACGTTTTAACGTTTTTAGAAGGTCTCTTTCTATAAGTCTATAATATAGAACTAAACTAGTGTTGTATGTAAAGTAAATAAGGTTTTTAAAATGTTTAAGAAGCTTCATTTAAAATTAAATGCAGAGCCCCCCGGACCGGTGGCCAGGACCCGGGCAGCATGAATGCCACTGAAAATCAGCCCATGTGCCGCCTTTGGCATGCGTGCCATAGGTTGCCTACCCCTGATATGGACCATCTAGTGAAACTGGAAAGAAATAAGCTCTAACTAGCACTGTGCAGGTTACCACATGGAGATGTTCGTCCCTGGTGAGGGGGTGTACAGACCCCACGCTGGGCGGCAGAGTCTGGGCGCTCAGTCAGCTTTGCCCTGGGACAGCTGTCAGGCCCTGGGCGGGGGGGGAGGAGCACAGCTCTCGTGTTTGCCCCTGGAAAGAAGGCCTGGGGCCCAGCAGACATCCAGAGGTTGCCTAGACAAAGGCCAGGCTGGGGCCAGGATCTAGATGCTATTAGGCACCAGAGCCTCCCAAGGGGGCTGGGGTGGGGAGGAGTCAGAAGGTAGGTGTGAGCCTGAGGCAGGGCTGTGGGAAAAGCCTAAAAACAGGCTGAGGTAGGGAGTGGCCCAGCAAGGAAGCAGGGGTCTGAGTAGGCTGAATTTAGCTGCTTGCTTCAGGGTCCCTGGATTGCAGAGCAGGGGCAGTGCCTGGTTCCCCACACACCCACGGAGGAAGGTGGTATGGAGACTCGGAGAGAAAGAGTGGAAGGATTGTGGGGTCTGGCATCAGGCTGAAGACCCTACATGGAGGCACCGGACTCTCGTTGTGCTGGACTTGGTTTACCCCAGAAGGGGTGGGACGATATGCGAGAAGATGCTGCTATGCCATGCCAGCCAGTGAGTCGCTCTTCTACCGTCATTAATGTTACGAATGTTGAGAACCAGGCTGTAACAAATCCATGCCTGCCTGCTGGGTCTGAAGAGACGTCAGTACGGAGAGTAAAGGGAAGATGCAATGATGCTCCAGTGCTTGCTCCATACAAGGCTCCTCGGATATGCCAATCTTCCTCCATCACACATGGCAGTATCCGAGACCCCACTGCTACGGCACACAGCACATGGTGGGGCGGCTGCGCCTGCATGAACTGGCACCTGGAATCTCTGCCTCGGTAGATTTTAGTGCATAAAGCAGAGACTGTTTGAGGAATGGAAATAAGAGAGCATATTTATGATTTCATTCCACTGAGCTCCCTTCTGCTTGTAAATAACCCTATTCACATTGAATGTTTATAGCTAAAAGCTTTGGTGTTCAGGAGCTGCAAATGACATCTCCACTGGGGGAAGGAAACAACCTTCCTGACATATGAAATATCTACTGTCTGCTTCTGAACTAGCAAGGAATATTTTATGAACTACTAAATGGCTATTAACATCTAATAGGAAGTTATGGCTTTGACTGCTAATAGCACAGACAGGCCGATCCCTTAGCCTGGCACAGGAGTTTGTAAAAAAGCAACACAGAGGGCCTCATTCTCTTTATTCAGCAAGTCTCGCTGTGCTGCATATTCCTGAGTCACACGCTGGCGTCAGAAGAGAATTGGGCCCATAGCCCCAGCCCTTCTCTTCCTTCTCCAGGCCAGACCCTCACCACTTCTCACCTGATACCTCTCAGCAACAATCTGCAAGTCAACCATTTCTGTCTCTGCTGCCAGGCACTGAGCAGATGCTCTAACCACCTGAGCACTCACTGCTCATGGAGAATAGTGGCACTGGACGTCCTTTCAGCTGAGAAGCCCGAGGCACCTAGACAGCACTAATTACACCAGCCCCGGTGCCGTGCCGTGCGCGTGTGACAGGCAATGTGCTCTAGCAGCAGCAGCAAAAGTGACAGCGTTCGCCCTGGCCCCTGTTCTCCCATCTCTCTCCCTGCTCCTGTGCAAATGCTGCTGTCAGACTCATCACATGTTCCTGCTACTCTGACCAGCTGCTCCCCTCCTGGGATAGTTGTCTGCTCCCTCGGCTATACTCAATTCAACCCCCTCTCTCACCTCCAAACCACCTCTACCAGCCCTTGCCAATTCCCTCCCCCCGGTCTACCTGTCTCCTCCTGTCATGCTGGGATCCCAGACTTTCCCTGTCTCCCCCCGCTCGCTCCTGGTGCCCAGTAAGGTCCCTGTGCGTCGCTCTGTCGGCACATCGCTGCTCTAAGCATCCCTGAGGGTTTCCCTGGCATCAGAAGCCCTGAGTAACGTGAAACTGGCACAGCCAGATCTACATCACCTCCCCCAGTCCTCCAGCACAGGGGGCATGAGGGTGATAGCTGGGGCAGGCAGTCCCCACTGGAGCAATGACCCCTTGGGTGCTATTCAAAGCCAGTGTTGCCTACAGGAGGCCTGAGGCTGCTGTAGCTTGTGTCAGGGGCTGGGCTGCCGCCGGCTGCTCCAGGAACCTCGCAGAAAGTCACGTATGCTGCCCAAGCCCTTCAGGGTCTCTACATGCTGCTCCTCCGACCCTGGCCTTTGCCTCCCAACTTCCTGCCACAGCCCATTCCAGCCCACACACTGGCAGGAGCCTCCAACTTCATGCAGACCAGGCTCCCTCCTCCGGCCCCCTGAGAACTCACCCGGATGGAGAGGCGTTTGCGTGGCAGGAGCCATGCTCTGTACTGTGCAGCCGTCACAAAGGCCTTGGAACGGTCATCTCGTTGGGGGGGAGCAGGGGGAGCTGGGATGTGTCTGGTGTGTGTCACTGACTGTGCAGAACTTTGTATGCCCATGGCTGGAAACTGAAACATCCAGAAGAGCACGTATAGGGACTGGCTAATGCCCAGGGAAGAGAGGCTCTGAGCAGTTTGGGAGGAGAGCAACATGTAGACACTGGATCAATTGCGAATTATACAAACCCCTCATCCGGGTTACGTGGGAATGTGTTTCCATGCCGTGTTTGACAGAAAACCCCATCAGAGAGGCGTCAATGGAGTGCCAGCAGTGAATATTTATGGATAAACGGTGACATTAAATCAAGGAAATGGAAAGTGACCCACTTCACTAAGTGGGATCGTCTATAGGTTTTTAAAATGCAACGTAAAATGAAGAAATTACCTGGTTTCTTGCAAGTTTGTTTATTACCCCCTTTAAAATCTAAGAACAAAACATGTCAGACTTCGTTATTTACCTGGAAAGATCACCAGGCAGTCCTTTCAGCAGGAGCAGACCATCTGCGCACATAGTCTGCAAAATTATTGGCCCAGAAATGTAAAAACTAGGACTCCATGCAGCTAAGATCTCTCCTGTTTCTCAGCTCTCATAGTTTATTAGCACAAGACAGGTGATGAATATTACTGCTGTTGGAAAGTTCACCCCACCTCCTCCCAACCCCTGCGTCAGCCCCCCACAGCAAACACACAAAACACACGAGGCAGGAAATCACTTTGTTTCTTTACAATGTGAACACAGTCACCTGAAGCGGGGAAGCCCTTTATCGGGGTCAGATGGCAACTTGTGAGCCCGGTGACATGACTGCTGTAGCAAAGTGCACCATGGAGCAGGGGACAGAGAGTTCAGGTCGAGGGTGAGTGCATTGCTAGGCGCCAATGGAGGAGTATGCACCAGCACAGCACAGGGATAACTCTGTAGGGCTGCAGCAGCTTGGCTCCATAGTGCAGCGAACAACAGAGCAAATGAGGAGAGACTTAGTCTATCTTTGCCATTTCTGCCTCCAGCCTGGTCTCGAGATTTTGAGCCCAGAAGGGTTCGGGTCTGTTAACATAAGTAGCCAGATGCTCAGCTAAACTCATGAATATCCAAAGCTTGCTACGGTCTAGAGATGCACAATAATTAGAAGAGAAGTTCTTACTGGAGTGCTGGGCTGGGCTGGGACAGAGAGGTCCTGCAGGGGCGCTGGAGGAGAAAGATTAGCCTGCAGCTTGTTGCGCTGCTGGCATTTAAGTTTCCAAGAAAGCTGATTGCCAAGAAGGCCGAGTTCTGAAAGTGCGCTTTATCGACATATATATAAATAGGTAACAAGATGCCAGTAGATGGCACTCAATATATTGTAAAGTTCCTGGGATTTGTAGAGCCAATACAACTCCTTGTAATAGTGCGTGGCAAATGGCTTCCTCGGTGCAATTCTGATCAGGAGGTGCTGCAAGTGTGGACTTTATCTTGAGAGCGCCTGCTTTGTAAGGAGTGTGGTGCGACCTCAGCTGCTCCCACTAGTGTATCTACAGTCACAGCTGAGTCCAGCTGTCGGGGGTTCAGGACGTTCTAGTTATTTCAATATTGTAGAAGTTGGCAGCAGATCCTGGCATACATTAGCTGTACCGCACGTGGTCTGGCTCACGGGAGAGCTGCTTGTCAGGGACTCCGGCTGAGGAAATTAAAGATGACTTGGGGATGTCAAAGACAGTCTATTTTAAGAAAATGGCAGGTATTTCATGAAGTAAGGCCAGAATGTACTTACAACACGAACTGTGGAGGTAATGAATACTTCAGTGTTCATATGGCCTGTTTCCATGCCTTACCTGACTGCCACAATTCAAATAAATCAGCAACGTTTTCCCCAAAACTCCCCTTAGTATATCCGAGTGCATCTGGTGTGAACCAGGAGGGGGAACACCACCAGAATCAGGGTCCTGGCTGAGTGACCCATGGCTGGGTGAAGGCAGATATCCATTAGCGTGGGTCTGGTCGTTGTGCTGATATGCAGAGATAACCAGGGGCAGCAGAACCGGGGGGTGCATTTGACATACTGTGGGGACATTCCCTGTGACTGTGCATACGTACAGGGGGACGGAGACGAGAAAGGGACTCAGAGGGGCTTGAGTGGCCGCCGCAGAGTCGGGGGTTGGGCCAGGGAGCAGGTCGGACCCCCCAGCCCACCCAGCAAGACTCAGCACCTACCCATGCAGAGCATGCAGCCAGCTCCCCCCACCCCTGACACCCCAACCTGCCCCCTCTGCCCTGCTGCCCCTGACACTGCTCACTCCCCATGCAGAGCATGTCTGCTCTGCCCCCCATTCACAGTGAGCCTCCGCCGCCTCTGGCGCATAGCGCAGTGTCTCCTGACGCGAGAGCAGCAGTCCTAGTCCCCTGAAAGCACTGCCCAATTCCAGCTCGTTCTTACGCTAGAACTCAGGCACATGGAGGCGAATTTTGTAGTGAAGACTCTAGCCTGCTGGCCTGGCTGAATGGCTTCGCAGAACTTGCAAACTGGCTGAGAGCGTGGCAGTTTTGAGGCTAGTGAGATGCCCGTGGCTCCAGGACACAGAAAGCTGTGAACTTACCTGTGATAGCTGGATACAAGGAGCACGACTGGCTCCTTCGCAGGGGGGAGCCTTCTCCAAGGTTTGCTCTAGGAATGACTGGGGGGCAGGTCTCTGGTCGGCGCTATGCGGGAGGTCACCCTAGATGATCACAAAGTCTGGCCTTGGTGTCTCTGAATCCAAGCTGGTGCTATTGCAATAATTGGGGTGAATAAAGCCTAATCAACAAGAGGCAGAGGGATTAGATCATTAGGGAGCCTAGTCCGAGCTGTCAGTGTCCTCTCCCCACTCCCCGACCCCCACCATGGGCCTTATTTTGCCCTTACAATTGTACATTGGTGTAAATCAGGAATAGCTCCTTTGAAATCAATGGAGTTGCACCAGTGGAAAATCAGTCACCTTTGGCCCTTTGGCAATAATATGAATGTACCAGCCTTTACTGCTCTTCGGCCCCAAACGACACCAGCTAGCACCTGTGCGAACAGGCCCCANTATTATTATTATAATGGAGTTGCACCAGTGGAAAATCAGTCACCTTTGGCCCTTTGGCAATAATATGAACGTACCAGCCTTTACTGCTCTTCGGCCCCAAACGACACCAGCTAGCACCTGTGCGAACAGGCCCCAGGGAGCCCGCTGACTGGCTCTCTTGCCAGCCCGTGCTCTGCCTCTTATGAAAACGGTGACTCCTCATCCCCGTAGCTGGAGTTTTAGTCCCTTCAGCTGCAGTCCATCGGCTCGTAGGAGAAAGTGTGAACAGCCACTGAACTCAGAGAGTCTCGAACCGTTGTCCCTCCAGAGCAGCAACAAGTGGAGATGTGCAAAGCCTGCCACTCACTGAGCTCCACACACATTGCTTAGAAATAGCTCATCTGCAACCTGCGCCTTTGGCTGGAGCTGAAACATGAGACTTTCCCAACAATCCCCTTTCTTCCTTCTCCCTCCCCAAGCTCCGGGCCTTTCGCCAGGCTGCCTCGGAGCCCAGACCCCCTCCCCTCATCTATTCTGCTCAAGTTGCTCTTACGCTGCCCTGATCCTTCCTGGCTTCTCCTGCCCCTCCTTAAAACTCCCCTGGCTTCCCTGCACAGAAGTGAATGAAGTGCCACCCGCTCCCAAACCTACCAGCCCTGGCACCAAGGCCCACACTTTCCCTTTCTTTCCCCCCCCCTCACCCCCCGGTAATTTAAAGGAGATACTTTTAGCCTTTGTGGATGTGGCCTTGTCTTTATATCGATCTCCAAAGCTCCTAGCAAGTTGTTGGGGACACATAAACAAAAATCCCACCAGCTTGCAACATGGTCCTAACCAAACCCTTCCTTCTGGAATCTCAAGCTGTTGTTCAGGCCTGTAAAATGCTCATTTGATGAGCTGACGTGCATATCTTGGCACCAAAATCACGGATGGTACGTCTTGTTTGGGCACATATTTGAAAACTTGACTAGGAAACAGGGACATCCCTCAGTCAAAGAAAAGAGAAAAGTATTGACTGAATAAAGGAAGCCAAGTTTATCAAAGAAACATTCTGCAATGTTAAGGAGTCTGGTGGCACATAAAGACTAACAGATTTATTTGGGCATAAGCTTTCGTGGGTAAAAAACCACTTCTTCAGATGCATGGAGTGAAAATTACAGATGCAGGCATTATATAATGACACATGAAGAGAAGGGAGTTACCTCACAAGTGGAGAACCAGTGTTGTCGGGGCCAATTCGATCAGGCTGGATGTAGTCCACTCCCAACAATAGATGAGGAGGTGTCAATTCCAGGAGAGGCAAAGCTGCTTTTGTAATGAGCCAGCCTACTCTGTCCCCATATCTACTCTAGCGACACCATCAGAGGACCCAACCACATCAGCCACACCATCAAGGGCTCATTCACCTGCACGTCTACTAATGTTATATATGCCATCATGTGCCAGCAATGCCCCTCTGCCATGTACATTGGCCAAACTGGACAGTCCCTACGTAAAAGAATAAATGGACACAAATCGGACATCAGGAATGGTAACATACAAAAGCCAGTAGGAGAATCCTCACCTCAGTCCCTGGAAAAATCATGGAGCAGGTCCTCAAGGAATCAATTCTGAAGCACTTAGAGGAGAGGAAAGTGATCAGGAACAGTCAGCATGGATTCACCAAGGGCAAGTCATGCCTGACTAACCTAATTGCCTTCTATGAGGAGATAACTGGGTCTGTGGATGAGGGGAAAGCAGTGGATGTGTTATTCCTTGACTTTAGCAAAGCTTTTGATACGGTCTCCCACAGTATTCTTGCCGGCAAGTTAAAGAAGTATGGGCTGGATGAATGGACTATAAGGTGGATAGAAAGCTGGCTAGATCGTCGGGCTCAACGGGTAGTGATCAACGGCTCCATGTCTAGTTGGCAGCCGGTTTCAAGTGGAGTGCCCCAAGGGTCGGTCCTGGGGCCGGTTTTGTTCAATATCTTCATTAATGATCTGGAGGATGGCGTGGACTGCACTCTCAGCAAATTTGCAGATGACACTAAACTGGGAGGAGTGGTAGATACGCTGGAGGGTAGGGATAGGATACAGAGGGACCTAGACAAATTAGAGGATTGGGCCAAAAGAAACCTGATGAGGTTCAACAAGGACAAGTGCAGAGTCCTGCACTTAGGACGGAAGAATCCCATGCACTGTTACAGACTAGGGACCGAGTGGCTAGGCAGCAGTTCTGCAGAAAAGGACCTAGGGGTTACGGTGGACGAGAAGCTGGATATGAGTCAACAGTGTGCCCTTGTTGCCAAGAAGGCTAACGGCATTTTGGGCTGTATAAGTAGGGGCATTGCCAGCAGATCGAGGGACGTGATCGTTCCCCTCTATTCGACATTGGTGAGGCCTCACCTGGAGTACTGTGTCCAGTTTTGGGCCCCACACTACAAGAAGGATGTGGAAAAATTGGAAAGAGTCCAGCGGAGGGCAACAAAAATGATTAGGGGGCTGGAGCACATGAGTTATGAGGAGAGGCTGAGGGAACTGGGATTGTTTAGTCTGCAGAAGAGAAGAATGAGGGGGGATTTGATAGCAGCCTCCAACTACCTGAAGGGGAGTTCCAAAGAGGATGGAGCTAGACTGTTCTCAGTGGTAGCAGATGACAGAACAAGGAGCAATGGTCTCAAGTTGCAGTGGGAGAGGTTTAGGTTGGATATTAGGAAAAACTTTTTCACCAGGAGGGTGGTGAAGCCCTGGAATGGGTTACCTAGGGAGGTGGTGGAATCTCCTTCCTTAGAGGTTTTTAAGGTCAGGCTTGACAAAGCCCTGGCTGGGATGATTTAGTTGGGAATTGGTCCTGCTCTGAGCAGGGGGTTGGACTAGATGACCTCCTGAGGTCCCTTCCAACCCTGATATTCTCNAGGGGGCTGGAGCACATGACTTATGAGGAGAGGCTGACGGAACTGGGATTGTTTAGTCTGCAGAAGAGAATAATGAGGTGGGATTTGATAGCAGCCTCCAACTACCTGAAGGGGGTTCCAGAGAGGATGGAGCTAGACTGTTCTCAGTGGTAGCAGATGACAGAACAAGGAGCAATGGTTTCAAGTTGCAGTGGGAGAGGTTTAGGTTGGATATTAGGAAAAACTTTTTCACTAGGAGGGTGGTGAAGCACTGGAATGGGTTACCTAGGGAGGTGGTGGAATCTCCTTCCTTAGAGGTTTTTAAGGTCAGGCTTGACAAAGCCCTGGCTGGGATGATTTAGTTGGGNTATATAATGCCTGCATCTGTAATTTTCACTCCATGCATCTGAAGAAGTGTTTTTTTACCCATGAAAGCTTATGCCCAAATAAATCTGTTAGTCTTTAAGGTGCCACCGGATTCCTTGTTGTTTTTGTGCATACAAACTAACATGGCTACCCCCTGATACTTGACATTCTGCAATGTTGTCCTCTCAGAAATAACTATTTTGGGCTTGTGTTCTCAGTCTGCTCTTCAGTTCTTAGCTGGTACTAGAGGTCACTGGTTTTTTGGAGGTTTTATGTCATGTCTTGAAACACATTGCCTTAGTATTTGTTTATACGCTGTTTTCTTGGATCAGTTTGTGAGACTCCTCCTGCTTTCGACTCTCTGGAATAGTTGTATAGCCTCTACAGATGGTTAGGAATGCCAGGTGTAATATATGTTGAAAGGGTTTGTTTATTCTTATTTGAGTGCAGCTTTTGACGTAGTTCTATCAGTTACTTAAAAGCCACTACGTTGGAGGAGGAGGAATGAAAGTTAAATGGTCTGTACAATATTTATATATGCTAAATATTTCATTGTTTCTGTAACCTGCAGACGGTCTGAAATTGAACAGTCTGGCTATTGCAGTGCATCTCTTTTGTTCTTAGAATGAGCTGTGGGTTATTGAAGCAAAGCTTCTGAAACACTGATTTATGCCAACAGCCACCTTAAAAAAATCAACCTTTCATTAGGACTGAGCTATTGTGTAATTCCCAGACACAATGAACAGTGCCTTTGATATGCAGGGAGCTGCTTTGTGTGTGTTCTCTGTGCCCAGTAGAAGATATAANAGTGCAGCTTTTGACGTAGGTCTATCAGTTACTTAAAAGCCACTACGTTGGAGGAGAAGGACTGAAAGTTAAATGGTCTGTACAATATTTATATATGTTAAATATTTCATTGTTTCTGTAATCTGCAGACGGTCTGAAATTGAACAGTCTGGCTATTGCAGTGCATCTCTTTTGTTCTTGGAATGAGCTGTGGGTTATTGAAGCAAAGCTTCTGAAACACGGATTTATGCCAACAGCCACCTTAAAAAAATCAACCTTTCATTAGGACTGAGCTATTGTGTAATTCCCAGACACAATGAACAGTGCCTTTGATATGCAGGGAGCTGCTTTGTGTGTGTTCTCTGTGCCCAGTAGAAGATATAATGGTGCATGTTGAAAAACAATTGAGAGGGGAATCCTAAATGCTGACTTCCGTAGTGGAGAGTTACCTAACCAGCTACCAGATCATGGGGTGTGTGTTTGTACGACTTCCTAAACCCCTCTCAGGACAGGATAAGAGCCCCTCATTAATTCTTTTGCTCAGTTTTCTGCAGCAGCATTTGCTACATGGAGGTGCTTAAACCCCAGACTTCACTGTGCTCGTCTGTATCACATGCTGCAGAAAAAAACCCTATCTAGTTCTGGTGTGAGAGGGCACCGAGGAGTCTGTATCCCATAAACCCAGGTTCACCTAAAGAAGCCCATTTCTCTGTGCTCCTAGTGAAGGAGTGATGGGTGCAAATGGAGTCATACTCTTTAATCTGCCTGTGAAAGATCTCCCTGCATGTGGCTCTGCCCCTCTCCACCAATATCTCAGGGGGATGTTCAACAGAAGCTACTCACGTTAGACATTTTGAAATCAGCAGGTACAGAGAACTTGCATCCAAGAGTTTTAAAAGAGCTGTCTGAGGTGCTTGCTGGACCGCTGATGTTGATTTTCAATAAGTTTTGGAGCACAGGGGACATTCCAGAAGACTAGAAGAAAGCTAATGTTGTGTCAATTTTTAAACAGGATAAATGGGATGACCCGGGTAATTATTGGCTTGTCAGCCAGACAACGATCCCGGACAAGATAATGGAGTGGCTGATACAGGACTTGAGAATAACCATGGGAATAATGAAATGATTAGAAAACATGGCTTACAGTGACAGACTGAAAGAGCTCAATCTATGTGGCTTAACAAAGAGAAGGTTAAGCGGTGACTTGATCACAGTCTATAAGTAAAATCATAGAAGATTAGGGTTGGAAGTAGGGTGACCCAGGGCAGGCTCCAGGCACCAGCGAAGCAAGCTCGTGCTTGGGGCAGCAGATTCTACGGGGCGGCAGCATTCCCTCCAATCCTAGGGCGGCATGGACGCTTTTTTTTTTTTTGGTTCGCCGATCCGGCTGCCCTGTAGGGGGCGGCGGCGCGGAGGGGGGGGGCGCCCTGCTGGGAGCGGGCTGCGCGCTCCGTCTGCCCCAGCCGGTGCCAGGTCTGCAGCAAGCCCGGCAGCCCGCGTCCTTCCCTCCCCGCCGACCGGAGCGGTGCGGAGCCCTCCCGGCAGGCAGTGCGGCGGTCGGGGCCGGGTGGCGAGCGCCCCGCTGAAGCCCTGGCTGCCCCCCTTCTCTCTCTCCCCCCCGCTCACTCCCCCTCCCCCCCGCTAGCCAGGGCACGCAGGGTTTTTTGTTTTTTGTTTTTTTGCGTGGGGCAGCAAAAAAGCCAGAGCCAGCCCTGGGGTGACCAGACAGCAAATGTGAAAAATCGGGATAGGGTGGGGGGTAATAGGAGCCTATATAAGAAAAAGACCCCAAAATCAGGACTATCCCTATAAAATCGGGACATCTGGTCACCCCAGTTGGAAGGGACCTCAGGAGGTCATCTAGTCCAACCCCCTGCTCAAAGCAGGACCAACCCCAACTAAATCATCCCAGCCAGGGCTTTGTCAAGCCTGACCTTAAAAACCTCTAAGGATGGAGATTCCACCACCTCCCTAGGTAACCCATTCCAGTGCTTCACCACCCTCCTAGTGAAATAGTGTTTCCTAATATCCGACCTAAACCTCCCCCATTGCAACTTGAGACCATTACTCCTTGTTCTGTCAACTGCCACTACTGAGAATAGCCGAGCTCCATCCTCTTTGGAACCACTACTGAGAATAGCCGAGCTCCATCCTCTTTGGAACCTCCCCTTCAGGTAGTTGAAGGCTTCTATCAAATCCCCCCTCATTCTTCTAGAGTGATCGTTCCCCTCTATTCGACATTGCTGAGGCCTCATCTGGAGTACTGTGTCCAGTTTTGGGCCTCACACTACAAGAAGGATGTGGAAAAATTGGAAAGAGTCCAGCGGAGGGCAACAAAAATGATTAGGGGGCTGGAGCACATGAGTTATGAGGAGAGGTTGAGGGAACTGGGATTGTTTAGTCTGCAGAAGAGAAGAATGAGGGGCGATTTGATAGCTGCTTTCAACTACCTGAAAGGGGGTTCCAAAGAGGATGGATCTAGACTGTTCTCAGTGGTACCAGATGACAGAACAAGGAGTAATGGTCTCAAGTTGCAGTGGGGGAGGTTTAGATTGGATATTAGGAAAAACTTTTTTACTAGGAGGGTGGTGAAGCCCTGGAATGGGTTCCCTAGGGAGGTGGTGGAATCTCCTTCATTAGAGGTTTTTAAAGTCAGGCTTGACAAAGTCCTGGCTGGGATGATTTAGTTGGGAATTGGTCCTGCTTTGAGCAGGGGGTTGGACTAGATACCTCCTGAGGTCCCTTCCAACCCTGATATTCTATGATTCTCTTCTGCAGACTAAACAATCCCAGTTCCCTCAGCCTCTCCTCATAAGTCATGTGCTCCAGCCCCCTAATAATTTTTGTTGCCCNTTGGTGGAATCTCCTTCATTAGAGGTTTTTAAAGTCAGGCTTGACAAAGCCCTGGCTGGGCTGATTTAGTTGGGAATTCGTCCTGCTTTGAGCAGGGGGTTGGACTAGATGACCTCCTGAGGTCCCTTCCAACCGTGATATTCTGTGATTCTCTTCTGCAGACTAAACAATCCCAGTTCCCTCAGCCTCTCCTCATAAGTCATGTGCTCCAGCCCCCTAATCATTTTTGTTGCCCTCCAACCTACATGGGAAACACACAATTAATAATGAGCCCTTCAATCTAGCAGACAAATGTATCACACAATCCAATGGCTGGAAGTTGAAACGACAAATACAACCTGGAAATAAGGTGTAATTTTTGCTATGGCGAGCGTTGTTGACTGTTGGCGCAATTTACCCGGGGTCATGGTGCATTTTACATCACGACTGGGTGTTTTTCTAACACATCTGCTCCAGGAATGACTGTGGGGCAGGTCTCTGGCCTGTGCTGTACAGGTCAGCCTAGGTGATCACAGTGGTCCCTTCGGGACCTGGAATCTATGAACGAGCACAGGGGACTCTCAGCAGCCCCATAGCCCCTGGGGCTCCGTCTGTGAGGAGGGGAGGGCTGCCTATGTTCTCCCTGCTCCCAGGAAGGACACACGCGAGGACCCCCATAGACACCCTGCGGGGCTCTCTCCAGGCTGGGGAGCCTCTCCCATGAACAGGCTGCCGGGGAAGCTGTTGCTGAGCCACTCTATGAAGGAGCCAGGGCTGAGGAGCAGCAGGGGCCAGGAGACGGCAGGCAGGCACAGCCCCTGCCGATGGATGAGCTTGTGTCTGTGGTTCATCCTTCAGGGCCCACAGCAGCCCTTTCCAAGGGCCTTCCCAGCCTGGGGGACTGGGCCCCGGGCCCCAGCGTGGGGGCTGACAGCATGGAGCACTGGGGGCTGGGCTGAAGAGACGCCCACAGGTGCTGTGCAAACGGACGCTCCCAGAGTCTGGAAGCAAAGGAGAGGACAGGTCTGGAAGGGGTTGCTGGGGGAGGGGGAGTCGGGGAGTGTGGGGGGCGGGGGAGAGAAGGACAGACACGGAGAGGAGTGATTAACCAGCCTCTGGAGGAGCTGCCAGGGCCCCATGCAAACACTGTCCCAAGGAATAGCCCCAGCTGTAAATCCAAGAGTCGCTCCAGGCTGGTCACTGCTGCACGGCAGCGGCAGAATCCGCCCGAAGGAATTCCCCCGTTCCTCGGGGACAGCAGAACTTTCTGCCACTGCCTGTGTAACGATGCTGCCTCTGGTAGGACACAACTGAGAGTATCAATTCAGGACAAATTGCTTAGAGCAGGGCAGTTACAGCCCAAGGCTGGGTGTCCTCCTAAGGCACCAAACCAGCCAAACAGAGAAGACTTTGGTTTTACCCCACTGGCTAACCAGAAGTCATACAAGCAATTCCCTTAGACACTCCAATTTCCCAGTATCACCACCAGTGCCATTCGTTATGGGGATGAATGGTTATGAAAACCAATGCCTCAGTAAAAGAAAAAAGATTCTCCTGATCCCAAAGGACCAAGCCCCAGACCCAGATCAAATGATAATTTAGATCTTACCCAAAATACACGCTTATAGCCAATTCTTATTAACTAAACTAACATTTATTTAAAAAGAAAAGAGAGAGAGAGAGGTGGTTGAAAGATCAATATACAGACAGACTTGAGTTCAGTTCTTGAGGTTCAAATACACTGAAGAGATGGGGAGTTTGTAGTTCCCAAAAGTCCTTTTAGAAATAGTCCATAGGTTATAGTCCAATGTCCATATTCAGGGTGACTCCAGTCCATGACTGGCGATCTCAGTTCTTATGGCTTACGGTTTCCCCTTCTTGAAACCCAAAGCAGATCTGAGATGAAGCAGGATCGTGTCCCAGGGTTTTTATACATTTCCAGCAGCCTCTTGGCCTGAGAAAACAATAGGCTTAACTCTCCTTCCTTTAAACATCCTGGCAATTAGCACAGGGTAATTCATCCATTAAACAGTTCAGATACAGGTTACCACAACCTTCAAAGAGACATAGAGACAATAATAATATTTCCCTCAAGTGTCTTCCTAAATACTAATACTCCTTTTTTTGATCTTTGAATCAAAGCTATAGCAATATACAAGATTTGTTTGCTTATATCACAAGCCCTGAGCAAACAGCTCCCCTTCTATCTCTAACAATGCAGGCTGCATTTCAAAGCTCTATTCATTTACAGATCTTCCTAACCAGTCTTTAAAGTTCGGCTGTGGGTCAGGTCAGTCTGTGAGTTAATTAACTCTTTCTGGTCCTGTGTCACCTTTCAATGAGATATTATATTACACTCATAACGTCACAGCCTTATGCCTGACTTGTTCTCCTTGCCCTGGGCTTATGTGTTGCTACTCCATTGAATGTGATGACTTCTGCCTGCTTCACACACAGCCTAAGGGAGCCCATAGCATCCGATTCCAGCCCTCGCTCTTCCCTGTCAGCTGCTCTGGGGCTGTAAAAGTCCCCTAAAGGGCAGCTGGGTATCTCTGATGTGTGTGGGGTTCCTCGGCCTGCACACAACTGGCATGTGCAGCCCCACATCTCCCAGCAGAGCCGAGGTGCAGGTTCAGAGGGGCCCTGGCCGTAGCATGCTGTGCTTGGGGATCCCCGCTGGCATAAGGGGTTCCAGGCAGCTGCTACCCACCAGTGTAACTCAGAGCAGCCCTCAGACTGCTTTAATTTACGGGGGGCCTGGGAGAGCTGCCAGCTGAGTCTCCTCCACCCTGTCCTACAAACAGGTCCTGTAATGATGGAGCTTGGCCAGACCTGAGGCTCGGGGCTGTGGACTCCAGAAACATGACTCCATGGTTCTCTAGGGCAAAGGGCTGTTATCGGTTCCTGTGACTGCATCTTGGTTCCTGTTAAAAGGTGCGTTTTCCCTTTCATTCCTCCTAAACTAATTCCTCCTTTCATCATTCCAGGGGCACGTGCTGGGAATAGAGCCCGTTTGGCCCCCTCCATCCGTCACTGTTCTTTGGCAGAGGTTATCACTGCACGAGCAAAACTCCACCCTGGTAAGACATGCGCCATTCACTACAATTCTCCCTGCTGCTGTCTCCAAAATGCACACAGCATGTCTGGAGCTTCCAGGAGTGCTCGAAGCAGAAGCCAGCTCTGATCAACAAACATCACTTTACTTTTTCACACACAGAATGACTCGTGATCTTGAGAAAAATTAACGACATGGTCAACATGGAGCAATACTTTTGCTAAAGACGTATACAAACTGCTTAACCTGGTGCCAAAGTTAAACTGGGATGATGGAGAGCCCAGGTCACACTAATCTTTTACACAAATGAAAGTTTTTCAGTTATTTTTGTTCAAATGCAGAACTTAATGAACTTAATAAAGTTATGCTAATTATCTCAGAAATATGTACAAGGATCATAAAGTGGTCTAGAAAAATAAAGGGACAGACCGACGTCCAATTCAGTGAGTGAAATTCACAGATCTCAATCCTCTGATCTAGGCTTGTGAGTCACATCAGCATCAGTCCTGCGAAGAACAGGACAAAGCAGCGCTGCCTCCCCTGTGTTACTTCATTATTGGTGCATTCGAATGTTCTGTAGCTTTAGCACCCTGGGGACACCCCCCTCCCCCAACCAGAATACGGGCCATGTAAAGCATGGAACTGCTATCCATATAAACCATAGCCGATAGGTCTGGCTGGGAAGGGAGGGGGCCACTGCTGGGTGTGGCTAGTCGGACACGCTACGTTTTCAGCGCAGGGGCCTCACGCGCTCGCACCCAGACTTTGCAGGAGGAGCTGAAGAGGGAATTGCTGCCTCGCCTCCTCACGGCCTGGCTCCCAGGTGTACTGGAGCTCACTGCACAGCCTGTGCCCAGCTCCCACCTCAGAAAGCGGGGTCTGCAAGGCACCTCTGCCAGCCAAGGGGCACTGCCCACCCCAGGTCAGGGGAGGAGGGAGGGAAGCTGCAGAAAAGCCTGTGAGCAGGAGATCTGGGGAGTTACAGCCACCCTGGCGGCAATTCACAAAGGGAAGGCGGGCTGGGAAGGCAGAGCACACCATGGCAGTCACTGGGTGGCTGCTCGTCCCCTAGCCCCAACTGGGGGTTCTGACCCCGTGCAACAGGATCAGGTCCTTGATGCCCAGCCCAGTACATCTAGAGCCAGGACAGGTCAGAGATTCTGGCTCTGCATGTGCCTCCTGCGGTCTGAGGCCGGGGGGTTGAGAAGGCAGCTCACATTAGCTATTTTCCAGACTTTCCCACTGAAAAGGAAAGGTCTTTTTTAGCTGTAACAGCTGGGCTCCTGGTCCCTGGAGTGGTTGCCTCACTTAAGCTCACATCCGCAGTGGTTCTAGTTTAAACTCTCACTGTAACTGAACAATAATTCATGCCCTGTCATATCCCATCGCTGAAGGCCCAGCTCCAGGGGCACTCTGGGCACAAAAAGGGAATTTCACTCCCAGACGAAGCCCCGCTGAGCCCTGTGTGTTTTGTTTACAAGGGGTAAAGCAATCATTGTGGATATTTCTATATAGGAGCTATAACAACACACTTCAGAGTCTCCCGGGCAGGCAGCATGGGAGGCAAGAAAGCACACAAGTGTCTCCTCCTCTCACAGGCCAGACTTGTAAATACACTAGAGAATAAAACAGCAAATAAACAAAAATATCTAAAAGTCGTACCAAGAGGGTCCCATTAATTCAAACTTCTCTGCTCCCTGAGAGTCGCATTGGCTCACTCCACAGTCAGAGAACGTCACATTCCACCTCTGTGCACAGAATCCAAGGGGGGAAACTCCTGAGGAGTGGGGACCATATGGTAGACGTACAAATCCCAAGCATTAAGAATACAAATATCTTAGCAGGGTTGTACTGCTGGCCTCCTGCTCAGGCACAGGATACCAAGTGCGCAATGCTGAGGGAGATCAAAAAAACAACTAAGTCTAAAAATCAGGAGTAATGGGAACCCTCCAGATTGCTGAATCTAAACTGGCCCCATGTCACAACAGGACTAAATGTAGAGGAGCAACTTCTCAGCACGGGAAATGATGGTTCTTTGAAGCACACGGGAAAGAAGAGGCCATCCTCAGACTTAGCCCTTTTCAGCTGAGCCACTAGGTAACAGAGACCACCTCCCGGCGAGTAGGAAGGTACCAAGCACTCTAGGCTGACCGCACACGCCAGAAAGGAGGGGTTTGTTTAAAGAGGAAGCTAGTGAACCTGGCCCTAAAGTGTGAAGCAAAGACACGAAAAGCCTGAGACTCCACATGGAGACTGGTGAAGTGACTGACTGAGTCCCAGAAACTCGGAAGACAGGAAATAAATGAAACCCCATCTACGGTTAGCTGACGAGGTGCAGAGGGCTGTGTGAGACAGACAGGGACCGTATGAAAATGGAAATCAAACCCAAGTGGAGCCAATCGATTCAGAGATTCCAAGGCCAGAAAGGACGACTCTGATGATCTAGTCTGACCTCCTGCCTAGCACAGGTCATAGGACTCCCGGAAATAATCCCTGGGTCAACCCGAGCAGATATTTTAGACTGGATAAGAGACAGAACAAAGAATGGGGGTGAGCGATCCGTTCCTTGTGGCCAATGGATAATGGCAAATGGAGCCCCAACTGACATGGGGGCGGAGGTTGTTTGTTAATGACCTGGAGAAGGGGGAGTTTAGACGTTTACTGAAGGCAAACTGTTCGCAATAAGAAATTCACACATCTAAATATGTTGGTCCTGATTCAACCACCCTTATTCCTGGCAAATGGGGCCTTGCTCTGTGAGTGGTCCTGCTGATTGCTGATTGACAGATCCATGCATATTACTTTTAGAAAACTATGGCACAAGAAGACAAAGCAGGGTCATAGCTGACCTCCCATCCCATTGCCTTGCACCAGCCAGGCAGAGGGGTTAGGGTTATAGGAATTCATATCCAGGGTGAACTATGAAAGCGTTAGTACAGAGCCACGTGGCTTCTCTTCTCGGCAAAGGCTCGGTGAAGGCTCCCTGTTCCCCACCTGGTTTTGGGATGGCTTTAGGTCCAGACTAATAGACAGCAGCCCCCAGACAGCGCTGATGAATGCGTGCTATAATAGCCCTAAAGGGGCCTCCACCAGCTGAGAATGGGCAGAGATGCTCTGGCCTCGCTTTTTTGCACCCTGCCATGCCTCCTCCACTGGATACGAGTTAGAGAGAAGCCAGATAAATGGTACCTCTTCCCTGCAGAGTCAGCCCAGCCACAGCCTGGGTGTTAGCCTTTAACCCTCCTTCTGTCCACACAGGGAAACATCTAACCCAGGCTTCAGGGTGCCCCAAGCCCACGCTGGCAGGCACAGCCGAGGGTACAGGTTTGAGCTCACCTTTGGCTTCAGCCCAGGCTGGCAACCTGAATGCACTGCAATGAGACCACAGGATAATCAAACCCAGCTGCAGCTGGTCCTCCCATGGTACCCCCAGCTCCACCTCGGCTTCACTTTCTTGTCTAACTCCTCCCTGGAGGGACACAACCCCATGCTCGGGGCAACCCTACACCTCTGAGTGCCAGCAGCTGGGACTGAAACACAGGGCTGGATTACTCATAAGAACATAAGAATGGCCCTACTGGGTCAGACCAAAGGTCCATCTAGCCCAGTATCCTGTCTGCCGACAGTGGCCAATGCCAGGTGCCCCAGAGGGAATGAACAGAACAGGGAATCATCAAGTGATCCATCCGCTGTCGCCCATTCCCAGCTTCTCGCAAACAGAGGCTAGGGACACCATCCCTGCCCATCCTGGCTAACAGTCATTGATGGACCTACCCTCCATGAACTTATTGAATTCTGTTTTGAACTTTGTTATACTCTTGGCCTTCACAGCATCCTCTGGAAAGGAGTTCCACAGATTGACTGTGCATTGTGTGAAGAAATACTTCCTTTTGTTTGTTTTAAACCTGCTGCCTATTAATTTCATTTGGTGACCCCCTAGTTCTTGTGTTATGAGAAGGAGTAAATAACACTTCCTTATCTACTTTCTCCACACCCGTCATGATTTTATAGACCTCTATCATATCCCCCCTTAGTCATCTCTTTTCCAAGCTGAAAAGTCCCAGTCTTATTAATCTCTCCTCATATGGAAGCCGTTCCATACCCCTAATAATTTTTGTTGCCCTTTTCTGAACCTTTTCCAATTCCAATATATCTTTTTTGAGATGGGGCGACCACATCTGCACGCAGTATTCAAGGTGTGTGCATACCATGAATTTATATAGAGGCAATATGATATTTTCTGTCTTATGATCTATCCCTTTCTTAATGATGCCCAACATTCTGTTCGCTTTTTTGACTGCCGCTGCACATTGAGTGGATGTTTTCAGAGAACTATCCACAATGACTCCAAGATCTCTCTCTTGAATGATAACTAATTTAGACCCCATCATTTTATGTGTATAGTTGGGATTATGTTTCCCAATGTGCATTTATCAATATTAAATTTCATCTGCCATTTTGTTGCCCAGTCACCCAGTTTTGTGAGATCCTTTTGTAGCTCTTCGCCATCTGCTTTGGATTTAACTATCTTAAGTAGTTTTGTATCATCTGCAAATTTTGCTACCTCAGTTTACCCCTTTTTCCGGATCATTTATGAATATGCGAAATAGGACCCTGCTATCTACCTCTCTCTTTCTGAAAACTGACCATTTATTCCTACTCTTTGTTTCCTGTCTTTTATGCAGTTACTGATCCATGAGAGGACCTTCCCTCTTATCCCATGACAGCTTACTCTGCTTAAGAGCCTTTGGTGAGGGACCTTGTCGAAGGCTTTCTGAGAATGTAAGTACTCCATAACTGCCGTGTTCTATGCACTCCCCCTGAAGCCCTGGTACTGGCCACTGTCAGAGGCAGGACAGTGGGCAAAATGGACCATGGTGTGACCCAATATGGCTGTTCTTATGTTCTTCTTCTGCACAGCATTTAACCTTCTGTTTGCCTACTGCATTCCTGCTGCCCTTCCACAGCATTTACAGAGATGCCATCCGACCCATCCTCCTCCTGTGCTGCCTGGGTGCCAGAAGCTGACTCCAGCCATCGGGGAAAGCTGTGGGGTGATGTCACTAATACCCACAACAGCACTTCCACACAGGCGCCCAGAGAGTTCTCTCGCCACACACTGTGAATTCATTCATAAAGTGGCCCACTTTATTGCACTGCTAAGAGCCATGGGATATTGTGATAGACATCCATCCCAGCACAGGGGTTAGTACAGCACCACTGCGACACTGCGACACGGGTCTAGCACTGGTAGTGCTCTGCCGTGGGGATGCTCCACCCGTGCTGGCCTAGCCTGGGCTAACCCGTCGTGTCTCTGTAATGGCCTGGCTGGAGAAGTGCTGCCTTGTGGACCTTCCCGGTGTCCTCATGCAGCTGTGGGTTTCTGCAGGGGGCAGACAGGGAGGAAGTCTCTATCCCCGGTGCCCACTGGGTGCGCCTATATCTTAACACATCAGGGGGTCTGCAGGGGCTTAGTCCCAAAATGTTCCCAAGCAAAAAATGAAGTCAACTCACTATTAGTTCATCCTCCATCTCCCTTAGTTGAGCATCGCTCTCTCCGGGTGGCTGAGTGCTTCTCCCCCAGTGGCGGCACTGACTATCAGGCCTGTCTCTCCTCCAGCAAATCTCTCTTTACGCAGAGAGGCAGAGCTCCGTCCTGCTGCCTCACCAGCCAGCCCTCAACTGAGCCACGCTCTCTCCTTTTATTCCCCCTCCAGGCATGGCATTGGCTGCAGGTATATCAGGGCAGAGCTAGCTGGGCCCACAGGCTCTCATGAACCCTTTCTCTGCTGGCCTGGGGCCTCTCTGCTCCATCACAGTCTCCAAGAGCTGGGAACACTCCCGCACCAAAGGGCCCCGAGAGTCCGGATCCACTTGGAAGTTACTGTGCCGGTGTGGACAGAAGGGATTTCTTCCCACGATTCACATTTTAGGAAAACGCCATGAAGACCTGAAGTGGGAACGTTGAGTTGGTGTCACTGTGTTGGACGGCAGACATGCTCAAGGAGGTGTGCAAGGGAGCCTCTCTTCTAAACTGCAAGATACAAGAGCCGACTCCGCATAGTAACGTGTAATGCACAGATTGAGTAACCTGGCGACAATATCTGTTTTGATTAGCACCTGCAGCCAGACAGAGCGATGTCTCTCCAGCAATGACTGGCACAGGTACCAGAGCACTAGTCTGGAGAAGATCCATCACTTCCCACGCTCCAAACCTGACAGGCTGCTCAGACATTAATTAGAACCGGCATCCCAGGAACTCCCAGGTGCAAGTTTGCTTTGGCATATTGAAAATGTGCCAAAAACAATCATCACATCACCATTCATGATGCTCAGGGCATCTGCAATATAAAAAATGCCTCTAGAATTGCAGAGTTGAAAATAATGCAGTAAGACAGATGACATAACCCACTACAAACTCATGCTGGTCTCTTAAATGTATGCCCAGCATGCCATGTCTTTTGTGGCTAGTCTGGACACTGGATCATCAGGTATGCCCTTGGACAGCTGTACTTCCCTTTGCCTGTTTAGCCAAACATGCTAACAGTGGCTCTGCATGGAGATGGACAAGTATCTGCTGAGCCTGCTTGGTAGTATAGTGCGTCTCCATACGTAGGCAATAAGGGATTTTTTAGGATCCAAATATCATTGTGATCAGTGCACAAGAGGAGTATGTTCATGGACAGAAATTGCTTCCAATAACTATACCAATAAGCCCTGCTAAAAGCTGCAGACAGAGGCAGCCTTACTGCTGATAAAGCCCCGTCTCTGCTACCTGTGGGATACTGGGGTTGGTTCCCATTTCACTTAGTGGTTTTTCACCGTACCAACTCCATCTACTTATCCATACGCTTTAAGACCAAAAGGGACCATCATGATCATCTAGTCTGACTTCCTGCACATTGCAGGCCACAGAATCTCACCTGCCCACTCCTGTAACAGACCTCTAACTTCTGGCTGAGTTACAAATGTCCTCAAATCATGATTAAATACTTCAAGTTACAGAGAATCCACCATTCCCAGAGAGTAGGTATCAGTGGTTCAGTCATGCTGGAAGGGCATAATGAGTGGGGTCCCTCAAGGATCAGTTCTGGGCCTAGTTCTGTTCAATATCTTCATCAATTATTCAGATAATGGCATACAGAGTACACTTATAAAGTTTGTGAATGATACCAAGCTGGGAGGGGTTGCAAGTGCTTTGGAAGATAGGATTAAAATTCAAACTGATCTGGACAGACTGGAGAAATGGTCTGAAGTAAATAGGATTAAATTCAATAAGGACAAATGCAAAGTGCTCCACTTAGGAAGGAACAATCAATTGCACAGATACAAAATGGGAAATGACTGCCTAGGGAGGAATACTGCGGAAAGGGAGCTGAGGGTCATAGTGGATCACAAGCTAAATATGCGTCAACAGTGTAACGCTGTTGCAAAAAAGCAAACATCTTTCTGGGATGTATTAGCAGGAGTGTTGTAAGTAAGACACGAGAAGAAATTCTTCCACTCTACTCTGCGCTGATTAGGCCTCAACTGGAGTATTGTGTCCAGTTCTGGGTGCCACATTTCAGGAAAGATGTGGACAAGTTGAGAAAGTACAGAGAAGAGCAACAAAAAGATTAAAGGTCTAGAAAACATGACCTATGAGGGAAGATGAAAAAAATTGGGTTTGTTTAGTGTGGAAAAGAGAAGACTGAGAGGGGACATAACAGTTTTCAAGTATGTAAAAGGTTGTTACAAGGAGGAGGTAGGGTTTTTTTTCTTAACCTCTGAGGATAGGACAAGAAGCAATGGGCTTAAATTGAAGCAAGGAAGGTTTAGGTTGGACATTAGGAAAAAATTCCTAACTGTCAGAGTGGTTAAGCACTGGAATAAATTGCCTAGGGAGGTTGTGGAATCTCCATCATTGTAGCTTTTTAAGAGCAAATTAGACAAACACCTGTCAGGGATGTTGTAGATAATACTTAGTCCTGCCATGAGTGCAGGGGACTGGACTAGAGACCTCTCAAGGTCCCTTCCAGTTCTACGATTCTATGATTCTATGATTTACATTAGTTTAAACTTGAAAGTGACCCGTGCCTCATGCTGCAGAGGAAGGTGAAAACCCCCATGGTCTCTGCCAATCTGACCTGGGGGAAAATTCCATCCAGACCCCAAATAGGGTGTTCATTTGCACCCTGAGCATGTCAGCAAGACACAACAGCCAGACACTTGGGAAAGAATTCTCTGTAGTAATTCAGAGCTCTCCCCATCTAGTGTCCCATCACTGGCCATTGGGGATATTCACTACTAGCAGTCACAGATCAGTTACATGCCATTGTAGGCAGTCCTATCATGCCATCCCTTCCATAAACTCAGCCTTGAAGCCAGTTCGGTGTTTTGCCCCCACTGCTCCCCTGGGGAGGCTGTTCCAGAACTTCACTGCTCTGATGCTTTAGAAACCTTTGCCTAATTTTAAGCCTAAACTTGTTGATGGCCAGTTTATATCCATTTGTTCTTGTGTCCACATTGGTGCTTAACTTAAAAACTCCCCTCCCTCCCTGGTGTTTATCTCTGTGATGTATTTATAGCGAGCGGTCCTATCTCCCCTCAGCCTTCTTTTGGTTAGGCTAAACAAGCCAGGCTCTTTGAGTCTCCTCTCATAAGGTAGATTTTCCATTCCTCTGGTCATCCTAGTAGCCCAGTGGTCCCCAACCTTTTCCTTCTGGCGGGCGCCAAAAAAAAACCAAAAAAAACCGAGCGCTGCCGGCGGGCGCAAAAAACAAAACAAAAAAACCCCCGAGCGCTGCCGGCGGAGCAAAAAAAACAAAAAACAAAACCACCCCGAGCGCTGCCGGTGGAGCAAAAAAACACCAAACCCGAGGGCTCCGCGGGCGCACTTACACCCCCCGGCGGGCGCAATGGCGCCCGCGGGCACTGCCCTGCGGACCCCTTTAGTAGCCCCTCTCTGCACCTGTTCCAGTTTGAATTCATCCTTCTTAAACATGGGAGACCAGAATTGCACACAGTATTCCACAGTATTCCAGATGCTAATTCCCGCTCGTGTGGTTTATGTACTGGCCATAACTGCCTGGAGATGGGAAAGATTTCCGTGTCTGACAGAGCCAGAGCCCAGAACGGTGTTTGTAACTTTAGTTGTGGATCTGACAGCCAGGAAGGAGCAATATGCTCACCGAGGCACAGCACTGGCCAGACACTCTCCCACAGGGGTTCCTGCCTCCAGCCCAGAACTCCTGGGTGACCAGAGAGACCCTGCTAGAAAGACATTTCTGCTTCTACCAGAGGTGCTGCAGACAGACACCAACAGTGGTGCTGGAACACTTTTTATAGTGGGGGTGCTGAAAGCCAGTGAAAGTGTACAGCAGTGGTCCCCAAAATGTTTACCTTGCAGCCCCCCTTACTCTTGTCCGTGCCCCTCCCCCTGCCCCCTAAAGCTGGGACTGGGAGCAGGGCCATGATTCCGGCGGCAGGGGGATGCGGAGTAGGGTAAGGGGGCCGAGGCTGGGGCAACAACTGGGGGTGGACGTGGAGCTCTGGGCGTGGGGCCGGCAGCAGGGACCCTGGGTGCAGAGCCAGGAGCAGAGCCCCACATAAAACCTGGGGGTGCTGCAGCACCCCCTGAACCTCTAGTTCCCGTGCCTCTGGACACCAACCACATTTCAGAAAGAAGGAAAGAGTCCAGTCCTGTCCCTAATGAGACAGCACAGAATTATAGAATCAGAGAATTGTAGGACTGGAAGGGACCTTGAGAGGTCATCAACTCCAGTCCCCTACGCTCATGGCAGGACTAATTATTATCTACACCATCCCTGACAGGTGTTTCTCTTAAAAATCCCCAATGGTGGAGATTCCACCACCTCCCTAGGCAATTAATTCCAGTGCTTAACCACCCTGACAGGAAGATTTTCCTAATGTCCAACCTAAACCGCCCTGGCTGCAATTTAAGCCCATTGTTTCTTGTCCTATCGTCAGTGGTTAAGAAGAACAATTCTTCTCCCTTCTCCTTGTAACAATCTTTTTACGTAATTGAAAATTGTTATCATGTCCTTCCTCAGTCTTCTCTTTTACACACTAAACAAACCCAATATTTTCCATCTTCCCGCACAGGTCATGTTTTCTAGACCTTTAATCATTTGTGTTGCTCTTCTCTGGATTCTCTCCAGTTTGCCCACATCTTTCCTGAAATGTGGCTTCCAGAGCTGGACACAATACTCCAGTTGAGGCCTAATCAGCATGGAGTAGAGCAGAAGAATTACTTCTCGTGTCTTACTTACAACACTCCTGCTAATACATCCCAGAATGATGTTCGCTTTTTTGCAACAGCATTACACTGTTGTCTCATATTTAGCTTGTGGTCCACTATGACCCCCCAGCTTCCTTTCCGCAGTATTCCTCCCTAGGCCGTCATTTCCCATTTTGTATGTGTGCAACTGATTGTTCCTTCCTGAGTGGAGTACTTTGCATTGAGCCCATATCAGCACTCGCTGCACAGAGGCAATGGATGCTCTGGGGGGCTCATGTGTGGAGCAGGACTCGTACTTCCAGGAGCAATGTGCAGGCTCTAGGGAAGGCGCAGAAGGCTACGAGTCAGCACGTGCTGTTACCTCCAGCAGGCATGCCATGCAGTTCTGGCTGAGTCACTTCACCTCTGTACAGTGGGGATTTCTCAGATTCCCCACCTCTGTGGTAAGGGGTGACGCTTCGGGGATCACCTAGTCCACTAAGGGGTTCTGTCACCAGCTGCCCTCTAACCTGGGGTCCCTTAATGCTGTGCTGCTGTGGCTCAGAACCCTGACTCCAGGAGCCAGCCCACGAGCATAAAGGTTTCCGCTTGGCTTCCCAGGCTAGTTACTCCATACAGGGTGACCTCAACAGCCCTCCAGTCCCAAGTCTCCCAAAATCCATTCACCCAGAGTTCTTAAACTACCAGACATTTGGACTTTCCCTTCTGGTTCTTCACTCTGAAGGCGTGAAACCAGCCCCACAGAAAATGGGCTAAAACTGACAACCCAGAAGGCTTTGGGGGACCACCCCATGCCGCTGGAGTGTAAGGAGAACTCTGATTTCAACATGTGTTCTCTGCCTACATCTGATGGGACACTGTGGCTCCTAAAGGCTGCAGGTACAACTCTAAAGTCTCTGTCAGTACGTACCATCGATGACAATGACGCCCATCAACCAGAGTGGTTGATACGCTGGAGGATAGGGATAGGATACAGAGTGACCTAGACAAATTAGAGGATTGGGCCAAAAGAAATATGATGAGGTTCAACAAGGACAAGTGCAGAGTCCTGCATTTAGGACGAAAGAATCCCATGCACTGCTATAGACTAGGGACCAAATGGCTGGGCAGCAGTTCTGCAGAAAAGGACCTAGGGGTTACGGTGGACGAAAAGCTGAATATGAGTCAACAGTGTGCCCTTGTTGCCAAGAAGGCTAATGGCATTTTGGGTTGTATAAGTAGGGGCATTTCCAGCAGATCGAGGGATGTGATCATTCCCCTCTACTCAGCACTGGTGAGGCCTCATTTGGAGTACTGTGTCCAGTTTTGGGCCCCACACTACAAGAAGGATGTGGATAAATTGGAGAGAGTCCAGCGGAGGGCAACAAAAATGATTAGGGGGCTGGAGCACATGACTTACGAGGAGAGGCTGAGGGAACTGGGATTGTTTAGTCTGCAGAAGAGAAGAATGAGGGGCGATTTGATAGCTGCTTTCAACTACCTGAAAGGGGGTTCCAAAGAGGATGGATCTAGACTGTTCTCAGTGATAGAAGATGACAGAACAAGGAGTAATGGTCTCAAGTTGCAGAGGGGGAGGTTTAGGTTGGACATTAGGAAAAACTTTTTCACTAGTAGGGTGGTGAAGAACTGGAATGGGTTACCTAGGGAGGTAGTGGAATCTCCTTCCTTAGAGGTTTTTAAGGTCAGGCTTGACAAAGCCCTGGCTGGGCTGATTTAGTTGGGTTTGGTCCTGCTTTGAGCAGGGGGTTGGACTAGATGACCTCCTGAGGTCCCTTCCAACCCTGAGATTCTATGATTCTATGATCAACACTTACTTGCTCGTTTGGTTTGTCAAGTGTTACACAGATCCCATGGGAGTGGAGGAAAGGCGTTCGCTGTGCCTTGACATAAGAGAAGAATGTGAAACCAACTTAGTTCCTGGAGCGAGCTTTCCTGGGCTGCAAAGCTGCGGGAGGCTGGGTGCCACCTTAGGAAACACTCGCCCAGGTTAGAAACCAAGAGCCTGTTTCTCCCCCGTCCTGCTCAGGTAAGTGAGGAGTAGCTCCATGGAGACCAGCTACTTGAGAAGTAGAGGCAGGAAGGAGTCCCACTCCTAAGTCCTTCCAGAGCAATAGTCTGTCTCATTTCTGCAAGTGCCCTTGAGAGTCCCAGCCTAGTAAAAATAAATTACATCATAAATAAGTAATGCCTGCAGCCAGAATCCATTCTCCTGTGTAAACGTGACTGGTTCCTCACTTCCTAGTGTCAGGGTGCTGAATTAGTTTGGAATGCCAACCACCTCATGCTGCACACACTAGGAACAGTGGAAGCTGGTTTGTTAACGAGTGCTGGGGAAGTACAGGTTTGCTGGTTTACTTGAATGATGAGCCATAAGCCTATGGAAGTATGGAAATTTAGTAATATATTTTCAGCTTCTGCTCATTTATACTTATGCTGCAGGTGCTGTAGTTGATAGGTTTGTACTTTCAATAAAATAATATATAAACTTAGAAACAAAACCCTTGTGTTACTAGGGTCCTTTGATCCCTTGACAAGGGGGTAGGGCTAACTCATGGAGGATGGATTTGAAAAGGCAAAACATAAGTGACCAGAAGAGCTAGCGAACAGGAGCAGCAAACGGGAGTTTGGTGAGGGAGTGTGAGAGCCAGATACACCTAATAAACATTCTCTAAACTTCAGCCAGTAAGCCCCCTCCCCCCCACACACACACACACTAAACAACCCCCCTTCAAGAGTAAAGAAAATGCAGGCAGGAGTCCAGCACAGAATGGGGGCTATCCAGTCTATTGCACTGAATGCAGCATGTGTGAATAGCTGCCTCATGGGCAGGGGGCGTGTGTGTGCATTCGGTGCAAGGAGCTCCAGGCTCTCAGAGACCGTGTATGGGCTTTGGAGACCAGAGTGGCTGAGCAGGAAGCGCTAAGGGAGACAGAGAGGTACATAGATGAGACTTTCTGGGACACAGTAGAATGGTCCTACCTCTGGTCTGACAGCCTCTGTGCTGTTGAGGAGGATGAAAGTCTCAAGGAAGGAGAACATCCAACTGGAACAGAGGGAAATGATCCCATAGTTGGGAACCTCCTTCCAGATGGTGTTAGCGTATCCTCTCGCACTGAGGATACTTATCCAGGGGAGGAAACCCCAGTTATTGGGAAGAGACGGGTAATAGTTATGGGGGATTCGATCATTAGAAACGTAGATAGCTGGGTTTGCGATGACCGGGAGAACCGCATGGTGACTTGCCTGCCTGGTGCGAAGGTTGCGGATCTCTTGAGACATCTAGATAGGCTTGTGTGTAGCGCTGGGGAGGAGCCGGTGGTTGTGGTACATGTAGGTACCAATGACATAGGGAGGGATAGGAGAGAGGCCCTGGAGGGCAAATTTAGGCTGCCAGGTAAGAGATTGAAGTCCAGGACCTCCATGGTTGCATTCTCTGAAATGCTTCCAGTTCCACACGCAGGGCTAGTTAGACAGGCAGAACTGCAGGGTCTCAATGCGTGGATGAGACGATGGTGTAGGGAGGAGGGGTTTAGATTTATTAGGAACTGGGGAACCTTTTGGGAAAGGGGGAGCCTATACAGGAAGGATGGGCTCCACCTAAACCAAAATGGAAGCAGATTGCTGACACTTACAATGTAGAGCAGTTTTTAAATTAAGGGCTGGGGGAAAGCTGACAGGTGTGGAGGAGGACATGGTTCAGATAGAGACATCCCTTAGGAGAGGATTTATTAAAGGGAATTCTCTATATCCTAGTTAAGAGGACAGGATATAAGTTGATAAAGTGCAGGTAGGAACTGAAGAAAAACAGTCAAACAAAAGAGTCCCATTCAATTACATCACATGTAGGCAGACAACTAAATATTGACACATTTTGTAAGTATTTGTATACAAATAGTAGAAGTCTTTGACAAGGTTCCTCACCAAAGGTTCATAACCAAAGTAAACTGTCATGGGATAAGAGGGAAGGTCCTCTCATGGATCAGTGACTGGTTAAAAGATGGCGGGAGGGGGGAGAAGTATTGGAATAAATGGCCAGTTTATGGAATAAATGACCAGTGCTGTTCAACATGTTCATAGATGATCTGGAAAAGGGGTAGTCAGTGAGGTGGCAAAGTTTGAAGACAATTCAAAATTACTCAAATTAGTTAAGTCCTAAGCTGACTGCAAAGAGTTACAAAGGCATCTCACAAAACTGGGAGACTGGGCAACAAAATGGCTGATGAAATTCAATGTGATAAGTGCAAAGCAATGTACACTAGAAAACATAATCCCAACTACACATATAAAATGATGGGGTCTAAATTAGCTGTTACCTCCCAAGAAAGAGATCTTGCTGTCATCATGGATAGTTCTCTGAAAACATCCACCCAATGTGCAGCGGCCATCAAAAAAGTGAACAGAATGTTAGGAACTGTTAGGAAGGGGCTAGATAATAAGACAGAAAATATAATCCCACTACATAAATACATGGGCTGCCCACACCTTGAATACTGTGTGCAGTTTTGGTCACCCCATCTCAAAAAAGATGTACACCTCTACCCCGATATAACGCAACCCGATATAACACAAATTCTGATATAACGCGGTAAAGCAGTGCTCCGGGGGGGCGGGGCTGCGCACGCCGGCGGATCAAAGCAAGTTCAATATAACGCGGTTTCACCTATAACGTGGTAAGATTTTTTGGCTCCCGAGGACAGCGTTATATCGAGGTAGAGGCGTATTAGAATTGGAAAAAAATAAAGAGAAGGGCAACCAAAAGGACTAGGGGTATGGAACAGCTTCCATATAAGGAGAGATTAAAGAGACCGGACTGTTCAATTTTAAAAAGAGACGACTAAGGGGGAGAAAGCAAATAAGGAAGTGTTCTTTACCCCCTTCATATAACACAAGAACCAGGGGTCACCCAATTAAATTAATAGGCAGCATGTTTAAAACAAACAAAAGGAAGTACTTCTGCACACAACACACAGTCAACCTGTGGAACTCATTGCCAGGGGATGTCATGAAGGCCAAAAGTATAACTGGGTTCAAAAAAAGTTAGGTGAGTTCATGGAGGATAGGTCCATCAACGGCTGTTAGCTAAGATAGTCAGATATATAACCCCATGCTCTGGGTATCCCTAAGTATCTGACTGCCAGAAGTTGGGATGACAGGCAGGGCTGGCGCAACCCATTAGGCAACCTAGGTGGTCGCCTAGGGCGCTACTATTTGGGGGGGGCACCGGCGCCCCGGTCGTCAGCGTCATTTCGGGGGCGGGACCTTCCGCCGCCCCTGTCGGGGGCGTCATTTCGGGGGCGGGACCTTCCGCCGCCTAGGGCGCCGAAAAAGCTGGCGGCGCTCCTGATGACAGGGGATGGATCACTCGATAATTGCCCTGTTCTGTTCATTCCCTCTGAAGCACCTGGCACTGGCCACTGTTGGAAGACAGGATACTGGGATAGATGGACCATTGGTCTGACCCAGTGTGGCCGTACTTATGTGTATGGTAATACAGTTTCTTCATAAGCTATGTGGAGATGTATTTCATACTGTTCAAATATTATTTGTTCTATAATATTTTACATGCCCATAAACACATAATAGGACCCTGTTCATCAGTCTAACCGAATACATAATGAGCACTGTAACACGTTTATTGACCAGGAGATAAATAGGTGATTACTTGCACTCAGCTCTGATTAATGGGACTGGTAAGTGAACTATGTGCCATTTCCAGAACCTTTTATAGAGATACTATAAATCACAGCAGCTTGTGAGTGACCTAATGGAACTGTAGCCAGGCAAGACAAGAACTAATTTTAAAGAATGAACTGGGTGTGAACTCTAAGGCGCTGCTAAAGCTACATAGATCAGGTGGCTGGTAAGGCCAAGGGCTGGGTTCACAGGAAGGCTGGGTGAGGTAGACACCTTCTCTGGGGGTTCTGCTCTATTAACCGGGTGTAGAGGGGCTCGGCCGAGGCTCGTCCCTTCACGGGGCTGTGGGGTATCCCACCGCCTCGCAATAGTTTGCTATGGGCCCAGGCCCTGGGTCAGGGCGGGGCAGCAAACAAACAGTCAGGAGCTCGGGCCCTTAGGCAGGGGCTGAGCGTCTGGTGCGAGGGGGAGACGGCCACCTGTGAGTAGGGTGGCAGGGGGGACGCAGGCCCACCCGCTCCACTGCGTCCCAGCCCGGGGCCCTAGCAGCGGCAGAAGACTCGCTGCTGTCAGTGGGGATCCCGACCGCAACACACTGACATTGGTTCTGGCCCTGCTGCGGCCAGGCCAGGGTCGTCTACCCCGGGCTAGTTCCGGACTCCCCCTCGTATGGTACCTGGCTCAGGGGGGTGTCCTCTGAGGCTTCCAGGACCATCGGTTCCTCCGGGTAACCAGCAAAGGGTAGGATCTGCTGCTCCTCGGGGTAGCTGGCTCGGCTGCTCCTCGGGTCGGCTGCATCCTGCCGGCGTTCCCCAACCCAGAGCTGGGCCACAGGCATCTGGCCTCTCCGGCGGCTGGCGTTCAAGTGAGCTCTGCAGCGGGGCTTTTCTACTTCCTGTCCTGTGCCCTGACCTCTGTGGGGCGGGCGCAGGACCCACTGGCTCCACCCACGTTGGTGCTAGGGGAGGCTTGTCTCTCCGTGGGGCTGTGGGGTATCCCACCGCCTCGCCACACCGGGTTCCTCACCCACGAGCACAGGTCTGGCCATACCCTCTTCCCACCGCTTAGCTGTCTGTAAACGCCGGGCAACTGGGTTCCTTTCCCTGCCGCTGCTCAGCAAACCTCTCCCTCCCCAGAGGGCTGGCCGGCCCTTCTTTAGGCTCCGAGCCTGGTGATCCTTTGCTGCAGCCGGTGGCCTCAGCTGAAGGAGGCCCCTCTGGCCTCTGGGAATGTGACATCCTGTTTGGGTTTAACTCCCACATGCCTCCGCCGTCTGGCTCACAGGGGTCTCCTCCAGGTGGCTGCATTGGTGCGTGGAACAACAGGGCTGCCTCCCAGGCACACCAGACAGCCTGGCACCAGACAGCCTGTCCGACCTGGCCCAGGGCCCTTCTCCCTGGCAGGGGTCGGAGTTCGGGGCCTGCCTGCCTGGCTACTCGCACCACATGGGGTCGGAGTTCGGGGCCTGCCTGCCTGGCTACTCGCACCACACGGGGTCGGAGTTCGGGGCCTGGCTACTCGCACCACACGGGGTCGGAGTTCGGGGCCTGCCTGCCTGGCTACTCGCACTGCATGGGGTCGGTGTTTGGGGCCTGCCCGGCTACTCGCTCAAGGTTGCAGTTTGGGGCCTGCCCAGCTACTTGCCGGTGGAAGAAGCGGTTTCTGTGTGTAAGCAAGGTCTGAATGAATGCTCCCCTGACAGCTAGCTGGGAAGGGAAGAGCCTTTGGGGAAGAGCCGTCTACATCATCAGCACTGAAACCTGTCCCATGGCCCTAAGCGCAGTGGCCGGCACATGGTACCCACGGAACCCTTGAGGATTCACCCAGCCTTCCCAGGCTGCCCGCTCAGTGTCGGGAGCCTCGGACAGGCCAGCAGCCTCGACATCCCGACCCACTCCAGTGCTCAAGACTTCAGGGGGGAAGGACCCCACAGGTCCAGGAGGAACCAAGGGAGCAGTTTGCTGGACCACCAATGGTTGTCGAGGACCCCGCGGTACCAGCATCATCCTCGTCGTCGCCTGATGAGGCTATCAGGGAGCTCCCTCACCCAGTTCCTCAGGATGACGCTAAGTGACACTAGGAACTATTGACGAGGGTCGCATTTAACCTGGGGCTTCAGGCCGAGGAGTTAGAGGCGCCTTCGGACTCCCTGTTTGATGTCCTCTGCTACTCGGCCCCTGCCAGGGTGCTTTACCCCTTCATGAGGGGGTATAGAAAATTACCACTGCCCTGTGGCAGACTCTCTCCTCCTCGCCCCCCATCTCCAAAAGGGCACGAGTACCTATACTCCCACCCGCCCCCCAATCCCCTTGCGGTCGAGGCAGTTAACCACGAGGAGAGGCAAGGACAACCCGGGGCCACCCCCAAGAACAACAACTCAAGGAGGCTGAATCTCTTTGGACACAAAGTTTATTCGTCTTCCAGCCTGCAATTGAGAGTGGCCAATCACCAGGCCCTCCTTGGCCGCTACGATTACAACATGTGGCAGGCCATGGCCAAGTTGGAGGCTTCGCTCCCTGAAGGGTCCAGGAAGGTATTACGGGCAATCCTCGAGGAGTTACTGCAGCTGGGTGCGGTGGAGGAGGTTCCTCGCACATACAGGAACAAGGGGTTCTATTCCCTACACTTTTTAATCCCAAAGGCCAAGAGCGGTTTACGGCCCATTATGGACCTGCGAGACCTCAACAAGGAAGTACCTAAGGAAGCTGAATTTCTGCTTGGCCTCCCTGGCCTCTATTATCCCCTCCCTGGATCTGGGAGACTGGCATGCCTCCCTCGACCTAAAAAACGCATACTTCCACATAGCAATCTTACCAGGACACAGACGCTTCCTCCGATTTATGGTGGGACCTGACTACTACCAGTTTGCGTCCCCCGGTTTGGCCTGGCGACAGCACCGAGGGTGTTTATCAAGTGCATGTCAGTGGTGGCTGCTTTCCTCAGGTGTCAGGGTATCCAGATCTACCTGTGCCTCGACGACTGGCTGGTCAAAGGCAGCTCCAGGTCTCAGGTTCAAAAGGATGTCACAGTGCTGCAAGCCAGGTGCAGCTCCCTGGACCAACTGTTGAATGCCAAAAAGTCGACATTAGTTCTGGTGGAGAGGGCAGAGTTCACGGGAGCGGTGCTCGACTCGACCTGCCCCAGAGCATTCCTGCTGCTAGAAAGGTTCCAGACATTGGCGGACCTCATCGTGGAAGTCTCCGCGTTCCCCCTGACTACAGCCAGGGTTTGCCTGCATCTGCTGGGCCACATGGCAGCGTGCACATACGTTGTCCACCATGCCAGGCTCCAGATGCAGCCCCTGCAGCAATGGCTGGTGATACTCTATTCCCAGTCCAGGCTATTAATGGCTATTAGGAATGGTGTCCCTAGTCTCTGTTTGTCAGAGGCTGGAGATGGATGGCAGGAGAGAGATCACTTGAGCCTGTTAGGTTCACTCCCTCTGGGACACCTGGCATTGGCCACTGTCGGTATACAGGATACTGGGCTAGATGGACCTTTGGTCTGACCCGGAATGACCGCTCTTATGTTCTTATGTCCCTAGCTCCCAGGGCCACTGGAAGGCTTCACACAGTAATTCCTATTAGCAACTCTGTTCAGTGGAAAGAATCAGCCACCTTCAAACCCCTCCACTCTCTGACACCTCACACAGCAGCTTTGTGACACGAATGTGTCACTCTAAATAGCAGCCGTGCAAATGGAAAATTATCCGCTAACAGAGCAAAACTGCATTAGAGCAAGCAGCTGCCTACTCATAAGGAATTTGGGAAAAGCTCCTCAGCACTCCAGAAAGCATCGCTGTTAATTACTAAGAGACATACGGGAAAAACCCAGCCAAATATTGGGAAAAGGCACAGGAAGAATTGAATGCAGTTTTCTACAATCAAAGACAAGCAGGTGAAAGGAAGCTGGAGAGTTTTCATGGAGTATAAAGTGAAAGAACTTTTTAAATCAGTGTATTTTTTTAATTTCTTCATAGAAATTAAACTAGTGCGCTATAATAAATCTTTTTAAAACATGATCCCATTATAAGGAAAATATAGGCTACATTTCTAATGTAATTACTGCTGAGGAAAAGCTCCTGAACACGTCCAGGAAATGAAAAATTCAACTGAAACCAAGAGAAAAAACAACAGCTAATTTTAAATTGAAACTCCAAACACCTGATCAGCACTTTTATCATCAAGAAGTAGTGGCTGTTTGGCTCTGTTTTATGTCTCGACAAAATATTCTTAATGAATTCTGGAATCATTGTAAAGCCACCATGGAACACAGGGGAGTCAAACGCTGCAGTCGATCAGTCAGGAAACTTGCCCTCATTGTTCTGGAGAATATCACTCGTCTTTCCATGTTAGTGTGAGCAAAAGTCAGCTTTGCGGAGATGGTAACCAAGCCTGGATCTCAGAATAGTGGCTGTGAAACTGGTTTGAACCCTTGATATATTCAAACGCACCAGCAAGACCATTGCAGAGAGCAAAGCTCATCTAGCGAGCGTATGTGAAGCAATCGGCGTGTTCGTGTCAGAGGCCGGGAGCTCTGCTGAGCCCCACAAGGGCTGGGGCTCTGTGCAGGGCAGACAAATGGCTGGTGATGTTTATCAGCCAGCTGTTTGGTTTTGTGCTGGTGCCATTGCTCAGAACAAGGCTGCAGTGACAGCCCATGCGAGGGCTTTCCCAGGGCTCGGTCACTCCCATTAGCCATGGCTATTGCAGGGGGCAGTGCCAGGCTGCCCTGCCCCAGTGCAGCGTCGGGTCGCGGGGCCTGAGGGACGCTGTCTGGCCGGAAGAGAGAGCTCCGATGGCTCTGTAGTGTGTGGCCTCTCCCTGACAGGCCAGCGCCGGCGGGTAAAGCGGAAGGGGCACGGCCTGCCTCCTCTCCACCCCTTCCCTAGTTTCCACTTGGAGGAAGCAGGGACTCACAGTGCACCAGACAGACACTGCCGAGGGGGAACACGTGGAGGGTGGATTGCGCCAGGGCCTTGCATGATCTCAGGGCAATGTGCAGGGAGGAGGTAGAGCCACACAGGACCTTGCCCGTCCCCCGATGCTGGCTGCTCTGGGAGCAGTGCACTCCATTGGGGTGACATTCACCCTTCTCCTCTCACCCCTCAGTGCAATGAGATCCCTGAGAGCAAAGGGCATCGGCGGATAGGAGGCGTGTCTCTGAGACGTAGCACCTCCGTGCTCTCCTTGGGGCCGTGCAGCCTGGGCACCAGCTCTTGCTCTGGGCTGTGCCTTGTTCGCACAGTTTAACCCTTAGCTCGCGTAAGCAAACCCGGCTCTGTGGGAGAGCACACAACCGCAGCTGTGGCCAGCCCAGGCTGGGATTATTTCCCCCTGACCAGGGGCAGACCACAATCTGTCCTGTGCCATGCACCACGCACTCCCTGAGCCACTCGTGTGCACACGTCTCGGCCGAGAGCTCCCAGGGCTCTGCCCGTGAAAAGGCCTCTTTGAAAATTCAGACAAACATCCCGTAATGTCCGAGTGAAAGCCCCTTGGTTACACGGTCTGAGAGCTGCTTCGCTGAGATCGGTTCTCCCTGGGAATTGCTCACAGCTTCTGGGCTCTGCTCCTCTGGCTGTAACCGGCAGCACTTCGACCGTGATCCTCCACTCTGTCCCATCACAGGCTGCATGGAAAGGAAGAGAGTTGTGCCAGCAGAAACGGGGCAAACCACATTGAAGAATCGGGCCCTTGATCTTTCTGGCAGGCTCAAATTGTGGAGCGCAGGCTGTGCTGCAGGAGCTGTGCATGCGCTGACGAGTAAAGACAGCCCCTTCCCTGGGAACTTTGCAGCCCAGGGCTCCGATCCTGCAAAGGGTGCTGCACAGGTGGAACCTCGCATCCATGCCAATCCCTTTACAAGTCCCAGGGGACACATGATCCGAGAAGGCCAGGGAGAGACAGCAGGCCGTGAGGAGCAGGGGAAGGGAAAGGCCCGAACTGTAAGGTGTTGAGCAGCGCTGGATGGGGAAGGAATTCCACATCATGGAGGAGTTCGATCGTTTGAAATCTGGTTTTGTTCTGATTCAGAATGAAACCCAAATATTGCAGAATTATCTGCAAAAGGGAATGGAGCCCTGGGCAATCTGCCAGGCCAGCTGCTTGGCTCCACGGACCCTGGGGTGCCTGACGCTGGGGCAGTCAGTCTAGCCAGCTACTCCGGAGCTGCAGTCCGTGCAAGGCCTAGGCCCCTCAGGATCCCCACGGCGGCCTGCCCAGACGAGCTGGCAGGAAGCCAGGCAGAGCTGTGGCGATGTTTGGAGACACCGAACCGTTGCCACAGAACAGTGTGATTTTGCCGAATCAGCTGTTTGCAGCCAGTTCCAGACACGCGTTTCCCTGTTTCTGCATTGTTCACTGTGTCGTTTCTTACAGTTATCTGGGGAGAGTTTGGACATCGGTGTTAGGGACAACACAGAGAGATGGGTTTGGAGAAGGCAATGGGAGGAGGAGAGGGAAGTAGCTTGGCCGTGGCCCTCCCTGCAGCACGAGCCCACTGCCCGGCATTGTGCTAAGATTCCCACCCGTGCACCCTGAGTACGGGCGTGTGCGATGCACTGCCGTCCTGCCCTGGCACCACTCAGCCCGCTTGGCACAGGCACAAGGTGCAGGCCGTGGGAGCCTCAACCCCCTAGTTTGTGCTGGGGAGGGGTATGCTCATCTCCGGGGCAGGGCGCCAGGGGGTTCTGAGCCAGGAATCCCTGCTGTGAGGGCTGGAGCCACATGGCTCCCCAGGAGACCAGCTTGGAGCCTGTGAAAGGAGGGGAGCAGACAGGCATGGGCTGGGGCGTCCAACCGTTCTGGCGAGGGGAAATGTTGCCAGCTGTGAGACCATGGCTGGGATTTGGAGATTTCCATTTCCTTCTCCTGAAGAAAGAAGGAACAAGGGAGTTTGGGGACTTTTGTCTCAGCTCCTGCAGATATGCAGCTCTGGGGTCAGGATAGGCCCTGATGAGAACTGTTATTCTCCTTGGTTCACCTGCGTTCTCTTTGGCTGCATGAGCACTTGTCCTGAGGCCTCTGAGTGACAGGTCACGTGGGCATAGGCAAATGCCGGTGGCTCAGGAGAGTCTGGCTGGTGTTGTGAGGACACTAGCGGAAACCAGTTTGCTGTTCTGATCTCCTGGTAGGTTCTAACAAGGTGCCTTGGCAGACTGCAGTCAGGATTCGTTACTGGCCCTGCGGAGAAGTGAAATGCAGAAATCTGGCAAGGGAATTTCTGAGCATTCAGGTCCCAGCGGCACTGTCGTCTGTGTTTATGGTTCAATGTGTGAAAGAAGGTAAATGGAGCTAACATAGAACTTCCCTTGCGGCACCCGTGTCACTGCTCCCATGGTGGGCTGGAAACGAGCAAGGCGACAGCGTGATACACATGAACTTTCTGACAGGTGTCCAAGAGCACGGGCAGGTCAGGTGCGGGGGTATTTGTGAGTGCAACACGGTCCTGTTGCAATTGGCTGGCTCAGGCAGACTGTTATTAGACAGAGGCAAAACGAGAGAGAGAAGACGGGGAAGGAAAATGGCACAAGAGAGAGGCGGTGAGAGCAGGAACCCAAGTGTCACACACAAGGTGTTGTTCGGGCTTTAGCTGAATCCAGTGGAGGTGGTGATGCCCTTCGTTTCATCTCTGGGTCAGCACCTCTTTCAGGATCAGGCAGATAAAATCTCTGTCTTTAGCAGGAGCCTGGCTGGCCCCTTAGCACGGCTCTTTTGACACGAACAATCCTGTTTGTCTCCAACTTTTGCTGGCTTTTTGAACCATTTATTACAATGTCCTGAGTGAGGCTGTTGTTGCTTTGGGCACCTGGCTGTGCAGGCCCCGGTTCAGTGCTAGGTTTGGGGCCAGTGATGCAGGCAGCGTCTCTAGCTAAACGATCTGCTCCCAGTGGAGGCAGGTCTCTGGCCTGTGCTATGCTGGAGGTCAGACTGGAAGATCACAACTGTCCCTTCTGGTGCTGGAATCGATGACGCTCGCTGCGGGGCCAAGACATGTATTTCCTTAGCTGAGATCACAGCAATGTGGTGCTGTCCAAGAAGAGAAAATCCAGACCCAGTCATAGCTATTCATCCCATCAAAACAGAGCCACTGGTTACCCAGGAAATGCGGTAGGAATTCTGACGTGTATTTACACTTGGGCATTGTTGACATGTAGCAGATTAATACATTTTTAAACCAAAAACAATAGCAACATGAAGCCATTCTGCCAGGTTCCTGCTCATTCCAACCATATTTTCAATTATCTCTTAATATTTCAAAGTTTCTGGACGTTAAATTTCCAACTCAAATAGCTCTTGCATAAATGAGAGCAGACCACAGTCAGGACAGAAAAACTCCCCTTCGTTGTTCTGTTTGACTCTCTTAACTTTGCATTCATAAAGAATGGCTCTGCTTCTGGGTGACAAAATGTGACTTCCTAAGTAAACATGTAAGCTGGTAAGAGGGCTTGATATTGTGAAGTCCTGTGGCTGATAGAAACAGCTGTCATATGTGGGGTAATTTTAAAAAATGTCTTGCCTGGAGTATTAAATAGCAGACAAATAAGCAGTCCTGTACTGAGCACCTGAGCTCTTTAATTGTGCTTCAGATATGCAAGCTCTGGCCATTTTGCTAGGAATCCAGCACTGACTAAATGTGCAGACTGGCGCACTAAAATGCTCCCTTGCTTACAACATTTTAATTAAAGGAAGGTTCAGTGAAGAAATCTCATTTTCACAGATGTCAGTCATCTATGAAATCCCCAGCTTGTGCTCAGTGCAAATTCATTAAACACATCTATGCAGGGGAAAGGTGCAGGAAAATAAGAGGAGTTCTCTGGTGGTTTGAGGAAAAGAAGTTTTAGTTCTTTTTTCCCAGTTTTTCTTTGTGCACTTTGCTTCCCACACTCTGTATTAAGAGGAAGAGGACAGGCTGCAGTTTCATGCAAAATGCAACAGGTGCAAGCAGCTCTCCAGCCTAGCAGCCAAAGGTATAATAAGATTCAGTGGTGGAAGTTCAAACCAGGAAAGTTCAGACTGGAAATGAGAAACTAATTGTTAACAGTGAGGTTAATTAACCATTGGGACAATTTATCAAGGGTTGAGATGGATTCTCCATCACTGGAATGCTTTTAAATCAATACTGGATGTTTTTCTAAAAGCCTTGTGTGATGGAGCAGGGTGGATTTGACCTGGGAATGTTGCAGGGGAGTTACATTGGGGATGGGAAGGAAGCTACCTGAGCTGTAACCTGAGCCGGGAGGGGGGTGGGAGAAGTGACACCTTCAGCCAGGAGACTGAACAAAGGAGAGGAGGAGCAGGGGGAGGGGAGAGAGCTGCTGGAGGAGTTTCTAGTTTCAGTTTTGGGCTGGGTGGTGAAACGCAGGGAACCCCAAGCTGGGGGCTAAGTTCCCTAAACCCCCCAGAAGGACTTGATTGAGGGGTTCTGGTTGTACCTACAATCTCTGCTTGGGACTGTGTTCCTGTCATCTAATAAACCTTCAGTTTTACTGGCTGGCTGAGAGTCACGGTGAATCCCAGGAAGAGGGGTGCAGGGCCCTGACTCCCCCACTCTCCGTGACACTTTGCTTTCCTTCAGCCAGGAATTAATTCAGGGAAGTTCTCTGGCCCGTGATATTCAGAAGGTCAGCCTAGATGATCACAGTGGTCCCTTCTGGCCTTGGAATCTATGACTCTTTGTTAGAGGTGAGATTTTATTTCCCCTACTGTGTAGTATGATGCTCCAGCAAGGGTGAAGCCTCACGCATTCGGAGAGAAAGGGGTTACAAGTCAGACGGGGAACCATGAACAAACACACAATCATGGTCAATTTCAAAAGTAGCTCAGGAGTCATTCATTACCCTTAGGGCTGTTTTTTAGGTAGGTCGGCTGACACGCTATCAAGTGGCTGAGGGCTCTAAGTTGCTGCAATCCTCCGACTGTGCTGCTTGCTTGGGGGAACCGGAGGGTGCTGAAGAGTCCATTCGTTCCCCGGCGACAGGGCCTGCCTGGAACCCGCCGACAGCAGCCACGTCTGGCCAGTTAGGAAACTCCAGATGGACAGCAGGACAGTCCCGCACTCAGAGGGAGGATGAGTCTGATGAGGAGAGAAGACAGTTGGGGAAAGTTGTGTGGAACCTTCCTGGTACTGAGAGGGATGGACAGCCCCCCTTGAAATGCCAAGCAAAAATTCTAGAAAGGCCCTGTGAGACGTAATTGAAAATGTGGGCCTTTCTGCAGGCTTGTTGTACCTCCTTCTAGAATTAACTAGACAATTGCATCTCTGCATAGCGTTCTCCAGGGTGGTTCCAGGCTCTATCGCACAATTGAATGCAACCCTACAGGTTTTTTGAGTAATTTCTGTCGAATTGTATTATACGACTGTTGGACCTTATTAATTTCAACTCTGTGAGAGTTTCTAGGCCGTTCCAGGGGGGAGATGAGATGACTTTCACATGGTTCTCATAAGCCCCAAAAGGTGATGTGAGGAATACGCGCTCTTAAGGGCTCTACTTGTAATGGGCCAAAGCAGGCCTGGTGCCAGCTGGGTTGTGCAGAGGCTGTGGAGGTAGAAGCCTGTGGAGAGAGTCTCCGTTTGCTGCAGGTTTCATCACCTGCCAAATCTTTGTTTGGCTCCTCTGCCTCCTCATCAGCCCTGGGAGAGCTCCAGGCAGGGCATGCCTCCAGCGCCGCCGTCACAGCCGAGCGCCAAAGCAGGGACTTCTGTACCGGAGGGAGGGGGTGAAGTGTGGGCCAGCCAGGGCCAACCCTCCTCTCCAGTCCCCTCCAGCACCCACCAGACTTTGAACTGTGCAGGGGAGACTGAGACTCAGGTGGTGCCTCCCCACCTGCTATGTGACCTTGGGGAAAACTGCAGAGAGGAGCCAGCGGGACGCTTCAGCTGTCAGATCACAAGCAGCCGAATAGGGGCCTGTAATAGTCTGGGGAAGGGGCTCGGCCAGCCCTCCTCAGGATACCGGGCTCGGGGCCGGCTCGGCCGGTCNGTTTGCTGCAGGTTTCATCACCTGCCAAATCTTTGTTTGGCTCCTCTGCCTCATCATCAGCCCTGGGAGAGCTCCAGGCAGGGCGTGCCTCCAGCGCCGCCGTCACAGCCGAGCGCCAAAGCAGGGACTTCTGTACCGGAGGGAGGGGGTGAAGTGTGGGCCAGCCAGGGCCAACCCTCCTCTCCAGTCCCCTCCAGCACCCACCAGACTTTGAACTGTGCAGGGGAGACTGAGACTCAGGTGGTGCCTCCCCACCTGCTATGTGACCTTGGGGAAAACTGCAGAGAGGAGCCAGCAGGACGCTTCAGCTGTCAGGTCACAAGCAGCCGAATAGGGGCCTGTAATAGTCCGGGGAAGGGGCTCGGCCCTCACAGGGCCGGTCGGGAGCCAGGCCACCTCACTTCACAGGGCTGTGCAACCAAACAGTCTCTCACGGCTCTGGCCCTTAGGTAGGGGGGAGACTGCCAGCCGCGTTGGGGTGGCAGGGGGGACACAGGCCCACCCACTCCACTGTGTCCTGGCCTGGGGCCCTGACAGCAGCAGTTGGTCTGCTGCGGGGTCAGTGGGGATCCTGACCGCAACACACTGACATAGGCCCGGGGTCTGCTACCGCCAGACCGGGGCCGGCAATCCCCGGGCTACTTCCAATCTCCCCCTCCTCCATTGGTACCTGTCCGTCGCCGGCTTCCTCCGCTGTGTCCCAGACCATGGGCTCCTCAGGGTGGCGAGCGCTGGGTAAATTGGGCGGCTCCGCAGGATCCTCGGCGAGGGGAAGCGCCAGCCGTTCCTCCAACGTGCGGGCCTGGGGCAGGCTCGGCCAGTCCTCCTCAGGGTACCGGGCTCGGGGCAGGCTCGGCCAGCCCTCCTCAGCGTACCGGGCTCGGGGCCGGCTCGGCCGGGCCCCCTCAGGGTACCGGGCGCGGGGCCGGCTCGGCCGGGCCCCCTCCGGGTACCGGGCTGGGGGCCGGCTCGGCCGGTCCTCCTCAGGGTACCGGGCTCGGGGCAGGCGCCGCCCGTCCTCCTCAGGATACCGGGCGCGGGGCCGGCTCGGCCAGCCCTCCTCAGGGTACCGGGCCCGGGGCCGGCTCGGCCGGTCCCCCTCAGGGTACCGGGCTCGGGGCCGGCTCGGCCAGTCCTCCTCAGGATACCGGGCCTGGGGCAGGCTCGGCCAGTCCTCCTCAGGGTCCCGGGCTCGGGGCAGGCTCGGCCGGTCCTCCTCAGGGTACCGGGCTCGGGGCAGGCGGCGCGGGGCCGGCTCGGCCCGCCCTCCTCAGGATACCGGGCTCGGGGCGGGCTCGGCCAGCCCTCCTCAGGGTACCGGGCCCGGGGCCGGCTCGGCCGGTCCCCCTCAGGGGACCGGGCTCGGGGCCGGCTCGGCCGGCCGTCCTCAGGGTACCGGGCTCGGGGCCGGCGCGGCCGGTCCCCCTCCGGGTACCGGGCGCGGGGCCGGCTCGGCCGGCCCTCCTCAGGGGACCGGGCTCGGGGCAGGCTCGGCCGGTCCTCCTCAGGGGACCGGGCTCGGGGCAGGCTCGGCCGGTCCTCCTCAGGGTACCGGGCTCGGGGCCGGCTCGGCCGGTCCTCCTCAGGGTACCGGGCTCGGGGCAGGCGGCTCGGGGCCGGCTCGGCCAGCCCTCCTCAGGGTACCGGGCTCGGGGCAGGCTCGGCCCGTCCTCCTCAGGATACCGGGCTCGGGGCAGGCTCGGCCAGTCCTCCTCAGGGTACCGGGCTCGGGGCCGGCTCGGCCAGTCCTCCTCAGGATACCGGGCTCGGGGCCGGCTCGGCCAGCCCTCCTCAGGGTACCGGGCTCAGGGTAGGCTCGGCCCAGCTGGAGCTCGGAGCCCTGCATCTGTCCTCTCCAGTGGCCAGCCGCCAACTGAGCGCTGGGGCCGGGCCTTTATACTTCCTGTCCCGCCCCTTGACTTCCAGAGGGCGGGGACGGGTGGCAGCGACTCCACCCACTCCAGTGTCTGCTCTGGCTCGGCCCTCACAGGGCCAGTCGGGAGCCAGGCCACCTCACTACAGGGCCCTCTGGCACTTCAGAGAACAGTCTGCAGGTTTGACTGGGCTTTCCCTGCCCTGTTTGCTCCAATCCTCCTCCTCCCCCAGTCATGGACTCTTCATCTCAGTTTCCCTCTACCCCTGCCCTTCTGAATCCTCTCATCCCCTGCCCGCTCCTTCCCTTCAATGTCTCTGCTCCCTGCTCCTTTCTTTCAACGTATCTGATCCCTTCCTACCTAGCACCCCCCGCCCCCAAATCCTGGCACTAACATGATGTTTGCTGCCATCCCGTTGTTCACTCTGCTGGTGGGTTGTGCCCCTGCCCCCACCCTGGGTCTGTCTGGTCATCAGCGTGTAAGATCTCTGGGGCAGGGACTGTCTGTGCAGCACCTAGCGCCATGGCTGGTACCTAGGTGCCACAGCCACAAACACAGCCAATAATAAATCACTATCACACGGGGCTGGAGTGTGACCATCCCCCCGTGCGGTGGCTGGATGGGACAGGAGGCTCCAGTGGAGTGTCTGGGAGGCAGGTGTGGGGATGGTGTGACGGAGCAGGGAGCAGGGCGGATTTGACCTGGGAATGTTGCAGGGGAGTTACATTGGGGGTGGGAAGGAAGCTACCTGAGCTGTAACCTGAGCCAGGAGGGGCGTGGGAGAAGTGACACCTTCGGCCCGGAGACTGAACAAAGGAGAGGAGGAGAAGCAGGAGGGGTAGACCTGCCGGAGGAGTTTTTGGTTTGGGGAGTTTTGGTCTGGGTGGTGAAACGCAGGGAACCCCAAGCTGGGGGCTAAGTTCCCTAAAACCCCCAAAAGGACTTGATTGAGGGGTTCTGGTTGTACCTACAAGTTCTGCTTGGGACTGTGTTCCTGTCATCTAATAAACCTTCTGTTTTACTGGCTGGCTGAGAGTCACGGTGAATCCCAGGAAGAGGGGTGCAGGGCCCTGACTCCCCCACTCTCCGTGACAGATAGTACAAGCCACCTATTGTTCATCCAGTCTTTGGGCTAAGGCAGGGCGCTCCCGATGGTCTGGCACCAGGGGGAGCAAGGACCTGGATTCTGCATCAAAGTGCCAGGAATCGCAACTCTGCTTTTGTCTGGAAAGTACATTGTTTGGGAACTGTCACGGTTAGCAGCCAGGGGCTCCCGTGCGCCGCCCAGTGATGGGGCAGCTTGAATACTGTTAGTTGGATTCGTTTTATGCATCTCAAAATGTTGTGGGTACCGTACAGACTCCGTATAGAAATACGTCTCTCTGCCCATAGGGGCTCACAGTCTGAGTCCAGGTGGGACCCAGCCAGTGGAGAAAGCGGGGAAGGATCAGTGGTAAGATGCTGTATTACTCAGCTGATGGTGCCACTGCTACTTGTTTGTAACGTGTCCCACTTCTCTTGGCCTGAGCCAAAGCTGGTTGCAGTCAGTGGGGGGCTGCCATGGCCCCTGTGGAGGCAGCTCAGCAGAAATGAGCTTTTGGGAGGGTTCTCATAGAATCATAGAATATCAAGGTTGGAAGGGACCTCAGGGGGTATCTAGTCCAACCCCCTGCTCAAAGCAGGACCTAATCCCAACTAAATCATCCCAGACAGGGCTTCGTCAAGCCTGACCTTAAAAACCTCTAAGGAAGGAGATACCACCACCTCCCTAGGTAACCCATTCCAGTGCTTCACCACCCTCCTAGTGAAACTATTTCACTAATATCCAACCTAGTCCTCCCCCACTTCAACTTGAGACCATTACTCCTTGTCCTGTCATCTGCCACCACTGAGAACAGTCTAGATCCATCCTCTTTGGAACCCCCTTTCAGGTAGTTGAAAGCAGCTATCAAATCCCCCCTCATTCTTCTCTTCTGCAGACTAAACAATCCCAGTTCCCTCAGCCTCTCCTCATAATTCATGTGCTCCAGCCCCCTAATCATTTTTGTTGCCCTCCGCTGGACTCTTTCCAATTTTTCCACATCCTTCTTGTAGTGTGGGGCCCAAAACTGGACACAGTACTCCAGGTGAGGCCTCACCAATGTCGAATAGAGGGGAACGATCACTTCCCTCGATCTGCTGGCAATGCCCCTAATAATGCAGCCTGTAACGGGGCGACGACTCATCTGGCGGCGCCTCCTGCTGGTCGTCCAGGGAATTAGCTCGCCAGCCTCCGGAGCGCCCTCTGCAGGCGGGTGTCTCACCTTGCCCCAGACCCCGTGTCCCTCCCGGACCCCAGTACCCCTTCTCTTGGGGTTCTGCCCCCTGAAGTACCCCACGGTCTTGCTGGGTCTCCCCTCCCCGGGGAACCCCCAACCCCCTATCCCCACCTCGCATCAGTCTTTGGCTACTGCCAGTCACCATCTAGCCCCCGCTCACTGGGGCGGACTGCAGTATAATTTCCACTCATCATCGGCAAGGAGGGTTTGGACCTGCTGCCTTAACCCCAGAACCTTCTCGGCCTTTCACAAGGCCTGCAGCCTGGGGGTTTTCCAGGCCAGAGCTCCCCAGCTCCTCTGGCCTTTCCCCAGCCCTGCTCCAGTCTAGGTACCCTGCTCAGCTCTCAGCAGCCAGGCCCATCCCTCTCCACATCTAGAGAGAGACTCCCTAGATCCAGCCTAGCAGCCCCTTTATAGGGCCAGCTGTGGCCTCATTGGGGCGTGGCCCCAGCTGGGCTGCTTCCCCAATCAGGGTTTCCCCAGCCACAGTCCTCCCCAGGGCTGTTTTTAAACCCTCTGGGCAGGAGCGGGGTGACCACCCCGCTACACAGCCCAATATGCTGTTGGCCTTCTTGGCAACAAGGGCACACTGTTGACTCATATCCAGCTTCTCGTCCACCGTAACCCCTAGGTCCTTTTCTGCAGAACTGCTGCCTAGCCACTCAGTCCCTAGTCTGTAACAGTGAATGGGATTCTTCCATCCTAAGGGCAGGACTCTGCACTTGTCTTTGTTGAACCTCATCAGGTTTCTTTTGGTCCAATCCTTCAATTTGTCTAGGTCACTCTGGACCCAATCCCTACCCTCCAGCGTATCTACCTCTCCCCCGCGCTTAGTGTTACCCACAAACTTGCTGAGGGTGCAATTCATCCCATCATCCAGATCATTAATGAAGATATTGAACAAAACCAGCCCCAGGACCGACCCCTGGGGCACTCTGCTTGATACCGACTGCCAACTCGACATTGAGCCGTTGATCACTACCCGTTGAGCCCGACGATCTAGCCAGCTTTCTATCCACCNTATCCACTAACTTTCTAAGGGTGCAGTCCACGCCATCCGCCAGATCATTAATGAAGATATTGAACAAAACCGGCCCCAGGACCGACCCTTGGTGCACTCCACTTGAAACTGGCTGCCAACTAGACATGGAGCCATTGATCACTACCCATTGAGCCCGACGATCTAGCCAGCTTTCTATCCACCTTATAGTCCATTCATCCAGCCCATACTTCTTTAACTTGCCGGCAAGAATACTGTGGGAGACTGTATCAAAAGCTTTGCTAAAATCAAGATATATCACATCCACCCCTTTCCCCATATCCACAGAGCCAGTTATCTCCTCGTAGAAGGAAATCAGGTTGGTCAGGCATGACTTGCCCTTGGTGAATCCATGTTGACTGTTCCTGATCACCTTCCTCTCCTCCAAGTGCTTCAAAATGGTTTCCTTGAGGACCTGCTCCATGATTTTTCCAGGGACTGAGGTGAGGCTGACCGGTCTGTAGTTCCCCAGATTCTCCTTCCTCCCTTTTTTAAAGATGGGCACTACATTAGCCTTTTTCCAAGCATCCGGGACCTCCCCCGATCGCCACGAGTTTTCAAAGATAATGGCCAATGGCTCTGCAATCACATCAGCCAACTCCCTCAGCACCCTCGGGTGCATTGCATCCGGCCCCATGTCCAGCTTTTCTAAATAGTCCTTAACCTGTTCTTTCACCACTGAGGGCTGCTCACCCCCTCCCCATACCGTGCTGCAGAGTGCAGCTGTCTGAGAGCTGACCTTGTCTGTGAAGACCGAGGCAAAAAAAGCATTGAGTACATTAGCTTTTTCCACACCATCGGTCACTAGGCTGCCTCCCCCATTCAGTAAGGGTCCCACACTTTCCCTGACCACCTTCTTGTTGCTAACATAGCTGTAGAAACCCTTCTTGTTACCCTTCACATCCCTTGCTAGCTGCAACTCCAACTGTGCTTTGGCCTTCCTGATTACACCCCTGCATGTTTGAGCAATATTTTTATACTCCTCCCTAGTCATCTGTCCAAGTTTCCATTTCTTGTAAGCTTCTGTTTGCATAAGGGGATGCAAGATTTTCAGATCAAATTAAAAGGACCTGCTCTGAAGGAATCCTCCCAACACCAGCGTGTGTAACATCACCGGTGTGCAGGACATGATGCAAATCCCCACAGCACCCCAAGAGCAGTCACAGCTTTGAGACCGGGATCGGTTTCTCTTCTCTTTTTTTCCTATGCCTGGTTTGTGGGGCTTTGTATAAAATGTAACAGAAAATATTAATAAATCCTGTGGCGCTGCCTCGGCTGACTCCTTACAGAGAGCAGACTGGGGGTTGTCACGCAGCTCTCGGTACTATGATAGCAGCAAGACAACACTCCAAGCAGGAAGCAATAACTGGAGTGAGCACAAAGATTGCTGAAGTTATTGAAGAATGCTCAGAGGTATCTGAGTCACTTTCCTCATCAATCGATGGCCAGCTCCATGGGACATGCTGCAGGCACATTTCTCTACTCCTCTTACAGTGCCTGTGTTACAAACCAAGTCAGAACGGTTGTTATAAATGAGTAAACCTCAGGCTCCTTCCTTCTGCTGGGGCCTGAAGCAGAGTTTAGCAAGGGAGCAGAATTTTGTGGGGGATGAACTCTCCCTCCACTGCACTGTGTGTCTGTTTCTCTTGCAGGGGAGTCCCCCTAGGTCTGTTATGGACGCCCTGGTGGCAGCAATTTGCTTTTTCCCCAGATTTATGTCTCTTTATGCAAATCCAAATTTCTCCAAACCCAGAGTTGTTGTTCTGCCAACTCCATACACACTGATCCCGGGTGGGGGTCACCTTAGGTGGCCCCTGGAGCTCTGCACGTGGCCTGGATCCAAAATCTAGTAGCCCTAGTGCAGGGGGTCTTACTTCCCTGTGCTGCTACATTAGGGTGAGTCCGAAACTGCCCCCTGAAATTAATGAGCTAGTGATTAAACTCTTGCTGCCGCTAGACATGCATGTGTGACTTCCACACAGTAATCCCAGGCCAGACTTTGCCTCAAGGCTTGTTCTTTCTATTTCTCTCCTCCCTCATTTTTACACATCCTTCTGTTCCCCCGCCTCTCTCACTTGCATGATTTTCTCTCTAGAGGAGGACTGGCAAGCTGCAAATGCTGTGTCAGTGAGTGCTTCCTGCAACAGCTGTTCCAATGCAACCTCGGCCATGGTCTGCCACAGCTGCTATCCCCATCCTGGGCCATTCCGGAGGGCTGAGCTCCATGCTAGCCAAACCGATGCCCCTCTCTTGGCACATGACTTCCACTGAACTCACTGGCGCCGATCACCCCGTCTGATTAAAAAGCAAAACTTTTGCATTTTTTCACCCTGTTTTTATTGTACAGAAGGACGTGTGTGTGCGGTAAGGATTGAACAATTCCAATTAAATAAAATAATAGAAAAGTAGGTGCAATATTGATTTCCGTGAAACCTTTTCATTGAATCACAGCACTGGGTTTATTGATCTCATATTTTTCTCAGTATTGAAGCATGACAGTGGAACACTTCTCTCTCTCTCTCTCACTCACACACACACACACACACAGTTCTATTTAAAGTGGATTCCAATAATTCTGTATTGTGAAATTGCTCTATTAAGAAACCCTTTTGTTATTGCTTTAAGGCAGGTTTTGCTGTTTGGTAGCTAGGGAGGGGAGATGTTGTGGAGTCGAAGTTATGATATCGTACTGTGGTAGCTCCAGGTGGGTGCTGGCTTTTGATGGTAACCACAAAAGCACTCTAGTGTTAGAAATAATCAGTCAAACAAGCAATACATAGAACTGTGAAACTTTGGGAGACAGCTTCATTTTGCTAGTATTTTCCTGAGCGGGCTGATTTTTGTTTTCAACATTTTCCATGACGTTTTTAATCATTTTGTGTTTTTAGTAATATGGAAGTGGAAAAAGGGATAAAGGGAATTTGGACGCAGATATCTTAGTTTCTAGGAATAGAGCAAGAGTCAGGCTAACACTAACTCTAATAACACGAGATTTTAAGGCAGGGCCTGGGCAAGTAGGAAGCGAGTGGAAAAAACTGTAAGAGATGCTGTTTGACCTTGTGTTAGATAAGAATGGAACGCAGACTGTAGCAGAAACTGCTGAGAAAAGTAAGATATTAGGAAGGAATATGTATAAACAAGACACGGCTGTTGATCATTATTGTATGCAACCAAAGGTATACATGCTTGCCCTAATTGTTTATCTGGCGGAGACCTGCCTAGGAAGGGGGAATCCCTGTCCGTGCGAACTCTCCCCCTTGCAATTGCTTGAGAATAAACTGTCTCTGACATGTTGCACACAACTCAGAATGAGGACTGGTTTTCTTCCACAATAATCACTGTTCAAACTTTCTTGATTTTGAAAAATCCCCCAAACCAACTGTAATTTGCAACGAGTGAACATTCCCAGAAGGGTGAATGGAAACAAAAAACAATAAACAAATTCAAAATGGGAAATGAAAGGTGAAAAGACATTTTGGGAAAATACAGGAAATTTGATAAATCAATGAAAATTGGGGAAAATTTGCCTTTTTAAAAAAAGGGCATTTCACCCATGTTTTGGAACGAAGCGTTTGGCCAGCTGCCGAGCCCATCACTCTGGGTGTCTCCGAGTGTCTCAGTTCTGGGATTATGACAATGTCTAGGGCTCGCAGTTCTGGGGTGGATCCTAAACTTGATGCCATGACTCAAATCAAAGGCTCTTCTACAAGTACCTTACAGTTTTCCTGCTGGGGACATCGCCCTGTGGCTATGTGTGTTTGAGCTCTCTGCCCCTGGAATAGCGGGACCCTGACGCTCAGCACCCCTGAAAGCTATTTACATGGGTAGGGTATCTGGTGCATGTATGGGCAGATGGGCATATGCAGTACGAATGCAGCTCTGGAGTGGGGCTGCTCTTGCCAGCCAGGGGCCAGCCCACCCAGGGAAAGACGAGGCTATTTACTACAGGCCGGGCTGCTATCATTGCACATTATTAAGGTTGCCTAAACTTCCCACTACAAGAGCCTGTTTTCAGTTGCTTATGCCTTTGCCAGATGGCTGAAATGTTGCATGGCCGGTGTCTGCCTCAGGCTGAAAGTTCTTTATTTTCTTTATTTTCTTTTTTAAATTTCAGCCCAAATGGTTCAGCCATTTCTGAGCTCAAGGCTGGGGGAAAATGCTCCTGTTTTGCCCATGTTAAAAAATTCTGGCAACCTTTTCTTGGAAAGCTCTAGCGCCTGCATGCTTTGGAGCATGGACTAGATATTTGGCAGGGGGAGTGTCTAGTGCCAGGCATGTGCCTTTTGTCACCCTCATGGACACCTGCCCAACTGAGGCTGAGTTACAAGCCTCCGGAACAACACAGTTCACACGTGGTCAGTGGAAACGTCTTTGATTTTTAGCAGCTAAATTCCGCACCGATTCCAGCTGCACGGGGCACGTTCCAGCCTGGGGCTCAGCAGGATTTTCCCTGTGCTCAGGGCTGGGCCAGGGCCGACGCTGGAGAGGAGAGCAGAGAGTCTCGCCTTGCTCCCAACGCCTCCCTGCGGGGCCCAGGCAGCCTGCAGCAGGGAGCTGCCCAGTTCTAGTACGGAGGAGAGGAGAGCCAGGCCGGCTGGGTCGGGCAGGGGAACACAGTGAGAGCCGGGGGGCAGAGGGGGAGCAGAAACTCAGACTGGGGGCTGGCAGGAGGACAAGGGCAGAGGGAAACGAGGAGTTAGGGGAGGGAGAGAGAGTGACTGGCTGGGCAAGGAGATGGTGGACAATGGGAATGGCAGCTGGGGTAAGGAGTATGGGCCGGAGAACCGGAGAGGCTGGGAACCAGTCGGTGGGAAGTGTCGTGGGGTGGCTGCCTGCTGCGTATGCTCCCTTGTCGCCTGGCATGGAGCTGCAGGTGCACTGTCCTCAGCCCACACGGGCTCCTCCAATCAATGGCCCAGACCAGATGGCTTCAGACAGAATCCCCCGTGGCAGAGTCTGGTTCATTCACTCTCTTTCAGAGCATGAGCCCCTTATTTCGGCTCTCCCGTTCACACCCCTCTCACTCCTGGTCCACTTCCTTCCCCTGATGAGGAGGACCTGCCTGCCGCCCAGAGCTGGGCTGTCCTGCAGCTCGATCCTGTCTCTCCGTATGCCGGGAGCCCCACCGCTCCTCCTGGAGCTGGGAGATCAGGCAGTTCGTCACGCTCTCCCTAAGCCAGGAGGTCTCCCCCTGGGCACTGGGTCGCACGTTAGGCCAGCTGCAGGGCCTCAGCTAGGTCCTCCCCTTTACCCTTCTCCCACCCAGGCTGGGAGGACCCCCGCAGACAAGCCCTCCCCTGCTGCTGAGGTAGAAGGCAGCATATACCCTGGTCCCCTTCCCAAAGCTCATCCCAGCTGGCTGGGAGAGGGGAGTATTGTCCCGCCCACTCTGCAAGGGTTCTGGGCCCTTAAAGAAATAGTAACCAGTTTCCTCCCAAACACCGCTTATTTCTGTGGCCGCTTCTTCTCCACCAATCTCTCTTGTTTTGTAGGTCCTTGCATCCATAAGACGTCATGAAAACTTAAGAGCCATGCCATGGTCAGCTCCCAGACTGCTGCAATGGGCAGCACAGTATGGGGAGGAGGTGACCAGCCCTCTGTGGAGAAAGAAGTGGTTCGGGACTATTTAGAAAAGCTGGACGAGCACAAGTCCATGGGGCCGGATGCGCTGCATCCGAGGGTGCTAAAGGAGTTGGCGGATGTGATTGCAGAGCGATTGGCCATTATCTTTGAAAACTCATGGCGATCGGGGGAGGTCCCGGATGACTGGAAAAAGGCTAATGTAGTGCCCATCTTTAAAAAAGGGAAGAAGGAGGATATGGGGAAGTACAGGCCGGTCAGCCTCACCTCAGTCCCTGGAAAAATCATGGAGCAGGTCCTCAAGGAATCAATTCTGAAGCACTTAGAGGAGAGGAAAGTGATCAGGAACAGTCAGCATGGATTCACCAAGGGCAAGTCATGCCTGACTAACCTAATTGCCTTCTACGAGGAGATAACTGGCTCTGTGGATGAGGGGAAAGCAGTGGACATGTTATTCCTTGACTTTAGCAAAGCTTTTGATACGGTCTCCCACAGTATTCTTGCCGGCAAGTTAAAGAAGTATGGGCTGGATGAATGGACTATAAGGTGGATAGAAAGCTGGCTAGATCGTCAGGCTCAACGGGTAGTGATCAACGGCTCCATGTCTAGCTGGCAGCCGGTTTCAAGCGGAGTGCCCCAAGGGTCGGTCCTGGGGCCGGTTTTGTTCAATATCTTCATTAATGATCTGGAGGATGGCGTGGACTGCACTCTCAGCAAATTTGCAGATGACACTAAACTGGGAGGAGTGGTAGATACGCTGGAGGGTAGGGATAGGATACAGAGGGACCTAGACAAATTAGAGGATTGGGCCAAAAGAAACCTGATGAGGTTCAACAAGGACAAGTGCAGAGTCCTGCACTTAGGACGGAAGAATCCCATGCACTGTTACAGACTAGGGACCGAGTGGCTAGGCAGCAGTTCTGCAGAAAAGGACCTAGGGGTTACGGTGGACGAGAAGCTGGATATGAGTCAACAGTGTGCCCTTGTTGCCAAGAAGGCTAACGGCATTTTGGGCTGTATAAGTAGGGGCATTGCCAGCAGATCGAGGGACGTGATCNGACCTAGACAAATTAGAGGATTGGGCCAAAAGAAATCTGATGAGGTTCAACAAGCACAAGTGCAGAGTCCTGCACTTAGGACGGAAGAATCCCATTCACTGTTACAGACTAGGGACCGAGTGGCTAGGCAGCAGTTCTGCAGAAAAGGACGTAGGGGTTACGGTGGACGAGAAGCTGGATATGAGCCGACAGTGTGCCCTTGTTGCCAAGAAGGCTAATGGCATTTTGGGCTGTATAAGTAGGGGCATTGCCAGCAGATCGAGAGACGTGATCATTCCCCTGTATTTGGCATTGCTGAGGCCTCATCTGGAGTACTGTGTCCAGTTTTGGGTCCCACACTACAAGAAGGATGTGGATAAATTGGAAAGAATCCAGTGGAGGGCAACACAAATGATTAGGGGGCTGGAGCACATGAGTTATGAGGAGAGGCTGAGGGAACTGGGATTATTTAGTCTGCAGAAGAGAAGAGTGAGGGGGGATTTGATAGCTGCTTTCAACTACCTGAAGGGGGTTCCAAAGAGGATGGAGCTAGACTGTTCTCAGTGGTACCAGATGACAGAACAAGAAGTAATGGTCTCAAGTTGCAGTGGGGGAGGTTTAGCTCAGTGGTTTGCGCATTGGCTTGCTAAACCCAGGGTTATGAGTTCAATCCTTGAGGGGGCCACTTAGGGATCTGGGGCAAAATTGGTCCTGCTAGTGAAGGCAGGGGGCTGGACTCAATGACCTTTCAGGGTCCCTTCCCGCTCTATGAGATAGATATATCTCCATATATTATATTATTATTATTATCGCCTGAGGACTCTCATCTTTGCCACATATGGTGCCTCCAGGCTGAAAAGTGTTAGATTTCCTGGGGCTTGGCCCCACGCTGACTTTTGGATTTATTACAATTGCTTTTGGCAGCTGTGCTGTGTGGTCTATCGCCCGGGTCCCCAAACTTTTACCTCCCCCCATCAAGCCAGGGCCGGGAGTGGAGCCCTGGGTATGGGGCCGGCACCTGGGGCTGAAGCCAGGAGTGGAGCTCGGTGGCACTTCCTCCCTGCTCCCTGTTGGGGCTGGCCCAGGTTCAAGCTGTGCCCCCCCCGAATGTGCCTCTGTGCCCCCCTGGAGAGGGGACACCCCACCGTTTGGGGACCTCTTTTCTACTGTGTTTGGACCCGCTGGTGGAAACACGCTCGCTCAGAACCCCATTACACGGAGGTACTCAGCCAGCACCACAGTGTAACTGTGCTCCCGGCTCTCCTCTCCAAAGGCAGAGTTTTGAGAGACGTGTTCAGCTTCCCTGCCCATGGCATAGGCGAGGGAGATACCCGGCACCTCCTCACTTCCCTTGGGGGGTTTAGCTGCAATGTGAAAATGTGCAAACTGCTCCATGCAGTCAGGCCAGCCCGATGGTCAGGCAAAGCTGCAGCTCTCTGGTGCATGGAACTGGCATTTGGATGAAATTCTGCAGTTTCTGTAGTTCTTCTTCTGACACCATGTTGGGCCAGTGACACAGAGAGAGAGGCACAATGGACACTAGCTTGAACAGCAGACTGTCTGCTGCACCCAGTAAAGATGTGCTGCAGTATTCTGCACACAGCGCTGCCTAATGGCTACGTATTATTATGCAGTTGTCATGGGGTGTATTTCCTCACTGCCCCTGTCAGAGCTGATTGGGCCAAGTGGGCCCAATCAGCCAATTAGGCTGCAATCAGGGAGAATTAAGCCTGGGGGGAAAGCCCTGATTAGGGGAGGCTCACCTGTGTGGGGACAGCTGGGGCTCATATAAAGACAGGAGACTGGCCTAGAGGAGCCTGCAGGGAGGTATCTGCGGTCACTCCCTGGGAGGAGAGAGGGGGTGTTAGAGACAAGGAGCCCACGGTTACTGCCTGGGAGGAGGGAGTTGAGAGACTAGCAAACCCAGAGGAGTGGGGAGGGCCAGAAGGTGAGGGAGAGGCTCAGGGGAAGGCACCAAGGTGCAGGAGGGACCCACCCCTGGCTGCTGTCTAGAGAGCCCCTGAGCTGGAACCCGGTGAAGATGGCAGTCCTGGGTTCCCCTACCAGTGAGGGAGTGTCTCCTGGGGCAGTGAAGGGGAGGACTGTATGGAACTGCTGGGAGCAGGGACTTCGATACACATCCCTGGAAGGGAGCTGGCTGGAGGGCTGAGTCCGGCAGAGGACGCTGCGGTTCCTGGGGCGAGAGCGAGCTTGCAGGCTGAGAGCAGTGGAGTGTAACTGCTGGCAAAGCTAATTCCCAGAGTGACCAGGAGGAGGCGCCACGTGTGGTGAGTACAGTGCCCTGTAACTGCAGTTTACATTTTCTATCACCGTTTGGGGGAAGGCTGCTCAGAGTCTGATGGATTTAGCAGGACGTGGTGTGAATGAATGACTTTAATCGCACTGACCGGACAATGTGCAGATCACTGAACGATGCAATTAACTGGAGTGCTACTGCACACATGCTCTGACTCAAACCGACAGTGCGGTATGCTGGCAGGGACATACTCTAGGGACGTTTCTCTACGCACATGCGGTGTATAAAGTGCCTCTTTCTCAGAGCTGTGTAAATGTGCTCTCCATGCAAAGTGAAAGATTCACAGACTGCGGCCACATAACGGTTACCTCTGAACTTGTGTCCCTCAGTCAGAGCAGTGACTGGCACCGTGATGTAAGGGATGGACAGCAGGGAACTTCTGAGGCCTGTCTCCTCTGTGCAGCCCTGCACTGCCTCACCCCAGACAGCCTCGTGCAATGCTCAGCCCGAGCGAGGCCCCGGGCTCCCCAGGCAATGTCTGGGCAGAGCTGGGCTCCTCAGAAGCCAGCAAGGTGAGCGGGGAGCTGCCAGAGAGAGCTCCTCAGCCTTGGATTTCTGGCTAAGTGGCTCACCTAGTGTTACTGGGCCAGAGACCGGCCGCTCCCTTGGCTTGGTTTCCTGAGGCCTGAACCCTCTGCTGGAGTTGGGCACCTTAGGTAGCTCCTGCCCTAGCAACTGAAACCGTCTGTGTCTCTTCTACTCATGCCTGATGCCTCACGTTCACCTTGTGTCCTGAGATGGCTCTTGTGCGGGTTCTGTGCTGTTGCCCTGCACCTCTCGGTGGCCTGCCTCTGCCCCTCCTGCTGCAGGCGCTGACAGATATCAGGGTGAGGTGCCCAGAGCTCGCCGCCAGCCGCGGGGCCTGCTGGTGAGAGAGGCGATAGCGTGTGCCTCAGGCTTTGGTTTGTACTAGGGAGCTGAGCTGCTCATCGGCTGTGGCGCAGTGTCAGGGCCTGTGCGGCTCTGAGTGCCGACTGACAGCAGGGCTGGAACGATGTGTATAGTGGGGGTGCCGAGAGCCATTCAACCAGGGCCGGCGCAACCCATTAGGGGACCTAGGCAGTCGCCTAGAGCACCAACATTTGGGGGGTGCCGGCGCCCCGGTCGTCATCGGCATTTCGGGGGCGGGACCTTCCGCCACCTAGGGCGGCAAAAAAGCTGGCGGCGCTCCTGCATTCAACCAACCTGTAAACCCTGTATCTGACAGCATCCACTTCAGTCCAGGGGGGTGGGGGTGGCAGCACCTGTGACCAGCAGGAACTTAGGCACCAGGGGGGTGGGCAGCAGCTTCAAAAATATCAATTGTGCCTAAATGGTACCCAAAAACAACGAGGGGTCCTTGTGGCACCTTAGAGACTAACACATTTATTTGGGCATAAGCTTTCAAGGGTTTTAGCCCACAAAAGCTTATGCCCAAATACATTTGTTAGTCTCTAAGGTGCCACAAGGACTCCTCGTTGTTTTGCTGATACAGACTAACACGGCGACCACTCGGAATGGTACCTAAATACCTTTGTGGAACTGGACCGCAGGGCTTGTCCGCTGTGCTGCTCCCTTGTGCCATAGCCACCGGTCCGCTTGGCAAGCACTTCAAGCTGCCCTTCAGTATTCGTAAACAAATGGTTAAGCAAAATTGGTGGGGAGGAAATGTGTATACCCACGAAACTCCTTCCAGCTGAATGCAGGCCGGATCCTGCACCGTGACTCACCCAGGCAAACCGTGGAGCCCTGCTGAGTGTTTCAGGGGAGCTCTGCAGAGGCAAGAGCTGCCCGTACCAGACTCGGGCCTCCATTCCGAATATCTCCAATGGTTGGGGGATGTTTACTGAAGTAGTAACAATAATGGAATGGGCTGTTCACTAAACCAATTCTGCATCTGCTGTGAAATCTGAGAGGTGACAGTTTGTCTTTACCAGCTGGCTCATGAATTCTGGACTTGGAGAGAGAACATACAATGTCTCTAATTCTGGGACTGTAAGGCAATCCCAATCTGCATGCCTTTGGCAAGAAAACAGCCCTTTCACCCCAGGGGATAACTCTTTTGATGTCCCTTTTAACATCTGGTTTAAAGGTAACTAATTCTGCAGTGAACGTTCTTGCACAAAAGTCCTCTAGATTTGCCTGTTCCTCGCTGTAGGATTCACAGTCTGGGATTTCAGCAGGGTTTCTGTCTTGCTGGATGGCTCTTAGCCAAGCTGGTTAATCATTTCCTTTAACTTCATTTGAGTTTGAGCAATTTGAAGCTCCCTTGAATCCATCGGAGCTTCCTATTAAGACACCAACTACTATTGGTGAGAGATGACGTGTTACAGTAGCTGTAGGCAGAACTCATGCTGATTAACAAGCCACTTGAAAATAATATGCTCTTTAGCCATTAGAATTATTAACACAGGGATTGCTTTCCTACCTCGGGGCATTTAACACACCAGGATTTGAAAATTTAGCAAATCAAGAGAATAAAGCTTAGCTTATTGAAGCCTACAAACCCAAATCAGGCTTCTCTGTAGCTGAAGTGTTGTGCATTTTTCACTCAGGACCCCAGGCTGTTTGGTATTTTAGTGTAAACTTTACTGTTCTGTCTCAATGTCTCCTGTCCCTCTGCACTAAGACTAAACTGCAAGGGAAGAAGGCTGTGTGGGCTAGAACCAGCCAACTGGGCCACATTCAGACCGCTGAACTGAACGACTTTATATCGTGTTCCCAGGCCCCATTACCAGACATAACAACCCTCCACTTCCGAATGCTTACAATTGACGTGTGGCCTCTTCTTTGCTGTTGCTCTTCCCAAGGCTTATGTGTTTCCATCCCTGTGTTTGAATTTTCAAGTATCCACTTTGAATTTGCATGACCATTACTGGTCAGGGCATTATGGATTTTACTGGGTGCGCACACACTCTTCTAGGTGCATTAATTGTCTTTCTGTAAAATGTGGCCTGTAGTATATTGTCTTACAGCTGATCTACAGTGGAAGCTCTCAGATGTTGTGCTCAAGTGATTCTGCTCAAGTAATTTATAGTGATTTAAAACATGTGAAATGAAGCTATAATTATGCTGTACAATAACGGTATTGCTGCCTCCCAGGTCTGCAGCGGTGTTATCTGAGCGTGAATTAGATGGATGTTAGGCATTGCTAATTCTCACTCTTTAGTTTGTCTGTTTCTGATGTGCACTTTGTGTAGTAAGAATGTGGATTATTCATTCATATTTCCACTTTGCTTGTTCCTTAATGAGCATTTGATATGCGGTGGGGAGAGCTTTCAGAGGTGTTCCTGGGTGCTCTGATTACTCACAGCGTGGAGAAACTATCTGTGATCTAATGCTTTAGAAACAGTACAGGCAGAATCAGCACAGTAGGTGATGCGCCAATGGGTGACCTGGAGGAAGCAGTCTGGTGAAAATCTATGGAGATGTGTCTAGAACCGGCATTGTAGGGAGCGTTGTGGCACACACCATGTGGTCACATTTAGAATTGGCATTGGTGGGAGGTGAGGGGGGCCCCATTCCTTCTCAGATAAGTCCTTTCAAGCCTTGTTTGCAATACAGGGCCCAATCCTGGAAGGTGCAGAGTGAAGTTCATGGGAATTGCTTTCCCTCAGCCGCACCTTATAGAAGCGACACACCCCTCTCAGGATTGGGCCCCTGGGATGTAAAAGGGTATTTAACTTTTCTGCACTAAGGGCCGAGCATTGCTAGGGATGCTGGAGGGAACCTGGGGTATGCGGACTCCATCGCGCCTCAGCGATGGCACCTAAGTCACTGCTAGTGTTGGCTCCACTGTCAAATAAAAGCAATCGTCTGCCCCCCCCCCCCCAACAACAAATCATAAACAACCATTTCCCAACAAACCTCCCGTCCCCCTTGCGCAAGCGGAACAGGAGCAGCAAGCAGGAGAGATCTGGAGGGCCAAGCTGTGGGTCATGTGCTTGGAGACCAAGGGACGCATGCACAGTCTGTCTCCAGCTGGGCCATATGGCTGGGTTGGCCCCTGGACAGGCTGAGGGGGAGATCTGCTCATGTCTCTGGGGACCACGTGGCTCAAACCTTTGTCTTTGATCCATTCCAGTGGTTTGAGTCCAGACCCACAAAGGCACTTGGGTGGCTAAAGGGCACATCTAGGCCTAACCTTGCCGATGCCCAAACTTACGCGGTGCCTGAATTTTCACTGTACAAGTTCCTGAGGGCCCAGGCTTCTGTCTCTGGGGATGAGCCCTGCTGCGTGGATGCCCGTCTCCCAGCTATGTCCAGTGTGATGCCTACGTTGCCTGGTCTGGTGTGTGTTTGGCGCATGCCTGACTCTCCCCGCAATGGGCGGGAAAAGGCAGCCTCCCTGAGACGTGTTGGCCCAGGTCATGAGGGCTGGAGACCCAGGGTCCATCTTTCTCCCTCCCCCCCATGCCTGATGCAGTGAAGGGATTTCTCTAGGGCTCTGCTCCCTCACAGGCCAGGGCCCTGGCCACTGGCTCTCCTGATGTGGGGCCTCTGTCTCTCCTGCTGAACATATTCCATTGGCATCCATCATTAAATGTGCGTTAGGCTAGAGAATGGCTCTACTACCTAGGAGTTCAGCGAGAGACCCTCGTTCAACACCCTGCTCACCAGGCAGCGGGAGGACCTGACCTGGAGCATCCCATATCCCAGGTGAGTTCCCTACCCATTGGACTGAACATTAGTGGGGGGGAGGGGACGTACCCTCCACCCTGGCCAGTCTGAGTGGCTGCTGTCCTTGCAAGTTACCGCTTCGGTGCCGGACTCCAGGAGAAGGATCCTGGCTGGGGATCCCAAGCAGGGACAGGTGCTGTACGGATACGGCCTCTGTTTGCAGCCAGATTAAGAGAGCAGCCGCCATGAGCTAGGAAGCGGAAAGTCACATCCTCTCATTCCCTCTAAATTACATTAAAACAATGTAACACCCGCCTGCTAAGAAAGCGCCTGTCCTAATAGCCCCCACCATCACCAGATAGAGAAACCGAGCGTCAGATGGTTAAAGACAACTTTGTTTGACGGCGTTCTGTCCGGCAAGGAATCCCTAACAGTTGTGGTTGTGAAATCCCTACGTCTTTATTTGGTATCCACTTCTCTATTGTTTAGCTGCATGGTCTCTGTCTGGTTCTTTGTTTGTCTGTTACATAACTAATTTTGCTAGGTGTAAATCAGCTGTGGGGGTGGGGTCCGGCTGGTTAAAGGATCCGTTTTACAGTATGTTAGGATTGGTTAGAGAATTGTTTTAGTACAAGGTTTGGTTCAGCTACAGCTAAGCAGGATTCAGGTTTCACTCTATAAACTGGGGTCCAAGAGGAAGTTCTTTGGAACCAACTCCAGGACACGGCCCCAAGACCAGAGCTGCCAGACCTCAGCACCCTGCCAACCACACGGTGCAGAAGCTGGGATCCCCCAGATGACCTGATCCTGACTGGCCAGCAGGAAAAGTTCATCTGCCTTATTGGAAGTGGTGAGCACTGTATGTGCAGCGTGTGCCTTCTGGTTTGGTGATTGTTAATAACTAGAGGTTAAGCAGAATATTACTGTGTAAGGCTCTTTCACTGGTAAAAGACCCCGAAAACTTGCACAGTGTAAGGTTATGCCCCGAGCCGTAGTAATGGAGTAAGGCTCGGTGCTGCTAGTGTGTATGAATAACAGAATTTTGTATCCGAGGGGGAGCCGTGTTAGTCTGGATCTGTAGAAAGCGACAGAGCCCTGTGGCAACGTGTAGACTAACAGACGTATTGAAGCATAAGCTTTCGTGGGTGAATACTCACTTCGTCAGATGCATGTCAGAGAATTTTGTGAAGATAATGGTGTCCTCTGAAGGCTCCTAACTCTGAGAGGGGATGGGCATAGCGCGCGCGCACACACACACACACACACACACACACACACACAGCTCTTGTTGGCATCTGCTATTGGCTAGCATAGGCATCACGCACCGGGAGTGCTGGCTGTGGTGGGCTGCATTCTCCGGCACCTGTCTTCCTCCACGTATCGAACAGGGAGCCTCGGTGCCTAGCCCAGGGCTTGTGGATTCCACTCTGTGGCTAGGCAGCAGCAAGTTAGGTCTAAGTCCCTGAAGTGATTAACTCCACCCTGTGAGCAGACAGCTGGAGCTAAGCAGCAAGACCTAGTCTATAAGTCAATTCCCAACTGAACTGTCCCCTTAAACAGGGGCAGCAAACAGGAGTTTTGGAGGGACGTTCGAGTGGCATGCTCACTTTGCATTTGTAAACACATTGAACTGAGGTGGCAAAGAATGTGAAGCAAACACATTTTTCAATTGCTTAAATACCAGTGCTAAGAGTGTGGGTAGCAAGCAAAAGGAATTCTCATTGAGGAGAAATTTGATTTAAGTGGCATTAGAGAAACCTGGTGGAATGATTCGCATGAATGGACTGTTAAAATCACTGATTATAACCTGTTTAGGATGGACACCATGGGCAAAAGGGGGAGAGGGGCACTATATTAGACAGAATTTTCTGTTTCTTATTTATTGATACAGGATCAATTGAACCACAGGGTCATAAATGTATCTACATCAATGAGCTCTCTAACAAACCCGAGGGACTGGTGAGGGTCTATTAAGACCACTGAATCATAGCTGAGTACAGAATGAGTTACTGTCATATTCAGAAAGAAAAATTGTGTTATTATGGAGGGCTTCAATTTGGGAGATACATGCTGGACGTCTTATATAGCAAGCAGTACAAATTAGCGATAGCTATCCTAACACACAGGTATTGCACCCAAAATGAGGCAAATCTAATTCATTTTTAGCTGTCATAATGTTCAGATTAATCACTGGATTGGAAATTGGTGGTTGCTGAAGGACCAGTGGTCATGACTTGATTATATTTCATATGTGCAAACAGAGGACAGTCCCAAACAATACGCATCAAATTGATGCCAAAAAGCATCAATTCCACAATTAAGAAAGAGGATAACTTAGGTTAAAAGCCCATATTAGTTCAGTGGCAAAGTGAAGGCAGCAATTAGAAATAAAACAGTCCTATATAAGAAATGGGGGTGGGAGAGAATGGGTTGCTATTACCCTTATAAATTAGAAGTTATGAAGGGTAGAGAATTGATAAGGGTAGCTAAAGACATCAAGGAAAAATCCATTCTGGAGAGCTAAGGACAATAAGTTCAAGTAATATTAGGAACAAAAGAAATCTTAGCAATGCTCTATGCCCATTTACTAGATGGAGATGGTGAAATGTTTAATGATGCAGGAAACAGAGTTGAATACATATTTCTATTCTGTCTTTGGAAAGAAAGAGGAAGATGAGCTTCTATCACACAAGGAGGAGGATGAAATATTTTCCAGTCCATTAGTAACAAAAGAGGAGTTTAAACAACATCTATTTAAATCAGCAAATCCTGGATAATCTCTGGCTTGCTGATATTCTTTTGTTTAATAATAATAATTAAAAAAAAATCTTGGAAAACTGGGGAAATTCCAAAAGAATGAAAGAGTACTAGTGTGCCAATATTCAAAAAGGGCAAGTGAGATGTACTGTAGGGTGGTTAGCCAGACATCAGTCCCAGGCACAATGATGGAAAAGCTGATGCAGCATTCAGTTGACAAAGAATTAAGGGATAGGAATATAATTTGTGGTATGGTTTTATGGAAAATAGCTCTTATCAAACAAACCTGATTTCATTCTTTGAGGAGATTACAAGTTCAGGTGAAGGCATATAGGTAATATATTTAGACTTTTGTAAGTCTTAGACTCACATGACATTCTGATTTAAAAAATGAGCTTTATTCAATATCAATAGACCGCACATTAAATGGATTAAGAACCAGCTAACTCAATGGGAAATCGCAAGTAAACATAAAATCCCTGCAGATAAAATTGGTGGATGACACAAAGATTGGTAGTGGTAAATAATGAGGAGGACTGGGCAGCCCTGCAGAGGAAACTGGATTTCTTGGGCAACTGGTCCCATTCAAACAATGTGTTCTAATCCAGCCACATGTAAAATTAGACCTCTAGGAACAGGGAGTGCCAGCCATACCTACAGAATGGGGGGCTGTAATACGCTGGAGGCACTGGACAGCAGTGATATCAGTGACTCTGAATCCAGGGGTCATAGTGGACAAGTAACACAACAAGCTCCTGTGCAATGTTGTGGCAACGAGTAATGCTATCTTTCAATATATTAGTAAGCAGGAGTAGCGAGATGATTTTTGCCTCTCTATACGGTATTGCGGAGGCAGATCCTGGAATACTGTATTGTTCTGGTGTCAATGTTTTAGAAAGGATGTTGAAAAATGGAATGGGGGCAAAAAAGTCACACACAATGATTCAAGGGCTGGAGACAATGCCATACAGGGCGATAGTTGAGGTGTCAAAAAAGACTGAGAGGTGACTTGACAACAGTGTGTTGGAACATTTGAGGGGAGAAAATGCTGAGCACTAACGAGCTCTAATAATGTAGCAGAGAAAGTCCTAAGAACCAGTGGCTGGAAACTGAAGCCAGACAGATTGCAAATGGCAGTAAGGCACAAATTTTTAACCGTAAGGGTGATTTCCCTTGCTAGTTTTCTCTAGTGGTGGATTCTCCATCTTTGTCTTCAGATCAAGTCTAGATGCCATTCTAGAAGATGTGCTGTATTCAAAAGCAAGTAATTTGGCTTAACACATGGGTAACAGGCCATTGAATTTCAACCAATGTTATAGAGGAGGTCAAACTAGATCTAATTGTCCCTTTTGGCCTTGTGTGATTTCATAGATTGTAATGGTGAACAAAGCTCCCTTGAGTGTATATGATTGTTTGAACATGTGCCCATAGAAATCAAGAGTTAATGTTCGACATTTATTTGCCATTAATTAGGAAGAAAAGCCTGAGTACAGCTTTTTCTGTAATAAAGTAACCAGACTTTATGCTGTTCTTCCCACTTTGTTTTGTTTTAATCTAATGATGAAAGTATTCACATAGACATAGATTGTTAAGATTTAGGCTACACTGGCACTTTTGTCAGTAAAACACTTGTTGGGCAAGGGTGTGAAAAAAACACCCCTCTGACCGACAAATCTCACCAACAAAAGCGCTGGTGTGGACAGTGCCATGTCTGTGGGAGACGCTCTCCTGCCGACATAGCTACTGCCACTCGTTGGGGGTGGTTTAATTTATGCCAACGGGAGAGCTCCCCCCCCCACCACCGGCAGAGAGTAGCTACACAGGAGACCTTACAGCTCTGCAGCAGTAGAGTTCTGCTGTACAGTCTGTAGTGTAGACATAACCCAAGATCATTGGAGGATGTGTTTTCTTCCAAGAATTTTGCAGCAGAACATCAAGCTGCAGTTAATGTGCAGGGTTTTCATTCTTTCAGAAGCTGTTGGATATTCTCAAAGAAAGCACAACAATGGGGCCCAATGATTTTAAACGAGTTTTCCCTTTGTAACAAGTGATTGTACATTTTTGAGTCAAGCAGCCATTTCACTGTCCTCTGAAAACATGACCATGAGTATCCGGCTACATAACTGAAAACAATTGAATGGTGTTTGGTCTTCTGAACTTTCTTCACTAAGGGGGACACCTCCAGTATGACTGCTGCACCTTTAAGACTTTGAAGTTGTGCCCTGGTTTTAGTGGATAATGTACGGGGTAAAGTGTCTTCAGTCTGTAATTTAACAGTCACGGATAGAAAAGAGCTGCATGTTCCACTTATTATTATAAAAAATAGATCTTCCCTCCAGGGTTTCACTTAACAAGTGGGGGGGAGGGATAGCTCAGTGGTTTGAGCATTGGCCTGCTAAACCCAGGGTTGTGAGTTCAATCCTTGAGGGGGCCACTTAGGGATCTGGGGCAAAATTGGTCCTGCTAGTGAAAGCAGGGGGCTGGACTCTATGAGATAGGGTATATCTCCATTAAAAAAAACAAAAACCAAGCAAACAGCAGAGATGTTCCCATTAAGCAGTGTTTGAAACCAGAGATAAGGATGGATTCAGTTACGCAGAGAACAACTGTTCTTGAGATTTCAGTTTGCAATACACCACAAAATGGCATGTGTCCCCTTTCTGGTCTAGTTCCCACCTGCCGATAGGTCCTTCTGACTAGCTGTCTAGGTCCACTTTCTGTGTATTGACTGAAAACAACACAACATGGAGTAACATCTCCATGGGAGAGCACAATGTGGCACTCTCCTCTGTAACAGGTGGCATCAGAACACAAGATGGCAGCTTTCTGAGACTGGGAGGGCACTTCTCCCATTTAAAGGTGCAGAACACACAGAACCATTCACAAATTAAACCAGCTACCTCCACTGCTGTTCTGACATGGACCACGAACTGTCCCTGTAGCAGGACCTGCTCACAGAATCTGGCAAGAACAGGGCTGATATTGCAGAAATACACATACCTAAGAAGTGCTAGTCACAGAGAGCTCACGCAAACACATCCCGATGTCAAGTGGTAGCAGAACATCCCGATATCAGGGGTGGTACAAAAACATTCCCCAAGGATAACAGGAACACACTGACCCCTCCTCAAAGATAAGGTCAGAATAACAGTACGTAATAGGAATGTTTTAATCGATCCAACATATACAGGGTGATGGGTGATACAGGTCTGTCTCATCTTACGCACATTTAACATGCGCGATTTTGACTTTGCACGGTCGGCAAAAACACACACACAAAAAAGAGAGAAAAATAGCAATTTCTGTACTGTGTCTGTAGTGCGGGCGATTCCGCTCGCCATTAAAGTCAATGGGATTTCGACTATACGCGGTTTTCGCTTTACGTGCTAACCGCAGAACGGAACCCCAGCGTAAGATAAGACAGACCTGTAGTTAGTTACTGCTGAGTTGGCTAGCTATGTCAGAGGCAGTATGTAACTTGTTCATATCCGGGTATAAAGCTGTATCTCAGAGGAAGTATCTCTGCCCAGACGAGGGGGGAATGGAAAGTCCTGTCATTCACTGAGCTGCATCCATTGTCACGGGCATACAGGTCTTAGTATCCTCGTCGAGTCTGCCGGGGCTATTACCGTGCTTTGTCGACAACGAACCTGGCCTGACACCTCCGTACCTTAACAAATCTTGTGGTAATTGGGCGGTTCGCTTGAGGTCTGCTGTGCCAGCTGTCTGCACAGAGCTGGGGCAGCACACAGGGAGCACGAGCACACACACTCACACCCCTGAACTGCTAAGCCCCCTCCCCATCCCACTCCCGGTGTGTGTTGTTTTTTAACTCTAACTCAGGTGAGTAAAGATTGCAGAGCCATGCTAAACTGATGGATTCCAATCTGTCTCTTCCCCCAAAACATGCTGGTAAGTCAGTTCTAAAATTCTGTTCATTGAGCCTCACTGATTTTTGTCCCTATTATATTAGATGTTTGGGCACAAATGCTCTGTTATAGGATGACTGATGTGAACAAGAGTCCAAATATTGTGCTGTTGCTTTGTTAGATATGGAACAACAACTCTAGTCACTGCGAGGAAAATGTAAAGTGATAAAATAGCCCCACAACCAAAGGCAAAAACCTTCTAAGGGATCAGAGTTTTAAACCTGGATATATTTACAGGCAAACACTTTTCAAAATGGCTTAAAGAAAATAATGGTGACATGCACCCTCCACAAGGGCATCAGAAAAACGAAGAAATTGTTCAAGACTTTCATCAAAAATACTGGAAGTGACTAACTCTCTGCAGGAAAATCAAAGACCTGCTGAGATTATGAGAACTACCCAGGAACAAGGAGTGAAATCAAATTTGTAAAACTAGGAGACTCCCAAATGGGGCTGTTAAAATGTTCCATTGTTGGCTAACACAGCGAAACAAGTTTAAAAACGTCACAAACTAAGAAAAGAGAAGCTAGGGATAATCAGCATTGTTTCCAGGCTTGGAGTTGCATTCACTAATCCTTCACTTTGCAGTTGAGGGAGAATGACTGATTATATTAGACAGCAGTTTTTTCACTGCAATATGCTGTTTCATCAAAGCTGAAATGTTCCATGGATAAGTATCCATTTCAATAAATTTATCAACAAAGTTCCTGAGGTCCAGGCTGGCGTCTCCAGTCACTTCCAGAGAAAGAGACAGGAATTGAAAACTTGAGGTTTTCGATCCAAACAGACATTTTGACATAATTCCATTTTCTGAAAACATTCAGCCGCTTTTGTTTTTGTTCCACATTGGAACAAAACTTAAACTTGGAACCTGAAATTATCAGGAAACAGAACTGCCATGCTCTGGACAGCTCTAGTGTGTATGTTGCTGGATTTTAGCTTAATGTGTTCACTACTCACGTTCCTTCCAGTCGTTATAGGCCACTTTGGTAGCCCTGCCAGTGGCTAAGGTTACCTGACACTTCCCATTATAAGTTCATGGTTTTAGGTGCTTAGACTTGCCAAATTTTAACTTTTTTTTTTTTTTTTTTTTTTTTTTTTTTTTTTTTNTTGGGTGACCTTTCCTGTGAATGGCTCTGTGGCCCTATGCTTTGGATGAGAGACTGGAAAAGTGTCAGGGGAAGTGGCCTTTGTGTCAGGGATGTGCCTTTTGCAACTCCTGTGAAAATCTGCCTGAATTTGGCCAAGCTATAAGCCCCTGAAAAATCAGTTCGCACATGCTCAGTAGATACTACTTCCATTACAGCAGCTAAAACTGCTGAAGGTTCATCCTCCCAGAGCATGCTCTGGCCTCTCTCAGCTCCTGGTGCACATGAACCATCCTGCTGGAGCAACTGAGCATGCTCCAACTCCTCACAGCTCTTAAGTGGGACAGGACTGTGTGTGCGCCATTGCCACAGAGCGACTGAGGCTGCTCCAGCCCAGGGCTGATGCCAGTTTCCCTGTAAAGGCTACTTCCAGCTGCTCTGCCCTGCATGGGGTTGGACTGGGCACCAGGTCAGAGCAGGGAGCCTGTCCCTCCAGGGCTCTCAGGGACCTGCCCACCCGCTGCACCCAGGCAGCGTGAAGGAGGCAGCTGTCTGATTTGAATGCATGGCGGACAGTCGTTGGACCAGGGGGAGGGAAAGGCGTAGATTGGGACAAGGAATCTGGTGAGAATGGGGCACGTGGGAGGGGAGAAGCTGGGATGAGATGCCTGAGGAGTGGAGATGGGGAGGCTGGACACAGAGCCGGGGGTCAGACAGGACTGGGGCAGGGGCAGGTTTAAGGCGATGGAGCAGGAGGAGTCCAGCTTCGGGAGGAATGGGCATAAGAGGCTGCGCCCAATAGAGCACATCCCTTCCCGAGCCGGGGCTAGAGCACAAGGTTCATGCATCTCTCCACACTTATCATTGCTGGGCAATATGCCTCTTTGTCCCGCTTCCTTGCAGATACAACTGTGACCTACTGAGCCCAGTCCTGCCCCAGGTGAAGTCAACAGCAAAATTCTAACCCCCTTCATGGGGGAACGAACAGGCATTTACCAGGTAGGGGCTGATCCGACTCCCAAAGCCAGATCTTACCATGGATTTTAACAGCAAGATCAGGTCTCGCAGAGAGCACAGTGGTTCACTAATTGGTTACAGGGTCGTCCCACAGTAGCAATTGTAGGTTAGAAATTCAGTGTCCTGCAGGTCAGAGTGGCTGATTACAGTACTCCATTGTGGCCGTAACAACGACATTTTCATTCCTGAGTGTTCTCATGCCATGTGTCTACTCAAGAAGGAGGAATGGTCCCAGGATACCTGAGTTCAGTTCCCCTCTGTCACTGGTTTACCCTGTGACCTTGGGCAAGTCACTTAGGCTTGGATGCATAAAAGGAGTTAGGCGTCCAAGTCTCCGATTTGACTTCACTGTGATGCACAAAACGCCCACCAAACCCTGCAGGTGCCTAAACTCACTTGGCGCCTAAATTTTGCAGTGAAAGTTCCCCTGCACCTATGTTTCTGCCTCTGGGCTTGTGACTGCTGCCTCCCTCTAAGTGCCCGATGCCTGGCTCCCACATACCCTAAATCCCAAAGTGGCTCACAAACCCTGGGGAAAATGGGCATCGGGCACTTAGAGGGAGGCCCCTGAGGTGAGTCCACACAGATTTGTTTGGTGTGAATGCTTCATCCACTTGCACAAATCTTACAGTGAGTTTGAGATGCACTGAAACAGAATAATCCGTAGTGTACAATAGCTAACTCCTCAACTGAGCACTGGTCTGGTATCTCTAGGGAATAGAAAAGCTATGATTTGCTAGAGCTTTCAGAGAACACAGCAGAAAAATAACGCCTGCTTTTTGTTTTTTGCATCAATCAACAATATTTGGAGCGCTGTTTATTCTGTTTTTGTTTTTTAAAGCTGGGAGTTGCATGATGGTGTGATGCAGTGTGGCACAACATGACAAGCCAGCTGAGGAACCTGGAACACAAGTTCTCCTGAAATTGTGATTTGGAGAACTGATAAGTTACTTCAGTGAAGCACTTTTTCAAAAATTAAACAAGCTTGATTATCCCCAAGTAAGGTTCAGATCATGGGAGACGTACACTTAAGCTTTTGCATAATTCGCAGGCATTCTCTACCCAGAGTTTGCAGCTGGAAGGGGGCATCGTTTTCCTAACTGTACTGACAACAAAATATGCTGTGTAATATAGTAAGGATGAAAGTAATAAGGAGAGTCTCAGGGAAAAGCACTGTCTAAATATCCTCCATTATTTTCTCCAATTCCCAGATGATAGGATTTGAAGAGATCAATTTGCAAAAGGAGTTTTCCACTAGTGTCTGTGCAACACTTCCCACGCATGTATATGCACACTGACATGGGATGAACTCTAATGCCTGCATGCCTATTCCAGTTAGCCTCCCATTTGCACACAAACACTAGAAATTATGCCCACTGACCACAATGAGGTTTGCAGTTGCAAATTCCAACACCTGCCCATTTATCTGTTTATAGTGCACGTGTAAGCATTACACTTTCTGAAGAGAGACCTCAGCAGGTGCCATAAATATAAAGGAAAGGGTAACCACCTTTGTGTATGCAGTAACATAAAATCCCTCCTAGTCAGAGGAACACAGAGGTACAGAATCATTTTACCTGTAAGGGGTTAATAGGTTCAGCTAACCTAGTTAGCTGACCAGAAGGACCAACGGGAAAAGAAGATACTTTCAAATCTGAGAGGTGGGGGAGTTTTGTTTGGGCTCTTCGTTGTTCCCTCTGGATAGAGAGAGAGACCAAGCAGGTAACCCATCTCCTAAAAAGATCCTGAAATGCTACATCTAAAATTACAGAAATTGTAAGTAATAGCAATGAAATGCGTTAGATTATCTTTTGGTTTAGCTTGTGAATTTTCCCTATGCTAAGAGGGAGGTTTATTCCAGTTTTTGTAACTTTGACGTTGAGCCTAGAGGGGAATCCTCTGTTTTTTAAATCTTTTTATCACCCTGTAAAATTACCTTCCATCCTGATTTTACAGAGGTGCTTCTTTTACTTTTTGTCTTTATAATAAAGTTCTTCTTTGAAGAACCTAATTGATGTTAGTGTCCTAAAAATAAAGGGTCTGGTCTTGTACTTTTATTAAAGACAATTGGTTGGTATAATATTCTCAAGCCTCCCCAGGAAAGGGGGTGAAGGGGATTGGGGGGGATATTTTGGGGAAATAGGAACTCCAAGTGGTCCTTTTCCTGAATCTTGTCTAAATCACTTGGTGGTGGCAGTAATACCATCCAAGGACAAGGAAGGGATTTGTGCCTTGGGGAAGTTTTTAACCTAAGCTGGTAGAAATAAGATTAGGGGGTCTTTCATGCAGGTCCCCACATCTGTACCCCAGAGTGAGGAGGGAACCCTGACAGCAGGTGTCCAGAGATACACCACACCTGTTTCTGCCGGCAGCTGGGGATCTCACTGGAGCCCTAGATATGCCATTGTCATGCAGGTTGGCAAAGCAGGAGAGAGGTAATCCTTGCTGTCTTCTCATAGTTCCTTCCACCTTACCCGCATCTGTTCAGTCTTGCCCACATGTGGATGTGCTGTTAGAATTTGGCCATTTAATAATGTTTATGCACTAAACCAATAGTAAGTAGGCAACTAAAAATCTGTGTGAAAACATAATCACTCTGTATTCTCCTTTTATAGCTCAGCTTTTTGATTTTTAGCCTTTTTACTCAGCCAAAAGCACTGAGCCACATTATGGATTAATAGTCTGTACAGTTTTATCTTCCAAACAGAGGCTGGTTTTGAGTGATAGGACCATAAAAACATGTATCTGAAAACAGGCAAGAGGAGCTCATGATGGAAACATTGACAGTCCCTGAAGTACACCGTTACATGCTGGTGCAACTATCCTATTTCTAATGGAAATTCTATTTTCAAGGTAGCCCTGCTCGTGCTGCCCAGCACAATAATTTAAGGCTGAGAAGGCCCTGGTTAGTTAGGCATTTAAGAAATATTCTGTGCGAGGACTCTTCAGAATTACAGCTGTTCTACAAGAGTGTTATGTTTATAACAAGAGCTGCAGCTGCCAGTGCCTGTTGTTCAAACAGTACATTAGCGCTGTCCATCTGCCGGGTGCCGGAGTTACAGTTGACTGCCCATCTGTAATAGAATATTTTTCACACTGTTCTGCATAATAGCACATGCTAATAGGCAGGGAATCTGTCTGTTTGTTCTCCATTAGTTGTTTTAAAACACTCAAATTTATGTTAGAAATTACCTATTATAAAAAAGGAGAAACAGTATTTTACAACGCTCATTCATAGATATTTGGATTGGTGGCAACAACCATTATGTTAACTCCTGTGGCATTGTCATGAATTTGTTAACGTTCCTGTTTGAGATAAGCATTATTGACCCAAACAAAGGCTACAGGAATTTCAAACGCCCAGGAAATGCCGTCAACACCCTAAGTTAGGGCAAATTTTCTCCAAGGACTGTGTTCCCCAAGTAGCACAGATTTCCCAGCTCTTCTAGTCTCCTCTTATTACTTGCTTCTTTTCTCTTTCTATCTGACTATTACCGCCCCCCAGCATGCCACTTCCCAACTTCTGCGGGTAACTTACAGGTGAGGTCTTTCTCTGGTGAACTTGTATCAGCTACAGTCCACTGCCTCCTGCCCATTTGTGCATGTTCAGCGTGCTGTACTGTTGAGTTATTACCATAATACCTAGGAGCCCCAGTCCTGGAGAGGAATCCCATTGTGCTAGTTTCTGTACAAACACAGAACAAAAAGTTCCTGCCTCTGCTGGGGGATACTCCTCACCAGTGCTGCCTATGGGCTGGGTGGGAGTGGGGCAGGTTGTCCTTGTTCTGGTTGTTGCCTTATTTACTACAGCTGCCACCTGCAGTGGTCCTGTCTTTTCAGTGACTTAGCTCTACAGCCATGTCACACTTTCAAATCCAACCTTCTGGAGTGTATCTATAAAGCAGGGGTCCCCAACGTGGTGCCCGCGGGCGCCATTGCGCCCGCCGGGGGGTGTAAGTGCGCCCGCGTAGCCCTCCGGCTTTTTAAAAAAAAATTTTTTTTGCTCTGCCGGCAGAGCTTGGCGCCCGCCGGCAGCGCTCGTGGTTTTTTTTTTTCTTTCTTGGCGCCCACCGGACAAAAAAGGTTGGGGACCACTGCTATAAAGAATCAGACAATGGGGATGTCTTTGGAATTCAGCAAGGGATTTGGGGCTTCCCCTGGGTTATGGGTCATGTTGTCTGGACCTTGTACCCACAGAAACTTTCCCTACTGTGGGATAGGCTTCCACCATTGTCCCTCTGGAGCTATGTGGGGCAGGGTGGACTAGATCCAGAGGCCCCCTGCTGGAGGCCTCACAGCCCTGTGTCACCCTGCCCCAGAATAGAGCAGAGAGAAGTCCCGCAGCCAGCCTAGAGTGGTTTCAGAGAAGCAGCCAATCAAAGGGGCTGATGGAGCATCCAATCCAGGGCCAGAAGGGCCCTATATAAGACAAGTAGAAGAGCGGAGAAGTCTGTTGTTCAAGCTCCACTCAGCAAAGACGGGTGCCTGGTTGGTGGGAAGAGCAGCAGTTCCACAGACAGCTCACTGGAGAGCTCACTGCAGACAGGACTGAAGCCCAGGGAAGGCTGCTGAAGACTGGGTGCCTGGCTGGTGGGAAGAGCAGCAGGACCAGCAAAAGGTCAGTGAGGGCAGGCTGAAGTCCAGGGGGACTGAGCACAGGACCTGGCCAGGTCAGCAAGGGTACTGAGATGGGGCCTGTGACGGGTTGGATAACAGAAACCCCCTTGGGAACTACCACCTGATGTGCTTTTACTACCTCTGATTCTGTTTTCCCTGCCAGCTTGGGACTTCAGTGCCTTGCCTGCTACAAACACAGACCCAGGTCTCAACCAGGTCCCCTAAAAGTTGCAGGCTTAACTGAAAACTGCTTAAGAAGTATTCCTGTCTTCAACACCCAGATGCCCAGTTCCCAATGGGGTCCAAACTCAAAATAAATCCGTTTTACCCTGTATAAAGCTTATACAGGGTAAACTCATAAATTGTTCGCCCTCTATAAAACTGATAGAGAGAGAGAGATGCACAGCTGTTTGCCGCCCCAGGTGTTAATACATACTATTCATAGATTCTAGGTCTGGAAGGGACCTTGAGAGGTCATCGCGTCCAGTCCCGTGCCCTCATGGCAGGACCAAATACTGTCTAGACCATCCCTGATAGACATTTACCTAACCTACTCTTAAATATCTCCAATTCCACAACCTCCCTAGGCAATTTATTCCAGTGTTTAACCACCCTGACAGTTAGGAACTTTTTCCTAATGTCCAACCAAACCCTCCCTTGCTGCAGTTTAAGCCCATTGCTTCTTGTTCTATCCTTAGAGGCTAAGATGAACAAACTTTCTCTCTCCTCCTTATAACACCTTTTTAGATACCTGAAAACTGCTATCATGTCCCCTCTCAGTCGTCTCTTTTCCAAGCTAAACAAACCCAATTCTTTCAGCCTTCCTTCATAGGTCATGTTCT